>BFEA01000004.1:5236241-5251644 GCA_003427395.1 Chara braunii
TTTTTTTTTTTTTTTTTTTTTTTTTTTTTTTTTTTCGCTCTGCAATCTACTCGCACTCTTTTCGAAGCGGCATGGACATGGTTCTGGGTTGAAAATCGCATGCCACTTTTTTTTTTAAGTTTTTCCAAGCACTAATCAGCTCCTCCCCCAGTTCTTCCTGCTGTTTATCTGGCAATGGAAACTTGCTGTCTTCGCCTGAACAGTTCGCCCAGTCGTTATAGCTGTATTGGGGGGACTGTTCATCTACATACAGCCATAATGACCCGACAATGGTAGGATTGGGGGTCAAACGCTCATTCGCAGCCAGAAGCTTTTCACCATTTATATTAGCAGCCCAGGGTGGATTCGTCCAAAGGGGGTGACATGGTCCATGCAGCCTGCCATAGATGATGACCTCGTGCTCATGGATATTGGCCTGACCTTTGTGTGTAGTGCATCTCCCTGCGCACATGCCTGTAGATGGTTTCCTAAGACGTCTGTACACATCTATATATGTCTCTATAGACATCTATTCATACATCTATAGATGTATACGGAGTATTTTGCACATCAACTGGAGAGAGGGGGATAGACGTAGAATGGCGACCATGACCTATAAGGCATCCTTTGTGCACCTGGCCTCTACATAGTGACTGATATATTGTACATGCCTTGCTCATGGCGACCTACCATCTTCTCCTGACCACAATTCCGGATAGGTTCATTACAATCTTTGTCTGCCTTGAAAGCTGCGCCAAATACAGTTATAATGACTAGGTGTTGTGTTCAAACTTCAAAGCAATAAGACAGCGAAGCTTTTTCTTTTCCTTTTTTTTATTGTTTTTTTTTGTCACTGAGAAATATCTAGGGATAGAGGGTGGTCCCCGCACACGTTGTACTTACAGAATGTGCTTAAAGTTGTTGTAGTGGAAACGCAGATTACAAATTAAAATTAAAAAAAAAAAAAAAAACACCAAATACCAAAAAGATGGCAGTTATTTCCAATTTGAGAGAAATGCTGTTTTTTTACTTTTTTTAATCAATAATTGTTTGCCTATTGGTACGAGAAAGTTAGGTTGTGTAACACATTAACTAAGTAAAAAATGCTATTTGAAAATAGTGTCAACGTGTAATCTTCATTGCAAGAGGTAGAGCATTCGATGGGCTAGGGTGACCCAAAGCTAGTGAACCTACCTGGCCTATCTGCAGTGAAGTACATCACATATCTACAATATTCTGAGGAACTCTAAGAATATTCCATACCTCAACCTTCGTCTTAATTTTTCTGAAGCACATATCTACAATATTATGAGGAACTCGAAGAATATTTCCTACCCCGACCTACGTCTTAAACCACCAGTACCTTGTCCAAGTATGCAGTTCGACCCTCCGGCGACTGGTACGCCGAGCCTGCCGAGCCTAGCAGTACCAGTAGCAGGGTGGGGCAGAGGCTGGGGGGGATGTGAATGCAGTTGCATGCGTTCCCCGAAGCGCGAGTGTGATCATGGCATTACGGCTTCAGGTTGGCGTTGTTGGTGTTTTTGTTTTGTTTCTTTTTTTTTGTTTTGGTGTCCTGCCAGGGAGGCATGGCGTAGTCCACGGGCTGCTGACACTTTGTGATGGACGGCATGCCCACACTATAACTTTGGAGAATGTGTGAACTCACTTTCCCGCCCTAGGTCCAATTTTGATTTTTTTTTCTTTTTTCTTTTTTTGGCACCCCTGCTGTAACGCCCGCACTTATGACATACTTGCACAACAACTTTGGGGAAGGTAGCTACGTTGTATCACGTCCAGAGGGGTGTTTGTTGTTTTTCTTTTTCTTTTTTGTGGTTATGAGTGCGTCGTTTTTTGTAAGTTTGGCCGTGCATTTTTTCTTTTTCTTTTTCCTTTCAGAAGAATACCAGAAAAGAGAAAAAACGGGTCCCAGGCTCGGCAAAACTCGGTATGCAATGAAAATCAGGGTTGGCAAAAACAGGTTTGGAGGTAGTGGTCGTTTAATGCCCACAGAAATAGAACGAACACCCGACCATCTTTTGCACCCTGCTGCGCCCCAAGCGGGGTAGGGTAGGATGGCACTGGGGCAGAAGGGAACTTCGAGTGATAGTGAGTTGTCTGGCGCACCACCACCAGCACGCTAACCCTTCTGCCCGAAACCTTTCCACCAAGATAAGTTTTAAATAAGGAAAATTAAATTGTCGTGCACGCGCGAAAGAATGATGATAGGCCTTGGCTTATGCTAAACACATGCATGTACCAGCTACGGCAGTCATGTCCAAGGAAATATGATTAATTCGCGAGCAATCCCTTTTGCGAGTGCATCGATCCAACTTATTCTGCGCGAGAGTTCAGGTGTACTCCGCACGCGGAAATGCTTAAAGAGGGACGCGCATGCGAGAGAAATCATAATATTTAGTTATGCGAACTCACACGTCTGTTATGGCGACGCTTCACGCGTTACCCATAATCGCTCGAACCTTTGCGGGATTCAACGTTGCGCACGACGCTCTAATAATGAGAATGAAGTATCGTGAAGAAGG
This sequence comes from Chara braunii, assembly GCA_003427395.1. Classification (NCBI taxonomy): domain Eukaryota; kingdom Viridiplantae; phylum Streptophyta; class Charophyceae; order Charales; family Characeae; genus Chara; species Chara braunii. The sequence goes on from BFEA01000004.1 coordinate 5,238,761, forward strand.
TATTCTTCATGATATTGAACGGCTGAAGGACGAGATGTTCAGTCCTCGCGGCGCCCCTGACCCTTAGACGGAGTGTCATAATGGGTTGAACGTGAATGCTTAGCGCATAGGGGAAACCCTTCTGTGTTGAGCTGGACCTGGAATGTCCTAGACAAGGACCTCGAACTCCGGGTTCAAGACCAACGTTCGAGCAATTAATTGAAATACCTAAAACAAGTATGTGCATTGTCGCGGGTATCGCATGAATTATGCATGCGCACGTTCACTTGATCATTATGACTACGCGAAAATAAAGTGGTTCAATCATTCAAAAAAAGAGGTTGTGTGATATTATATAATCACCCTCGCAAAAGTGTTGTGGTTTGTCCATCGACATTCACACAACGCTCAGACATCATCAAGACTCAATTCAAAATATTTCACGCATACATGCGATCGCATAAAGTTTAAACAACAACATAGCATTTACCGTTCTCTGCGACTCATATACAAGTGGTTAACGGGGACCCCCACTTTTCGGCCCTGGGTAAAGATGAATGATCCTGAAATTAGGGACCATTTTACCACCATCCCACAACAAAAATACTCTATTCTTTAAAAATGGTCGTTAATAAAGAAGTCTGGGTGAAAATGTTAAGAAACATGAAAAACCCACAAGGACTAAGGTCTGAGGTTGAGATGCAAAAGCGGGTAAGTTCAGTCGTAGACCGATGTGTTTTCAAAGGATAACAGAAAAGTGATCCTTTTTAGGATCAGACCAAAAAGATCGATAGCGTAGACCTGTATCATGGTATAGGCAAAAAAATATTAATACTACGCTTAAAACAAATGGACGACATGCTTCATTTCGTAGCCTAACTTCTCTGCTAATTTTTTTTTCACCTTCCTCTAATCGACACGAAAAGTTATTGAATTTTTTAGCAGCATCTCCTCTAAACAAGGTGGATTGCCATTTTTTTTCTAGCAAAAAATAATATAACTCTCTAGATTTCGAAAATTTTCGGCAGTGCTTCCCGTAGGAAAAGTGTCTTTTCGAAATTTTTACAAGTCGAAAAAGAATTAACGTTTTCAAATTTGTAAAAATTTTGGGAGCGCTTCCCGTAGCATAAGGAGGCCGCCAAGATTTATACAAAGTTGAAAATGCGAAAGTAAAATACAACTATACTTGTGACTAACTTTTGACACTCACTTGATAATTAGAACTGAAGATAATCTACACGATCCTTCTTTTGAAGATGGTATTGTAAGTTATCACTAGTCCTAACCTCTAGTAAGGTCAATCTTATTTTATCTCAAGCCTCCCTCCCATCATTCATCTTACTTGTATATAGCTTCAGCACTCGGCGAGCATCTAAAGCGACTAAGTTATCAAAAAAATATCCCAAAAATATACAAAAAAAACATAAACAAGTAAGCACAATAACATCTCTCGCCAACCGTCAGATTCCTTTCCATATCATATAGTTTGTTTCAATCTCGCGTTATTACTTTTTTACTCTTCCTTGCATAAGGCATAGGATCAGATAACCCAACTTATGAGTATGATTGAAATGTCTAAGTGGGTATGACTGAAATGCCCTAGCCTTGTAGAACAAGCAAACATAAGGCATATGACCATGCCACACCAACTTATGGTGTGGCTAGTGTATCCCTAAACAAGTGATATAAGGTGCATGACCAGACCGCACCAATTTATGGTGAGGCTGATCAACCTGAACATTTAGTATACACAAATAATGGAGCCGCCTCAACTTATGAGGAGACACAACGTTTGCCTGAACAAACAACAGGAGGCATATGACTAAAACATACCAACTTATGGTGTGGCTAGTCAATCCAAACAACGACATATAGCATAGAACTATACTATCCAACTTATGGGTAGTCCACTCTTCTTAGACAAGCAGCATGTGCGTATGATCGAACAACCCCCAACTTATGGGTTCGGCCAACCTTTCGCAACACAACTACATCCAACAATTGAGTTCACAACTTTTTTCTCTCTTCAGATGAATGGTCAGGTCACTCCAACTTATGGAGATCCCAAACCAAAGCCTCAGTTAAAAATAACCAAGTTTATATTATATCTTTGCATCTTCTATTATCATGGGCATAGGACCAGACTACCGAACTTACGGATGAGTCCATCCTCTCCAAAGTGACTTTTCAATTTTATATTGAATTTTATTTATTTTGTATTTTTATCTTTTGTCGGCTTATATGGCTAGATCTTCCAACGTATGATGTTTAGCCTACCAATGATATAATATATAAATGAATATATCATAATTTATACTCTAGTTCTGCTTATGTTCACGAGTCATGACTTCGTCACGCCAACTTATGGTGTGACTAGCCTCTGTTTGTGTCCCCCTAAGAAATAAACATAGTACTGGACACACGCACTCTGAATCATGTTCATCTCTATGTAACCTGAGTACCCAACTTATGGGTCTCATTTATTATTATTATTATTATTATTATTATTATTATTATTATTATTATTACTACTACTATTATTATTATTATTTTAAGATAAACCCTTCCGGTGCTAGCGGTGCTGCAAAAACGGACATCTCTAGCACCTAGGAGGAGGCTCCATCTATTAGTGGGGAGCGTCACCTGCTGGAAAACGAGGCCAGCGTCCCTTACATAGTAGTTCCAGACTGGTAAAGAAGAAAAACTAGATGGGTCTCATCTTTCATTCAGAAACTCCAAGAAAAACATGCGATCGTACTTTTTAACTTATGTAGCGGCCCAAACTTTTAAAATCAAGCAAATAGCCCCGTATACAAAAAAAAAGCATAGCATTGAGCCCACACACTTAGAATGGACTCTGTTATTGGTTGACCCGGTCAGACACAAACAAAATCAGTCATCCTCCCGCCTTCCCTCATTCATTATTTATGAATTCATACAAATATTTTGAATTCTCATACATACTTATTTAATTGACTTTTCAACTCAATTTCAAAATTAAAACAAACCAAAATAATAAGTGTCCTCAATCATACGTCCAAACAGATAGAGAGTAGTATAGTTTAGGGGAGGGGATCACATGCATAAACGATCGTTATACCTGTTTGTTCTCTGCCTCAAGAACCCCGTCTGGGCTCCGGTAGAGCTCCCACAATCGGTGGGTTGACCTCCAACAATGTCTGGTTGCGGATTATGGGTTTCCAATCCCGTTGACCGCCTTTCTCTCGGAACCAGTCAGACAAGTCTTAGAATAAGAAGGGCAGAGAAAAAGGTCATTGAGTTTCTTAGATACAAGAGGGATGCTCTAAGACTCGTTGGAGAGGACCTTGTAATCTCCAATCGTTTAAGGGTCCTGCAATGGTTGCCAATAACGTAGATTGGCTTCAACAATCGATAGATGTTGCACTAGAATCACACTTGTCACAGGTATGACAACCCCCAATCCTCAATTGCAGCGACCACTCACTGCTCCCTCAATTTTGTGGTCAACCAATGTTAGCAAAATGTTTAAGGTCAGCAGTCAACAGACTTGCAACAATAGACTAAACCAATAGCAGCCTTGTGGTGTAGAAATCAGCAACAACTGTCACCTGATCATATGATAGTCGTAGTCCGCCGCTGCAGGGGCTACAACGCCATCACCTGAGCACGCAGTATCAACATCATTTGCCCTAAAACACAGTAGACCACCAGTGGCAACAATTTGAAGTCACAACAAAATTCAGATATAGCATCGGCCAGAACCGTTCAGAAGGACCAACATTGAGCGAACCTGAGCGAAATAGGGGTGGCTAGCAGCAGTAGCCAACCACAATACGGTAGTAGTTTCCTGTGGTTCTCGCTGCGGCCAACTGTTGTTGTCGGGAATAGTCACAACCCAAGTAGTAGTATTTTGTTTGAGAACACAACAACGATATTCGAAGACACCACTGCAACGAAGACACCACTGCAACCAATGTTCGTAAACGCCTTGCTTAACGACGATACTCATTTCAGTTGCCGATCACACAAAACAACCAAGTCAGTCTACTAACTAAAAACGATTTTGCACCACCACCTATAAAATCAAGAAAAAACCATCAATTTATCAATCCTTCTTATGTCGATCGGATCCTCGCTTCAAGTTGTTAAAGAAATTAACGAACCAATTTCTCTTCACCACTTATAAGCACTCTCACAATATCATACGATAAGCAAAACAATCCTTCTAAAAAACGTGCATTTGACTTACGTCTTTGACAACGACGAGCGGAAAGGTTAGACGTTAATATGATCCTAATGATCAGGATTTACACGGTTCCGCATGAGCCATGAAATATAAGAGGTTCACGCAATCTGAATCCAAATGATCACGGCAAGGTGGTTGACTACTTGGATGAAACAATTCAAGCAAAAATGACTGATTATTTGTACGGACCGTATGTACCTTCTTTGGTTTTGTTTCGTCAAGTCGAACGACGTTATCAGATGGGTCCAGAACCTGCAAAGGCTAAACATGGTGACCGTTCGTGATGCGAGCAGGTTTCCGCACGTGGATCAACTGTCGGAATCATGTGCAGGCATACCTATCATTACTCGTTAACTTGTATTCGGACTACGATAAATTCCCCTTGTATATAGCAGACAGACCAATAACGACAATGCATACACCTCGGGGATTGATTCACATGTGCTCTGCACCTCAAGGTTAGACCAATGTCGTTGTCATTTTACAACGATATGTGATGAGGGTCGTGCAACTGTTGTATCCGGATGTGACCTCATGGTATATCGATGATTTAACCATTTCAGGACCTCCAATGAAGGATGAGACGGAGGTGTTACCGGGCATTTAGAAGTTTGTTTGAGAGCACATTCGCGATGTGCAAAAGATCATGTGAAAACTAAAGGAGTATAACCTCACGGCTAGCAACGTCAATTCAATACACTATATATGTGGGGTAACCATTTTGGGTTTTTTATGTAATGAGAGGGGTTATCGGCCTGACTCTAAAAATACTAATACGATCGTAGAGTGATTGACGTCGTTCAGATCTATCACGGATATACGATGTTTCCTTGAAACTTGCAGGTTTTGACGTACTTTTATCTGAAGGTTTGCAGCGAGAGGGGAACACTTATGAAAATTGATTCGCAAAAACCAAGTTTGGAAATGGGGTCCACGACAGTAAGCGGTAGTGGAGGATATTAAGGCGGAATTTCAACGAGGTGGTCTGATTCTCTGCGTTTCTTTTTTTGACAACGACCCGAATCAGCCCTTCATTGTTGAGACGGATGCAGGACCCACGACTCAAGGTGGAGTTCTGATTTAGAAGGATAAGGAAGGACGAGAGCGGTCGTTGTGATTCGAGAGTTTGACTTCGATGGCTGAGGTATATTTGGATGTTTGATTTCGAGATAGAGTATATTTATGACACTTGGAACCAAGCATATCGGTTGAGTCGGATCGATTGAGACTCGTCTAAGGACCAGGCAGAGGATTCAATCCTCGTGCATGGTTTTCTAGACAAGGCGGAACACCGAGTATTAATTTATAAGTTACTTGGCAGATGCTTCCTCCTGGTTCGGAGAATCTCTTTGGAACGCGTCAAGTTCTTATCAAGTGCGTCCATAACTTGTGACGGGAGAACCGTTCATTGAAGAGGATTCATATGGAGAGAGGTTTGTAAAGCAAATGATGAGTTTGACACTATCAGACTCAATAAGTCTTACAGACGGATCTTTGACAATCGAAGGAGGACACGAGCAAATTGAGAAAGCCTCTAGAATTTGTGGAGGTTTATCATTACTCGTAAATTCTTTGATCTAAGAGGACCGCCTTAAAATGATGGGGAGAGAGGTTTGCAGAGCAAATGATGAGTTTGACACTATCATACTCAATCAGTCTTACAGACAGATCTCTAACAATTGAAGGAGAACACGAACAAATTGACAAAGTCTCTAAAATTTGTTGAGGTTTATCATTACTCGTAAATTCTTTGATCTAAACGTGTCGCCTTAAAATGATGGCAGAAAAAGGAGAAACCATTGAAGTTAAGCAGGTTTTTTGTAAAAATGGATATGATGGGATTTATCCAAAAATTGGATTATTGTTGAATGGAGAATCGATTGAAAATGAAGTGGATCCGAAGGTTCGCTTGAAGAGTAAGGACTTCGTCGTTCGATATGGTTATTTCTTGAAGAAGTCGGATGAAGGCATTCCGATACGAGTGGTATGTGGGCTGACAAGACAACTTGACGTGATTGTTGCGTTGCACGTTGGGGTTGCAGGTGGTGACATGTCGGCACACGTCACTTTAAGAAAGAGTCAATATATGTACTTATGGGAAGGGATAAGGAAAATGGTTGCTGATTTTTGCAACTCCTGTGTTCTTTGCTAGAAACGTTCAAATTTTCGATATGTGGAGCCACTTAACATGTGCTATGTGGTTCAGTCAGGCGCGGTGGTACATCTCGATCTATTAAAGATGTCACTCGGGATTAATGGATACAGGTATATCTTCGATGTTAGAGATAACGTAACCGGTTTCATTGATGGGTGTGCAATCCATGAACGTAACCGGTTTCGTTGATGATACAGTGGGCGTGCGCTGAATAGCGCTCGCCTTTGACGTGGGAACCGCTGCTTGTGTTGGCGGGATATAACTACTGATGCGGATTTGACTTCGAGATGGCAGACCAAGGAGCAACTTTACCTCAAGAAGATGACAGAACTACGGTTCCTAATGCGAGGACGAATATCTCTATGTCGGACGAAGATCGGATGAGGGTGCTCATTGCGAAATGTTATGAGGAGGGGACAATTCCCGAGAAATTCGGGCATGGGGAATGGGTGGTGGGAGGAGGAATTCACCTCTTCAAAGTCAACCCAGGCCTGGATACGTTAGTAACAACCTGACTTAAAGAAAGGACCGTGACAGTTATCTTTCTAGGAGAAGCAAAAGACCTTCCTCTGAGGACTAGGGAAGGTTTGGTGCGGGCATATGAGAATGGTTGGTATAGAGAGATAAATTTTAACAAATCGGTGAAGCGGGGAAGGATTCATGGGGAGGGACCAAACATACTCTCTTACGTACTCAAGTCAAGAGGAGTGGCCCAATGGATGATTGCAAAAGGTGAAGACAAAGTAACGATCCATAAGGATTCATGGGGAGGGACCAAACATGCTCTCTTACGTACTCAAGTCAAGAGAAGTGGTCCAATGGATGATTGCAAAAGGTGAAGGGTATCCACGCCGTCCTATGCAAATCGGGCCGCGGCCACCACCTACGCCATTCCACATGCCGAACCTTCCGCCAACCGAAACGTGGTAAACAAAAATTCGAACCTTCTAATCCTTAACTTAATCAAAAAACAAATCAAGCCAGGTAGTTATACCGGCTTCGCAATTGATTTTAAACAAAAAAATCACTCGCGCGCCTTAAAACTGCGCGCCCACTCACCCTTCCTGCTCAGACAAACCTTAGCCTACGTGCGGACGATCCCCGCATTTTTCTCGCAGGCACTCAAAATTCCAAGTTAATCAAGCCTCCCTGTCACTTGCAGAAACCAGGGCGGATACCCTTGTAAGGGTATTCGCGCTGACACCGGTGACTATTAGTATTCACACTACAAATGATTGTATCCGTGGCTCTGGCTGCTTTCACCTCAATACTGTTAATCTTGAGGACGAAGGAATCAGAAAATGGACTGAGACCTTTTGGAGGGAATGAAAAACAGTTGTTGAATTTTTTGAATCTCGTGTAGAATGGTGTAATGAAGGACTCTGTATTATCTCCCATAAACTTGATACCTTTTCACGGACCACAGTTTATCTCAGAAATGATAAAGAAGTTGGGTGTAGAAAGAGGGTGGAGGAGGCAGAGAATAGGCTTGGGGAACACCCCAACTCAGATCAGGTATGGGCAGAGGAACGACAAGAAAGATTGAAAGAATGGGAAGAGATACAAGTGGAGAAACAAAAGAGGTGGAAACAAATCCTGCAAGTAAAGGGGATAGCAACTGGGGATAGAATGACCAAGGAAAACTTCAAAACGCTTCTGTCGTTATCCAAGAAACCACAGGTGCGTGAACTTAAACATCCTCTTTGACTCGATGCTCCGGTAGCAAGGTCAAACGTAGATAATTGCACATATGCTGCTACCTACTACAACAATATTCTCACCACTTGAAACCCTCATCAGGGATTCGACACGGATCTGTCTCTGGAATTGCCATTCCGATGTCAAGTTCCCTGTCGACTCTCACAGGTAGGGATTCTCGACTTGGATAGACCGGTCACTACAGAGGAATTGATAAAGACAATGGAGGTCATGACCAGAGGTAAAGCTTTAGGCGATGACGACCTGGCAATTCAATTTTTTGAGATTCATTGGTCGTTGTTAGTAGATGACTTGGTAGGGCTCTTCAATGATATTCGTGAAGGGGGCAAGTTGGGCAAAACAATGTTCAGGGGGATCATAACATTGTTGTATAAAAAAGGGGATCGAGATGAGGTACGTAACTACAGGCCGATATCTCTGTTGAATGTAAGTTATAAATTGTTAGTGAAGACGTTGGCAGAGAGATTAACCAAATATCTTATGTGTCTGATTGGGGGGGAGCAGGGAGCATTCGTTAAAGGCCGTTCAATTTTCGAAAACGTGGTTACGACAATCGAAGTTTTTAAACTCGTTGACAAAGGGGACCAAGATACTATATGGTACTCATGTTAAACTTGGAAAAAATCTATCACAGGGTTAATTGGTCCTTTGTGATGACCACCCTGAAAATCATGGGCTTTGGTCCTAATTTCTGTCATTGGGTAGTCGCCCTATACTGCAGTTCTGTTACATCAGTTTGCGTCAATGACTTTCCCTCCAATGTCTTCCACTTGACAAGATCTCTTCGTCAGGGCTGCCCCCTAGCCCCGCCTCATCTTCGTAGTGCAACTGGAGACCCTCCTCTGCAATCTGAGAGCTCATCCTGACTTGCAAGGTTTATCACTCCCTAATGGCAAGGAATGCAAAATTAGAGCTCTTGTAGACGATCTCTTTGCTATCTCTACGAACGCAAGAAGCTCGTTGGAAGCTCTGAAATATGTTCTCCTTCTCTATGTCGAGCTCTCGGAGGCGGCAACTAATTGGTCAAAGTCCATATTCTTCCTACCCTCATAGTTTGGGAGCCCTGTAGAATGGGGAATGGAGAAGATCTCGGTAGGGAAAGCTAAACGTTTTAGGGGGATTCAGGTGGCTCTTGGCAACTGTTCGAAAAACCAGAATGAAATCACCTTTCAAAAGGTATTTAACAGAATCCGTAGTTGGTGGAAGGCTCGTCACCTCTCTCTGATAGGCCGGGCGGTAGTGCTCAGAACTTCGACCTTTTCCCTGTTGAGCTATGTGGGTACAGTTCAAAAATTCTCAAAGGGTATGCTCAATTCAGTCAAGGATGTTGCACGACGCTTTTTATGGAAACCAGAAGCACGGAAGGAACAAGGTTTTATCTCTAAAGTGGTGTGGGAGGTGGTTTGCAGACCACGAGAGGAAGGGGGTCTGGGATTGTGTGATCCGGAGACCAAAAACCTTGCTCTACTGAGCAAATGGGTGGCAAGGGTGGCGGAAAAAGGATTTGAGGTGGACTGGATTATGATGGCGGAAATTCTTCTGGCTGAAGAATGGGAGTTGAGCAAACCCTCAGATGTATGAGTTGCTCTCTTCCACGACTCCTTCCTCAATAAACGTATCTAATCAATATTTTGGAAAAATTTAATTTTTGCGTGGAAAAAGGTCAAACCCCCTCTAGTGAAACCGCCAGCTACCAAGGAGGAAGTTAAAAGGCAACACCAATCCATTCATCATTGGCAGCGACGGACTGCCCACTCTCTAACAAATGGTGGAAGTGGTGGGAACGTCACTGGGTGACTTTCTCGGGGAGAAGAAATCTAACGGGTAAAAGATGGGTTCTACAAGGTGCTTTACCACCGGATGTCTCAGGAGCCAAGGGCTGGGAATATGTTGCACAAGTGGCCCGCCTAGCTATGTTTTGGACGATTTGGCTGGACAGAAACAGTAGAAGATTCCAAGGTGAACCCCTGCAGGAAGTTCAGGACAAGAGAGTCTTCCGCCACCTCCTGAAAACTCAGATCAAGGTGGATTGACTACGAAATCCAGTGGTTCAGAGAAACATGGGCACAAAATGGAGGGCTGGCATCCATTTCTCGGACGGGCAGACTGGAAGTCGCAGTACGGTTAGATAGATAGTCTGGGTTAAGTAGGTTAGGATGTCGAGAGGGACGTTAGGCTACTTGGAATTTTGGTTTATGAGGTTTTTTGCCTTGTGGTAATTTGTTGATGAACCAGGGTTGCTCGGTTCCAGTCGACAGGTACAATAGCCTGCAATGGGTTAGGGAGGGTCGGGGAGTGCCCAGTCTATTACTAATGAAACGAATGTTCCTCTCGGGCGCGTTTGGGCCGGGGTGCCCAGTCTATTACTACTGAAACGAATGTTCCTCTCGGGCGAGTTTGGGACGACGGGAGGGTAGGTCTGTGCATTAGGCATAGGTTTAGCTGAAGAGGGAAGGTAAGATGGGTAGATATGGGTAGTAGTTAGATCACAAAATTTGGTAGTGAGTGCTACCGTATTGTGGAAGTTCTGGAAGTATACTTGGAAATTCTGTTGGATAATTGATAGTACGTGGAGTAAGCTAAACCGGCTGAGGCTGCCGGGATAACACCGGGTTGAATTGTGAGGATGCCCGACCTCATTCACTGGATTGTTTTGAAATAAAATTTTCGTTAAAAAAAAGAAAAAAAGAAAAAAAGAAATATATCTCTTATCCACTGTAGCCGGCAATCAGAGCGCGTTCATGCAATCTGGCTCCAATAACCAGGACACTCGGCTTAGTATCCGCAGTAGGAGGCAGGTGGGTTTTGGGGGCTTAGAGAGTGTCCAAAAGTAGGAGGACCTTTGGGTCCACTCTGCCGAAATAGGCAGGGGTATGGGAGGGGTCCTACCCCGATTGGGTAGTTAGGCTAGGTTAGGATGATGTGTGCCTGATGGCTTGGAATTTTTGACCTGTTTAATTTTGGTCTGTTCTTCCTGGCCGGGTAGGTACGCCAGGGTTAGAATTGTTTGCTTGAAGTTTTGGTTTAGGGTTTAGTTGTTCTTAGGATTTGGTGCCTGGCAGTGTAGGCATGCCAGAGCTGGAATTGACTGTTGATTTTGCGTCTGTTTTATTACGGTTGCCCGGTAGCAAGTCTATCGGTTTGTGGCCCTAGTTGCACTACTCGCCATCCGCCAAGAATTCGAATGCATCTGGACAAAGATGATGTCCACATGCAATCAAGATGTTGGCGGATGGCGAGTAGTGCAACGAGGGCCTGTTTCTTGATTTGAGTTGGCTTGGCCAAGTGTCATTGGGGTTCAACCCACAACCTATCCTGGGTAAAGGTCCCAGTGGTGACGAGTTTTCTTTCCGGGGGCTAGGTCCCACTTGCACGAATTGAGAGATACTGACCGTAGATAGCGAAGATCAACGACTGAAAACTCCTAATTTGCGCAAGGGGGACCTTGCCCCGGGCTGTTTGTGAGGAATTCCCGGCCTCATGTTTTTTTTTTTTTTTTTTTTTAAATTTATAAAAGCTAATTCTTTAAGCCCAACCAATTCAATTACCTGTCAAATCTGGACAGGACGGCCTTTCAGGCCTTTTTTTTATTGTCATTATAGTATTACGGGGAACCCTGTAGCAGCCACATCCGTGCTCAAGCCTCCAATGAGGGAACATGCGGGAGCTGCACCCACCAGCAGGTGCGATACCTGCTACAGCAGGTGGGCGATACCGGCCACGGGTCAGCCAGTAGCATCAGGACCGAGCTTCTTCGATGGGCCAGTCACTGTGCCTCCCCTCCGGTCCCCTCCCCTTATGAACATCAGCAGTCTCTGCTCAATGCCACTCGGGGGGACCAACGGCATATCTCTAGGTGGCGGGCTCCAAGCTTGCCCAGGAAGGTACATGAGGCCAATGGGGATTGAACCCAAGATCTCCTGAATGCCACTTGCGTGCCTTAACAACTGAGCTAGGCCGCTGGATGCCTCATGTTATTTTTATTTTATTTTATTTTTTTCTCTTCCTTTTTCTTTTCTTTTTTTTTAAAGGCTAATTCTTTAAGCCCAACCAATTCAATTACCTGTCAAATCTGGACAGGACGGCCTTTCAGGCCTTTTTTTTTTGTTTGTCATTATAGTATTACGGGGAACCCCGTAGCAGGCACATCAGTGCTCAAGCCTCCAACGAGGGAACATGAAGGAGCTGCACCCACCAGCAGGTGTGATACCTGCTACAGCAGGTGGGCGATACCGGCCAGGGGTCAGCCGGTAGCATCAGGACCGAGCTTGTTCGATGGGCCAGTCACTGTGCCTCCCCTCCGATCCCCTCCCCCTATGAACATCAGTAGTCTCTGCTCAATGCCACTCGGGGGGACCAACAGCATATCTCGAGGTGGCAGGCGCCAAGCTTGCCCAGGAAGGTGCATGAGGCCAATGGGGATTGAACCCAAGACCTCCTGAATGCCTCATGTTATTTCTTTCTTTCTTTCTTTCTTCTTTTTTTTTTTTTTTTTTTTTTTTTTTTTTTTTTTTTTTTTTTTTTTTTTTTTTTTTTTTTTTTTTTTTTTTTTTTTTTTTTCAGAAGGGCGGCAGTCTTCGGATATTATCTTGGAACTGCCCGGCCCCAGTTAAATTCTGAGTTATTCTCATTCGTCTGATTCCATCAGAATTTGAGCTCAGGTCTGTATCGCATCAGTTCGTGGGTTTACCAACTGAGCTATTCAAAGCTTGGCTTTGTTCCATCAGCATTGCCGGTTGTTCTCGGCTGCCCGGCTGGCTTGTCGCGCACTCTCTTGGATTGATTTGGACCATCTATATCAAC
>BFEA01000004.1:5293533-5309872 GCA_003427395.1 Chara braunii
AATGATGAATATTTCGATCGATCAGTTTACCCGGACTCCCATTCATTTCGAGATTATCCGTTTTATTGATGCATTTTTATGATTGAAGGCATCTGATTTATTGTTGAAGATTTATTTCGCTTGGATCGTTATAAATTTTGTGTGAAAGCATTTGTTGTAAGTTGTATTGTTGTTTTTGCATATTTTTGAAGTAAGTCTTGAAGGCGTTGTCGAGCGCATCGGTCCCGCTAGGGGACCCTCCCGGCCACGTCACGCAGGATTTGGCAGGACTTCCGTCGCGGAGAGCGAAGTGTCGCTCCGGCCGAGTGCGCCAGCCGTACCTCTCGCGAGTCCCTGCGACAGGACAGAGCCACGCGAGGCACCGCTTTACCTCCATCTGCGGGAGCTGTCACCATCACTTAGATGGGCGTATCCCCGCCGAGCTACTTAACCACATGCAAAAGTTTTTCGTATGCAATTGCAGAGGTGGCCCAGCCGAGGGCGTTTCTCGTTCGCTGTAGCATAGGGGGTTACGCGCGGTCGAACGCCCAAGAAATCAAACCTGCACGTGAATCGACGTTTTGGGGGGCTGAGGTCCCAAACGCGACTCGACGCCGGTCGACTAGGACGCATCACGCACACTACGCGTACACCACAACACTCACATTTACCCACACATAACACATGGAAAAACACAAAACAAAACACAACATCACAACACTCCTAGTCCCTTCAGTATCTGACCCATAACTTCATGGTGTGGAAATCGGTAAGTNTGGAAAAACACAAAACAAAACACAACATCACAACACTCCTAGTCCCTTCAGTATCTGACCCATAACTTCATGGTGTGGAAATCGGTAAGTGTCGCTCGCGCGGGTTAACATAAGGCCACGCGACGAGAGGACTTACGCATATCGACCAACAATGCGGATTTTGCGTAAGCAATCATGATGTCGGCGCACCATGTAGTGCCCATACCGGAGTGGCCTCGTTTAAGCCATGGGGTCGCTTTCGATGCTCAGGCGTCGGCTGAAGCGCACGCTAAAGGGGGTAAACCTTTAGCGAGCGCAAAAACCGGCCTGAGGGCCTTACCATCTTCAGCACCCTGAAGTGTCCCAAAGGGTGCGTGGTAAGATGGTCCCTAGGGCAGGAAGGGATTCAGAGCGGTGGTGAGTTGTCTGGCGCATCACCAGCAACACGCTAATCCTTCCGCCCGGAACTTTATTGTTCCACCAAAGCAAATTAAACAAGGAAAGAGAAAAGGGGCGCTTGACGCTAGCAGAAGAAGACATGAATGCCCTGCTGGACCGAGTTGTTGGGGGTCAGTCCCTCCTCCTTGCGGTGCTTCTGTTTCCCTAGGGCAGTAAGTAGGTCAGAGTTGTGCGAAGGGTAATCCCTTCAGCCCCGAACCTAGGACCTGGGACTAACGTTTGACCATATAAAATAAAAAAGTAGAAGAGAGTCGTAAGCGTGTGGTCGCATATCTTTGTGAGGGTTATCCGAGCGTACGCCTGGCGCCATTGCCAGGGATCTCGGCTGCCTACCGGGGTCCACAGTGAACGAACCCAGGTTAAGAGCAGGCTGATGATTCAGGCAAAACGACAACCCTTGATGAAGAAGTTTGATGATGATATGAGTATTGTGCTATCTTCGATGGCCTAACAAAATTTATTTTTGATTGCGAGTAAGGTTGAGAGTGTGCTTTGTGTGTATTCGTTTCAAATAATAGAGTCGGAATTACGATATAAAGATCGGATAGATTACCTTAGTTATTAAAAGTATGTTCGATCGAATAACGGAGCTAGAGAATTTAGAGGTTTGACGGCAGGTTGTTCCTCGAAATCGTTTTTTCTTCGCAACAGGTCTTGAGGAAGGACAAAGATGCCGGACTCAGATGGAATCGAGCGGGGACCGGGTACTACACCCGAGGACTTCGTCAAGGCTTTGGAAAAGAAAGAGATGGCACGGCTTCAGGTGCCCAAGGTTAACATCTTCCACTTCAATGGGGATAGGGTGTCCGAGTGGCTTGAGCTGTTGGAACATGTCACTTGCGAGGCATCAAAGGCAGATAAATTTAAGCTGATGCCTAGGAACGTATGGTGAGAGCTTAGACCTGACGTAATGAAAGTAGCGGCCGACGCAAATGGTGATTGGGCAAGGTTTACAGAGGAGATGCAGAGGCATTTCAAGTTAGGGGATGGCCTGCTCACAAAAGAAGACCTGGAAATGTTGAGACGGGACGAGTTCTCCACGGTGGGAGCCTTTGCCACAGCATTTGAGAAGATGGCAAAGAAAGTCCCAGGGCTGGCAGAAGAAGAACAATGTGCCACTTTCCTAGGGCACTTCAAGAATTGGGAAGCCTTGTCGCTAACCAAGAAAGCTGCGCCAGGAAAAAAACTGACTTGGGGTGTCATAAAAGAAGGCGTGCTAGAGGGAGAGTTGAACCAGGTAGACATTTTCCAGATGAGACAGGCTAGGAAGGAAAGGAGGACTTTGGATACTATCGCTAGTGATGGGCACAACTTCAAGCTAATGATAGAAGAGGCTGTGGCCCAGCACGATGCAAAGAAGGATGCAAGAAAGAAGGTTATGGCGGCGCCACAAGCCCAAGGGAAAGGAAAGAAGGTGGCAGTGCTAGAGGAGGAGGAAGAAGAAGAAGAGGAGCCTGAACCACAAAAGTTGACAAAGGCTCAAAGGAAGGCAAGGAACACGACTCAAGGAGGGCAAGGCTCAGGAAAAGGTCAAGCCCCACAGGCTGTGGCGATGCCACTCCCAGAGTCGTCCGGTCAAGCCGCACCAGCGCCCTATGGGTCATGGCCAGGTTGTGGACCTCCCAGTCATTGGCATGGGCATTATTCATATGCACCATGGCCAACGGGCGGGCCGCATGGATCATGTGACGGAGCGCCGATGAGTACTGCTTCCTGTGGATGGCCGGGACCCTAGTCTCAACAGGTGAGTCACTCGAACCCACCGCCAAGCCAACCTCAGCAGTCGGCCCCACAAGAATCATAAGGGAATCAAGGTGGTGGACGAGGACAGAATCAAGGAGGGGCCCGAGGGCGAGGAAATGGTGGTCGCGGGGGATATGGGAGAGGAAACGCGAACAGTAACTCCCAGAGAGGAGGAAGTGACAGGTGGAACGGTGCGGNCCGAGGGCGAGGAAATGGTGGTCGCGGGGGATATGGGAGAGGAAACGCGAACAGTAACTCCCAGAGAGGAGGAAGTGACAGGTGGAACGGTGCGGGGAATCAGAGTGACCAGCAAGGCGGTGGAGGATATGGAAGAGGAAGGATAGATTGGAGAAATGCCATATGTTGGCATTGTGGCCAGAAGGGCCACACAATTAAGTTWTGTCAGGTCCGGAAGAGTGATGAAAAGGATGGCCTGATGAGTTCAAGCTATGATGGTGATTTTTTCGACATGTACGGTGAGTGCATAGACCCGAGAATCCCAGGGGGGATAAAGGAAGAAGCTCTGCGGCGTGCTAATGCCCCAGCTCCACCAGCCCCTCCGACCGCTTTCCGTATTTGGCAAGAAGTAGAAGATCATCAGGGCGTGAGGATAGAGGAGATAAGCGAAAGTGAAGAGGTTGAGCAGAGATTGAGGGCCGGCACCATAAAGCAGGAACCCATAGTGGTTGAATCGAACGGCGAAGGAGAAGAGGATAATTTGGTAAGGGCAAGAGATACGATGGAGAAGATGGAGGACCTGTTGGCAAAAATCGGGAGGTACCAGGATAAGATGACCACTCTTTGTGAGGAAGTCAACAGGTGGAAAGGAGAGTTACCATTAGTATACCTCATCGATTCAGGTCCAGGGGCACAAGGCGGGTCTGGGAACCTGCCTGAAGTGACCGTCACGACATCAACTCCTAGGTCTGGAATGACCTTCAGGCCGCCGTCAAGAGCCGGAAGGGCAGCTTTGGCAGCACGCACTAGATCGAAGGGGGCACCCGACTCCAGCCAGCCCACTCAGGACAAACCGGGACCCAGTGGCGAGAAAGAGACGGTAGAGATTTCAGAGGATGAGGAGGACGAGGATGAGAAGTTGAGGAAGGAAGAGGATAAGAAGGCTGAAGAGAGAGCCAAAAAGAGGGGCGCCAAAGCGAGCGCTGATAAAAAGCAGGAGGGAAAGAAGAGAAAGTATAAGGTCAGAATGGAGGAGGGGTTCGACGTGGAAGGAATGGTCGATCGACTCCTTGAAGGCCATAACGACCTAAAGAATTTAAAAGAAATCCTCGCCTCCGCTCCAAAATTGAGGGACGAGCTGAAGGCTCGATTGTCCAGAAGATTAGTAGCAAGTGTGTGCTTGGGGACCATTATCCCCAAGGAAGGTGAGTGGGCTGAGACAGGCACGAAGATGGACTGGAAGTCCGTGGCGTGCGGGTGCATAGAAGTGATGGTAAAGGGTAAGCTGTGCACCGCAATGATAGACAAGGGGGCGGAAATGAACCTCGTCAAAGAGGAACATGCGATTCGTCTGGGGATGAAGATCGATCGCTCCGACAATGGGGTCCTCATGGGGGCAAATAGCAGGTTTGTATTTACAGGGACTGCGTCAAGCGTGGTTGTCGAGATTGGCAGGGTAAAAGTAAGGAGTTGCTTCTTTGTAATGCCAAATCTTGATCACCCTATTCTGCTGGGCCGATCATTCCTAAGTAGGACTGAGACTCTCATCATTAACAAACATGATGAGACCATGTTCTTGGCACTTTGCGACCCTGTGTGTGGAAATTATGAGGTAATTACATGTAAGAACACAGGGCCATGAAGTATAAGGAATCGACCCAACCCCAACTCTTTTACTATCGAAGAGTCAGAGGAAGAAAGGATGAGGATGGAAGGTGGAGAGTCTGAAGGAGATGATCCGTCAGAGGCTTTGACACTCAGCCTGGCAAACATAGGGGATGCTATGGACATAGTATCCACCTATGGAATGGAATACCCTGTGGCAGTAGAGGCCCTCAGGGAAAAGGTGATGGAGAGGAGAGGTGAAGGTGAGGCAGAACTCGTATATCGAGTGTCTAGGAGGGTAGGTGGAACCGCAGGAGCACACCCCCAAACTGCAACTCGGCCTTTTTTAGGGGTAACCTCAAGCAGGGTTCACAAAGGCGGTACAAAATGGTAGATCAGAAGTGCCGCCCTGTTCTCGTACTCGTCGCTGAGGAACAAGAAGTTTATTACGAGCGGGAACGAGAGTTGATACGGCAGATGCGAGAGGACGCACAGAATGGGCCATGTCGTATCTCTCCTGAGACAGAAAAAATGCTGATTATAGGGGAGCCCGGCTTCCTTACGGCGCAAGAGGAGAAGCTTATGGTAGAGACCATAAGAGGAAGGCATACTGCATATGCCTTCAATGATGATGAACGGGGCCGTCTAGATATGGATAGAATCCCGATGATTAGGATACATACCGTTCCCCACGAGCCATGGAACTTGCGGGGTGTGCGGTATCCTAATCCTGCTGATGAAGAAAAGGTAGTTAGCTACCTTGACGAAAAAATCCGCACACATGTGTCCGACTACTCGAGCGGACCGTATGCATCCCCTTGGTTTTGTTTCGTCAAACCAAACGGGACCTTGAGGTGGGTAAAGGATTTGCAGCGCCTAAATGCTCTAACTGTGAGAGATGCATGTGGTCTCCCTAACGCAGATGCGCTTTCAGAGGCATGCGCTGGGAGAGCCATCATATCTCTCATAGACTTATATTCTGGTTACGGCCAGTTTCCTGTTTACCCCTCTGACAGGCTTATGACGGCAATGCATACCCCTCGAGGTTTAATTCATATGAACGTCGCACCACAGGGGTGGACAAATGCAGTCGCCATGGTCCAGAGGCACATGGTGAGGGCAATGCAGTCAGTAAGCCTTCACATTACTCAGCCTTACATTGACGATCTGGCCGTAAAGGGCCCTAAGGAGAAGAATGAGCAGGAGGTGATGCCAGGGGTTAGACGTTTTGTCTGGAACCATGTGCAAGACTTGTGCAGGGTCCTAGACTTGCTAAAGGAGCATAACCTCACTGCAAGTGGGTCTAAATCAAGACACTGCATGAGCGGGGCCACCATCTTGGGGTTTGTGTGCGACGAGAGGGGTCGTCGACCAGACACTAAGAAAACCAATAAGATTCTCAAATGGCCAACCCCATTCGAGACTATTACGGAGGTAAGAAGCTTTTTCGGAACATGTGGGTTCTGGAGGATCTTCATAAAAGGGTTTGCGGCAAAGACTGAACAATTACGAAAGCTTGTACGCCAAGGACAAGACTGGGAGTGGGGAGATAAGTAGGAGTTGGTAATAAAGGGCCTAAAGAAGGAATTCGAAGAAGGGGGTATAGTACTGGGAGTACCAGACCACTCGGTGGTAATGACCAGGCCTTTTATTGTAGCGACTGATACAGGGCCAACTGCGTTAGGAGGTGTGTTGATTCAACAAGACCTTAACGGAGAGGAGCGACCACTAAGGTTTGAAAGTCGCACGCATAACAAAACTGAGAGAAATTACTCTCAGTTTAAGCGCGAGACCTTGGCGGTTCTCCATTGCTTAAGGATCTTTAGAAACTACCTCTTCGGCAACAGGTTCGTGTTGAGGGTGGACACAACTGCTCTAGCCGGTTCTCTCAAGAATTTCGCTCCATCAGACCCGACTATCGCCAGGTGGTTAACATACATCTGGATGTTCGATTTTGAATTAGAGCGAATTCCAGGAAATAAGAATAGAGCAGACGGATTGAGTCGAGTCGACTGGGACAAAAATAATCAAGGAGTGATCGAGGATACTCCGCCAGTTGATGGATTCCTGGACGCTGAGGAGGATGTGAGACTTCACATCAACTCCTGGTCGATGGCCGTGGGTAACTACGTTACTCCTGGGCAACCTGTGTGGCTCGCGCCTCCAGGACATGTACGATGGCCAGACCTAGTCCTTAAGCCTTTCATCGAAGAGGACTCGTGGGGGATGCCAAACGTGCAGTGGATGATGGATCTGGCCTTAGCAGACAAATACCAGTTGCACGAAGACCTACTCACGATGGAAAATGGGGCGCAACAGGTGGAAGGGAACGAGAGGTCGATAGGTGGGATATACCTCTTGGCAAACGCTCTGCTTCAAGACGAGGTGGCAAGGATCGGGGATCAGCGGCAAGGTGAGAATGAGAATGTAATCCACGAAGGAGAGGACGACGATTTTGAGGAGGGAGAGATAAAAGAGGCTTTTCGCGCGGAGGAGTATGACAGGATATATCTGGAGTTAGGAATGCTCCTTTCGTGTGAAATGAGAGAAAGAGATGCGTGCGAGAAAGTTCTCAAGATGCGACCAAACTTCTTAGTAAGGGATGACCATCTATTTATGAGGAGTAAAGGAAAGACTCCAAGAAGGGTAGTCTGCGGCATTGCTCGTCAGATCGACGTCATAGCTGCCCTACATGATGGTAAGGCAGGTGGCCATAGGAGTAAGGATACAACTTTCCTCAAAATACACGAGCTATACTATTGGGATGGCATGAGACGAATGATCAACGATTATTGCAAGTCATGTGTTCCATGCCAGGAGCGGTCTTCCATTAGACCTAGGGAGCCGCTTCACCCAAGGTACGTACGCGAGGTTGGGGTGGTCGTACATTTGGACTTATTGGCAATGCCGCTTGGAGTAGGTGGGTACAACTTTATCTTCGATGCACGAGACAACCTCTCTGGTTTTGTAGATGGCAGAGCCATACGCACAAAAACTGGTGAGACCTTGGCTCGATGCATTGAGGAGTATTACCTCCGCTACCCTTTTGTCTTCAAATTCGTAATGGACAGAGGGTCCGAGTTCACTTGTGCTGAGGTGAAAGAAGTGCTGAGAGAGTATGGAGTGATCGCAGAGATTACTACTGCGGCGCACCCTCGAGCTAATGCACCTGTGGAGAGGGGTCATAGTACGATCACGAATCTCCTCGCTAAGTGGACGAATGGTAGGCCAAATTAGTGGCCTAACTTCCTAAGGGTCGCCTTCTTCGTGGATAACATCACTGTCAGAAGAAGCACCAACTACGCGTCAGCAACGTTGTGGTATGGCAGACATGTGACCTTCCCTATCGAAAGCTTCCTAAAGACTTGGAGGCGGCAGGACCTCGAGATAAACTTGTCATTTGAGGAACTGCTGGAATTAAGGGCTCGTCAGATTAATGCCATAGAGGACATAATTGAAAGCGCGGCGAGTAAAGTGGCTGACAACCGACAGAGGGATAAGTTCAGATGGGATAAGATGCCAAGGGTAAGGAAGGAGCCTCTCAAGGTGGACGACGTTGTGCTGCTATACGATTCATCCTTAGAGAAGCAGTGGTCGCGAAAGTTGGACAAGAGGTGGTTAGGACCATACAGGGTCGCCAGAAGTGGAGAGCATGGGGCATACCAGATTGAAGAGCTGAATGAGACTGCTTGGAAAGATTGGGTGTCAGGCTCGAGGTTGAAGAAGTTTGTCGCTCGAGACGAGGTGAGCATGGGTCCCACAATTTAGAGTCCCTTTCTGTTAAGTATTACTATATATATATATATACATATATATATATATATATATATATATATATATATATATATATATATGAGAAAATTGTGTATGTTTTTCAGTAGAATAGTGTGATAGAGTATAGTATTAAAATAGATTTATATACGTGTATTTACACATGTATGTATAGGTAGTTAAGGTAGATATGGGAGGAGAGTGTCTGTCTCCTGTTTTGTTTGCCGAACCTGCTTACCCTCTGTGTGCTTTTGTCTGTCTCTTCCTTATTGTGCAGGCTTGACACCAGTTTTGGGCAGCCATGCCAAGAGGGAGGGGAGGGGCAGGGCCAGTGGAAACCCTTCTGGGGGTTACCAGACAGGGGGCGCAGGTGAGGGCCAGGAGAGAGGACAGGCCACTCATTTATACAGGAGACAACGTTGAGTTGTTCATGGTTGTGTTCAGGAGGCACGGTCATGGGTTTGGATAGGATAGTAGCAGGATGCTGCGGGAGGTGCGAGGAGCAGGCGAGTGGGCACACCCCCTTGCCAACTTCGTCAGGGAGTCATTGACCTGACAGGATTTTGAGCAGAAGATGGAGGACTTGCACCCATCGTCGCTAAGAAGAGATGGACGACCCATTCGTTTCGATGTCACTAACCTGTAGGAGTTCTTGAAGGGCTAGGACGAGTTTGCAAATAGCATCAACGAGCCACTAAGCCAGAGGGTGAGGGGTTTTATTCTGTTTGTGAGAGAGCACCTCAGGCCGTTCGTCAGGTCTATTGTAGAGCCTGCCCAGAACTGGGGCCATTGCAAGAAATTGCTCTGGAATCACTATACTCCAACACGTCAGGCTGAGGAGAGGGGAGTATGGGAAGAAAGAGAAAAGAGCCAGAGACAGCAGAGAGGAGAACCTCTAAGCGGGGCATGACCTCAGGAGCTCAGGGGGATGGCCAGAGGAGAGAACACAGGTCCCAAGGGCAGGAGAGACGGGAGGACCAACATATTGGCAGGACTCAACAGAAAGAGAAGCAGACTGCAGAGAGGACCCAAAGGGGAGGACCCTCAGAGGGACCAGATATACCTCCTCAACCTGCTCAGATACCTGAGGCCACTCCTAGGCCAGGCATGCAGCCAGAGACGTCTCATAAGGCACAGGGTCAGGGACAGGATGAGGATCAGGCTGCAAGAGAGAAGGAACAGGACAAGGAAGAGAGAGCAGCAATAGAGAGAGAAATCAGAGTCCAAATCAGACTCAAGAACATGGCGGAGCTGCATGAGAAAGTTGAGCAGGGAGAGCAGCCTGTGATACTAGAAGACAAAGAGGGAAATGGCTCACCCACTCAAGACGATGAGACTCCTCTTTTCACGGAGGCTTGGGACAACTTTGATAAGCTGTTGGAGGCAGCAGGGAGACCCAGAGAGCAGCATCAGGAGATCGGGGTTAAGCTGGTCTCTACAGACTTGATTAGCCTGAAGGGCCTTATGAAGGAGGGCTTTGCGACGACCAAGACTTCTGATGAAAAGATGGAGAAGAGGTTGACAAGGGTGGCGCGGGCGTCTCATGAGCAGAAAATGGATTGGTAGAAAGAAATTGGTGATCTCAAGAATGAGTTGGAGAGACAGGACAAGAAGATGGAAGCCATGAAGACTGAGGTCGAAAAGGCCTGGGCAGGCAACGAGGCCATCAGACAGGTCAACCAGACCCTCAACAAAGTTAACGACACCCTGAGGACCTACTTGCAGGTACAACATAATATTTTTCAGGCAAAGGAAGCCAAGTGGGAGAAAAGGATAGAGGATCTTGAGGCCAAATGTGTACAACAGGCGCCGACTACGTTGGTGGATTGGACAGAGGTCCAGGGGTTTGAGATCAGGAAGAAGCCTGCAGAGGAGGCCTTCAAGTGTCAGAAGGTGGAAGAGAGGGCAAACGAGCAGAAGGATGATGAAATCCCCCTGCTAGATAAGAGGATGTTGCGGCCTAAGGAAACTCTAGCAGGGACGGGGTCAGAGACTGGGGGGTTTGAGTGGAGGATGCCCACAGTCTTGGCACATGAGGCAAGGCCACCAACAGAGGATGCGATGGATGAGGCTGCACTTCCCATGACTCAGGGGGAGACTGTGGGGCGAAAGGAGGTTCAGGAGAGTGTGGGACAGGCCATGGCTGAGGCTAAGGAGAGGGAGGAGCGGGAGGTCTCTCAGAAGACCCCACCACCTCAGGATATGCCTTCTGGAGGATGCACTGGGATCTTGGGCCACTGGATCCGGGGCAGAGGAGCGAGTGGGTGAGCAGATGACACAGACAGATGACAGAGCAGCATGCCCCATTCCTCCAGAGCACCCGCAGCAGGAGGTCACCAGCGAGGCCACAACAGCCCCCTCATTTGTACCCTCCCATGCAGCTGACAAGATGGAGCAGAAAAAGTTTGGAAGATGCTTCTACTGCAAAAGAGGCAAGCACCCATAGAAGACCTGTCCCAAAAGCCTCAAGGATGAGGCCGATGGTTTGTTTTCATGGGATCCATCTGGCATGCGCAGGGACAGAGATGGGAACCTGATGCTGAAGACTCGTAATGAGATACGGGCGCAGTTGTATAGGCAACTGCAGGAGGACATGAGTGATCAGGAGTAGGATTTATGAATAGGGTCCGAAAAAGTCTAGATTCTGATATGTGTAGAACATCTCTAACTCACTACTGGTGGATGACTGTATACATGGAGGATTGGATCACGTCCATGTACATCAGTTAATTGAGTCATTACAGAAGTGTTTACTTTCACATATAGACTTTCAGACTTAGTGTACATAGGATAGTATTGAGTGTGACACTGACTACTTCGGTTTTCCTTTCTCTTTGTTAGTGTGGTGTGGAGTGTTTCTAGCCTCTAGGTAGTGCTTTTGTGTGAGTTTATGATTCTTTCTCTTTCAGCACAAGGTGAGTCAAACAGTGTGTGAGTGATGTGAGGTGTGGATACTCTGACTCTCTTTTACTTTTTGACTTTCTCGGATATTTTGACTTTTTTTCAGGTACCTTGATCCTTGGTTGGATACTGTGACACTTGGTACGATACCCCGATACCTTGTATGATATTTGATTTCTTTATGCGATATTTGACTCGTTGTACGATATTTTGATCCTTTCGATATGGACAGGAACCTTTGCTTATTTGAAAGGTCCCCGCGTTCTGTGTACTTGTGCGAGTCTCAGACTTTTTTCTTTTTATGTGGTGTGTCACGCTCACTCTCAGTTGTGGACTTGCCCATATGAATGATTATTGTGACGAGAATAAATGTTGTGGAAATAACATGATCTGCACTATCTTCCTCTGTACTCAGGCATATCTGTCATTAGAACAGACGAAGTCATAAGTACAGTGAAAAAGAGTGCACCTCACGTCTGTTTGGAAGAAGGAATTATGTGTTGAGTTCAAAAGGATCTGAGTGATGATAAATGGAGAGGTCACAGCTAAAAGTAGTGTCTTTTGTGTGGTTCGGAAACGAGAGAAGGAGACTCAATGGCCATTGGGTCCTCCATATATATAAGAGTGGAACTATGAGAGAGCACTCAAAAGAGTTGCTATAATGATGAGGAAATTGTATGTATGTGTGAAAGTCTGACGAGGGAATGTCAAAATCTTTGTGAGAATTATGGATGAAAATTTTATGGCAATTATGATAGGAAACTTTTGTGAGATGTCCCTAAGACGTGTGACCGCCGCCTGTTCTGATCAAAGTAAAGCGGGGCACGACCTTGTGGATAAGAGAGAAAGTTGCTGGAACACAGAGAGAAAGAGACACTATCCCCCCACATGGTCCGAGGTTGGGAGGGTATGTGAATCTAGAGGTTGTCCAGAGCTATTTGTCAGACCACAATGGTTAGTCTAGGGGAACATATGTTGTGAGGCCAAGCTAAGGGGCTATACTTAGCATCGCTGGAACTGTAGAACCTAACTCCCAGTGAGGGTCGCTGACCGGCGCAACCTGGCAGCGGGACCACGACTCACCGATGGTTAAATCTTGAAGGGTCGGCCGCCCAGAGAGGTATAGCTAAAGGGGAGTCAGTGGGGTTGATTGAGTCTGAGAGTCGATAAGTACGCTTATCGTTGCGCAACCAACGAGGGCATCATCACTATATAACAACGCGATGAGCCGTGGATACGGTGTGATCGACCGTTCTGCGGTGGGCCGAGATGGAGACCTGAAACCTCCTGTGTAGACACCAGGGTGGACAGTTATTATGAGAGATATTTGAGATGGTAAAAATTACCATTTTGGGGACTAAAGGTGCCCCGATTTTTGAGAGAGGTCTCGGTTAGGGCCCGCGTCCTGAGTTATGACCCCGTACGCGGGACGATGACTCATTAGGACACCCAACGACAAACCGGCAGATGTCTACGACAAAGGGAGGAGGGCTATCAATCTACTACTTGAAAGCGGGTATTACGCTGTAGTACGGATGATAGTACACCCTAACTCCTAGGCCAAGATGTGGGAGACCCAAGCTAAAACCCTGGCAGTGGAACGTCGTGACTGGGGTAGATTGACAAGATGCCTCTAACGGAGTCGAGCCGGCTAGTCGGAATGGTTACTACCTCGTCAGCAGATGGGAGTTTGAGTGCTTATAGCCTTTGATTGTTCGACGCGACGGGGACGTCGCTTAATACGGTCCGGAAAAACTGTCGGCACCAATACCCTTACAAGGGTAATTGTGCGTACTTTTGCATCTCGCAGGAGGAACATTCTTGATAAAATTTAAGGAAGTGGCATGCATTCGCTCGATCGCGACTGACTCTTGGAAGTCAGGAAGTGGCGGCGCACGCTTGGATGAGTCAGAGGGTGTGTATATGGGCGTGCACTTTGTGGGCACGCGTTAGTTAAAATTTTTGACTAGTGTGAACAAACGAACCGCTCGGTAGTCCAAGTTAGAAATAAGTTAGAGGTTTGGATAGCGTAGCGCGGGCCTCACCTTCGGGCGCACTGACGAGGTCGCCACCGGCGCAAAGTTAGACCGTCGAGGCTATGGCTAGAGGAAAACTTTCGATTAACTTGCGGAAGGGCGGCATTTTGAGGCCGCACGATGTGAAGCATGCAAGTACTACGTTTGACTATAAAGGTATTTGCAGTAGGAGCCGTAACAAATTTTAGCTAGGCACGACGCGTGGATACGGCGTGAGCAAAAGTCGGAGTCTTTCCGACCAAAGACGATAAAAGCATGCTCTTTTCGATGAGTACGGCGGGCTACGAGAGCCTCGGCTCGTGACCGCGGCATGACGGGGCAGTGCGTATGGTGAACTCAGCAAATAGTCGTCCTCCAAGCGGAGAACATGGCCGTACGGGGTCTTGGTCTCAAGGGGCAGACCAAGAGAGGGCATTGGCGCACCCTTGCAGGCCCGGGAAGGCTGTAACAGCCTGCAGTTACTCTTCATATGCAGAACTGGGCCTGCTGCAACCGGACTTGGGCTTAGCTCTATAGGTTACGTCATTGGACTTCCACCAGGAACATCCCGGGATCAAGGCCAGCAGCCAGCATTACAGGAGCGGAGGAGCGTTTCCTGGAGAAGACTGAGGGGTTGATTGAGGGGTTGACGATCCTGCAGGACGATTCCCCTTAGTTTTGCTGGGGAGTCCTACCGCGGGCCCGAGAGGGAGGGTTGAGGACCAAGTACCAACGACCTCCTCCCCCTATTCCGATTTTCTAGGTTTTTTATTTATTATTGTTATTTTTTTTACTTTCATTTTCTTTTTCCCTTATTTCTTGTTTTTGTCCCATATGTTGAACGTGGTCCGGCAGTGGCACCGGAACCGGCCGTGACCAGGGGACACAGCGGACACCGACTTCGATCCGCTGTATGAGGCGTGGGTGTGAGCCTGCCCAGTTCCATCTTGCTGTGAGAACTTTGTGTGTGGGCCCGCCCAGTCCCATTTCTGCAATAAGGGGGTTGAGCGTGACCCTGCCCATCAAGGCCGGTAAGGCATGGGACCGGTTACACAGTTTTTTCGAGGTTCCAAAGGTACCATTTGGTGTATGACCGCTTGACGGCAGCCGCAATTGTGTAGCCGCGGGGTACAAAAATTCACGGTCACATCCGAGGGCGACCACAAATGCCTATTTTTGTTATTTTATTTTTCTAAAGCTTCGCTGACAAGAAGTTTGCACAGTTGTGGATGGTGCTGTGCGACCTRCGAAGCACCAATTTGCTGTTCCTACAGACAGCCAAGGCTTGTTCCATCTGAAGAGGTACAGCAGTGTGACCTGACCGTGCCCAGAACCTCAAAAGTTGGCCTATCCCAGATCTGCATATTTCGCAGATTTGGGGTGCGGTGTGAGCATGCCCGGTTGGGACCCGCAGATGGTGAACCGTGCCTAGGCACAGCAGGGCGGGAGACTGGGGGCAGTGGCCGCTGCAGCAACACTGACTGTGCGCAGCCTTTCACATGGAACCCTTTGCCACACCGGTCTTCAAAGTTCCTATCTGAGAGCTGCTACTACCACCAAGATATGCAGCGGGACCTGCGTCACCTGGGATCACGCTGCAAGGGTTGCAGGCCCCGCACTCCTCTACTCTTCACGACAACCGAACATAGGCCGCACACCCGGCATCATGGGACCAACAAAGTACCGATCCGACATTGCTGCAGGCACGTAGGGCCTTGTCCCATCTGAAAAGGCACAGCAGTGCGACCCGAACCATGCTCAAAGCCTCGAATTTGGTCTGTCCCAAATCTGCGTACTTTGCAGATTTGGAGTCGCAGTGTGAGCATGCCCGTTAGGGCATGAAAGATACTGTGCCTGGGCGGAACGGCCCGGGGCACTGTAGGGAGGCCTGCAGCGGTGCTGAGTGCACAGCTGGTCACGTGGAGCCCCTCCCCGTTTTGCTGTGTTATTTATTTTTTTATTTTTTTTACTGATTTTCATATACCCTTCGGTTCCAGTTGAGAGACGGCCCAGGCGTTGGTTCCGGGGCTGGCTAAGGTATCAATGGGCTAAGCTCAGTTGGTACACCTATGAATGGTTGACATACATACCTAAGTTCGAGCCCCGCTGGAAACAGGTGAATAAAGGGTAAAAGTATAATTTTGCATTGATATGGGCTGGGGCGGTACCAGTCCCAAGGCAGAGTAGACAGGTACAACGGGCCAACTCAGTGGTACACACAGAACTGTTGAAGTACAGACCTGAGTTCGAACTCCAAGAAGTAGATAAGTGGATGATGCAAGTCTGAATCACCCMGGGGGCRGGGCTGCCCAGCTCCGTGGGGATATCCCAGTGTCGTGCCCACGGGTCAGTCCTTGGTACAAGGAGTATTAGCATGACCCGTAGGCAAGGGTGGTTGTGTGCAGCTTTTGATCCTGGCCAGCAGAAGGTTGGTGTGTTCGCTGTCGTGGCCAGCGGTCACAGCTCGAGTAGGATGAGTATTAAAGACTACCCCGTCCGACAGCAAAGCCTTATGAAGCTTCACTTCTCGGTTGGGCTGCTGTCGGATTAGCTGCCACTAGGCACAGCGCTCGCATCAAGGAAAAGAGGGGCACGACCAGGGTATCTGTGGCCCGTCTAAGTGTGAGAGGATTGAGTGTGAGCATGCGAATGGGATTAGAGGGGTGATGAGCCACTGCCTGAAGTAGAGTGATGGGCCAAAGCAGGTGGCRCTGGTGGMAGCACACAGGGACAGCAGTGTGCAACCCGTGCTTAGTTCAACAGGCTGGTATAAAGGCAGATGCATCTGGGCGCGATCTCGCGCTAGATACATCTGCAGGTAAGGAAGGAGAAAGCAACCAGACCAAAGGCTATGGCGGGAATAAACTGCTATACCATGCTCGTTTCTTAACGAAACCAAGCAGGGGAAAGTGGTAGGCGGGGTTCTTGGACAGG
>BFEA01000004.1:5363637-5375420 GCA_003427395.1 Chara braunii
CCAGGATCGGAGGCCCCATGCTGACAGCCTGACACACCCTATAGCAACCGCTGAGGATTTTTCCGAACTCGTCTACCGAACAGTCATCGCCCTGACGCAGAGGATTTCGAGCTCGCCTGCCAAACAGCAATCTCCCTGAAATAAAGGCGATGCCAGAAAGCGCGAGAAAAAGGCAGTGGCCTGTGAACTCCCCATGGGATCTATGTTTGTGGCAGCTGAAGCATGCAAAGTATATCAACCATGGCGCCTCCACATCCTGGACGACATCAATGAACGAGTCAGCTCTCCGATTTAAAAAAAAAAAAAAAAAAAAAAGCAGAAGAAACAGCCAGGCAAGAGCATTGGGGGGCTTCATTTCTTTCCGGCATTCCCTGCAGGAAATCAACCCCTTCCAATCGTCCCATTAAAAGTCAAAAATGGGGGTCATATTGAAGCAACAACAAAAGTAAGTGACAACTTAACAAGCTTTAACATTGAGCACAAGTGCAACAAGGGGGTTGGGTGGGTAGGTGGACAGCATAAGCACTGCTTACAGACGCGCCGCTTACCCTGCCTGTTTCCCATGTCGCATCACCATCAAGAAAAAATAAATGCAAAAAGAAGCCGAGCGCCAGTCTATACGGCGTAGGATTGTTTCCATTTCGTTTTTACTCTGCTTCCCCAGTCATTCCTAAGCCAGCATTCCTTTCTCGCACGTGATGACGACAATTCCATGAAGAAACGACCAAGTTTCTATCGTTGTGAATTCAGACTTGGTTTCAGTTCTATGCAGATCAAGGCATGTCAACATTCAGTACCTCAGGTATTTTACTCGTTTCACTACTGCCTGCTTCCCCCTTCCCTTGTTCTTCCCTGCCCAACCCAGGGCCACCCGCTCTCCCCCTCTGTTCCCCGCCCCCTCCCAACCCCCACCCATGCAGATTCCACCTCGTTTCTTTGGAGCAAGTTTCTTTGGTCTAGAATCTAGATACAGCTAGTTTTTTTTTGTGGTGACAGACAGGAATGGTTTTCTTTGTGCTGCCATTTTGAAAGAGAGAGACGGTGCACAACCTGTCAAATAGTGACCTCACTATCACTATTTCTATCGGTCTGTTTTTCTTTTCCGCTGTGCAGATTTGCCGTTGGGAGGTTTTCACTTTTTCCACAGTCTGGTGTATATCTTATGTATTTGCCCCATAATTACCACTCTATGCAGGTGCAGGTAACTTTTAACGTAAGGTTACGTACCTTCTATGAAGCACCCATACCTCTGCATGCACATTGGCCCCACCGGGGTAAATCACCCCTACCTTCTGCAAATTACCATGATGGTGGGTAAATCATGCATAAACCCACATGGTAAATTTTACCCGTACCTCCTGCAAATGATTACCCATACCCCCTGTGTCAGCATATACCTGGTTATAAAGCTAAAGGGGAGAGAGGGGGGGAGAGGAGGGGAGGGGGGATAGTGGAGACGGGTCGTGGACAACACAAAGAGGTAACATGAGGTTATCTAGGTACGCACTCGTGTGTACGAACACCTACCTGGGTATATGAATGCACGTTACCTTGACGTAACTTGGCCCAAGTTAATGCTTCAGCCTACCGAAAGGAGAGAAAATAAATAAATATTAAAAATAAAGAAAACATACAAGAGGGAAAAAGACATATTAGGGAGAAAAAAAAAAAAAAAAAAAAAAAAAAAAAAAAAAAAAGGGAAAAAAAAAAAAAAAAAAAAAAAAAAAAAGGAAAAAACCGCGATACCAGTTGAGAGTCTTCAGACCCATGAGAGGATAATAACTGTTGCTTTTTTTATTCCCACTGGCAAGCGATAGGCAGGTCATATACGATAACCGTTTGTTCGTTTTCTAACTTTTTTTTAACCATTGGTTCTCAAAATGGTGTTGCGGTATAGCCTCGGTAACTGGAGTGGAACACACACACCTTATTTAACCTTGGTTATATCCGAGAGGTTTGCGGTTTGACTTTGGTGATTGTAACAATGGAAGTTATGGGACACAAACACACCTGATACCGCGACATGGTTCTTTGATGTCTTGTTTCACCTCTGGCTGATAACACTGCTCCGAACTCGCTCTCTGAGGACACATCAAACTGGCAATTGTGGTGCCAACATTCACTTTTAATTTTTAAAGGGTCACTTGCTGCCGGCTTAAAGGTGGCGGGCGGGGAGAAAAATGGACATCGTTACCTCCATCGGAACGGCGTAGAGTGCTATCTCACGCACTTGCCTGCAAGCAAGCCGCGACGACTAGCAGCAGTATCTTTCTTACAATTCTTTCATTCTTTGAAATCCTTCCTCCTTTTCTTGAAGCAGTTATCGACGATCCTCATGCAGAAACCATGACCAAGAAAAGATCAAAAAATTGCACAGAAACAGCATTGAATAATTTCCAACCTTTCAAAACGAACACGCGCCCCAAAAGCATACATAAATCAAAAGAGGGGCATGCTTGACAGAAGCATCACAAACAAAAAAAAGAGCCCAAGCGCCTTGCTTTCCCACCCTTTCTTTAGCAGTCACCGTTACATCAGCGTGCATTTTTCAGATTTTTTTAATTTTTTTTATGTTCAAACGTTGGAAAAGCTCGAAACTTGCCAGTTCGTCTTCGTGTTTCGAACTACTGTTTTTCCAACTTTCTTTTCTTTCCGGCCAGTTAAACATTTTACAGAAATTATTAATTAATAAGACTGATTGATTGCCAAGTGGGTGACATAGTACACACCACAGAGTTTCAGCAGGTTTCGCTGTGCATGCTACCTTTTACTCCTATACCTGATTTGCCCTTTTCGTCCCTACATTTCCTCTTCCCTTTCGGTATTTCTTCCTGATAGAAGTGGACGGCATAAAATCACGCTCTACATGTCCGACAACCCTGCCAAGACCTGGATTTGCAGATGCATTTTTTGCTCGTGAAGGGGCGATGTCACATTCGAAAGGACGCATACGACAGACGGCAACGCTACAGTTCAGGGCATTGTCAGGTCACCAAAAGGCAGGCCGAGCCGCAGAGAGAGCAGAACAGCAGGACCGGCATCCGTGCTCAAGAGCAGACAGGTGGTTATCGGAATCAATGTCGGCACTTCCCAACGCCCTTACGCGTGAGACGGACGGCAACGCTGCAGCTCAGAACGTTGTCAGGTCACCAAAATGTAGGCCAAGACGGAGAGAAAGCAGGACAGCAGGACCAACATCCATGCTAAAGGACAGAAAGGCTATAGGAATCAACGCCACTCTCTCTCAAATGCCTTTATGCCACATAACAACCGCAAATGAGGGTCACCTCCCCTTGCAACACACCTCAACGCAATCAGTACCACCTTCCTTATGCCATGAAAAACTTCTCAACTTACTACCGTCTTCGCCCGCATCTGGATCGAAAGGTGTGCCAAATACAGCTATAATGACTGGGCGTTCTATTCGGGTGAAGACAGTAGTCGTGGAAACAAGATCAGGGAGTCGTCTAAACTATACAAGTTTCCTATCCCCAGGAGAGCCTTACACCAAGAGAAAAGTCGAGCTTTCCACAAGCATAGGTCAGGGCAAGGACAAAGAAACCCACACGCACATCCCCTAGTTGACCTTGCTAAACGTTGGGGCAAGCCATCTGGCAGTGACAGCCAACAGCCACCCCTTGATATAACAGTCACATCGTTCTGCCCACTGCCTACGTGCTATCACATAGCATTTCCACGTGGCTAGAGTTGCAGCCTCGTCTGATGCAATCGTGCCATATAATGCACAGTTTCCTAAGAAGGAGAAGAGGACGTCAGTTCCGGGTGATAGTGCTATTTCTCACAGAGCCGTATGGGCCGCCCAGGTCTGCTTCTTGATGTCGTTCCGGCCCTCCAGCCATTCAACACGGACTTCCCCTGTCACCAAAAAGACATCGCCATGGTTTGCCACGTGCGGCTTCTACATCTAGCCTGCTATCATCTTCCACCAGAGGCAACTGTGCTCCATCCCTCCGTGGAGTTCGAAAAGAGTGAGCGTGTGTCTGAAAGTAACTCTGCTGCTACTTCTAGCCTGTTATCATCTTCCACCACACGCAACGGCGCTCTTCCGTTACAAGGAGTTCAAAAAGAACGCGCAAGTGTTTCAGGTTAACACTGCTGGTTTCTTGTTGCATTCGTCTTATTATGCTGTCTCGGCACTACATCGGGAAAACCAAAGCAGCTTTCACTCGCTAGGCTGGTGTGATTGATTGTTATCTATGGCCGCCTGTGTCTTCATTAGGAAAGAAGAATTGAGGGCACGGCTAATTAAGGGCCTCGCTCCACTACTCTACATTGTACATGCATTTGGATGCATTTGCGGACGAGGTTCATTCGTCGGAGTCCAACAATGTTGAATGTATCGGGAAGATTGTGAGGTCCAGCTACTTATAGAGTGCTGTGTAGTGGAGCGAGGCTCTGGAGATCAAGCCACCGATTCTTGGGGTTTTAGGTGTGATGATGCAAATCTGCCTACTGCACTACCGTCTTCACCCGAAAAGAACGCCCGGTCATTATCGCTGTATGTAGACTGAAAATTGCACCAAATACGGCTATAATGACCGGGCGTTCTATTCGGGTGAAGACGGGAGGGTTATCTGCTGCTTCCAAACTGAAGCAAATGTCTTGGGGGGGACAGACAGTCCATTGGAATCCATGGAGGAGGCTGGGCGTCACCGATCAGTTTGAAGGAAAGAAGAGCAGCAAAAAACTGCGAACAAAACAAGACAGGAAAATGTGAAAGACAGAACAAGTACGGGGGGAAAAAAAAAAAAAAAAGATCATTGGGCCCATACAGTTTGGAAGGTCCCAAATTACCCCCCCGTGATCCAAATCACTGGGCTCAATTCTCTAGTAGCACCCAAAAGATAACTGCGTCAACATGTATTTAGTTCTTGCCCCATTTGGGGGCGTCAGCTGGTGGCGGGCTGCTCTTTCCTCGAGCTAGTCCCATTATTTCCCTCCCCTTACACCTTCTGCCTTCTGCTTTCCTCGAAGTCGAATAGCTAATTACTCCAGTGTTCAGAAGTAGGTGGGATGGCTGCAACAAACAACAGAACATGTGAAGGCCATCACACTCGATCGGTACCCGTTCAAGGCCTCGTCTCCCACCCCCTCGACCTAAAACATTGCAGTTTTCATCAATCCCATTCTGTCGTCAGAGTCGACGCATAGAACCATCACATAAGCAGACAACCACTCATCGTACTTCCACGAGGAAGGACAAGTGCACAGCTGCATGCTTGACATATCGTCTAGAACAGCAAAAAAACTAGCTGCAAAACTAGCTCTACGTAGCCTACAGGCCCACGTAACCTACCGGCCGAACTGCAGGAAGTGCCAAGTTTTTTACAGGTGTTCGAATATGACAGCCCGTGAGTCGGCGTGAGATCACATGTTTGCTCCATGACCACCACAAACCAGGCACCGGGTGGTCCAGGCTAGATCCGGACATGCGGACCTGGTTTGGACAAGGGGAGTCCCCTGTAAAATATTTTTATTTTAGTTGTTTTTCTTCCCAGAAAAAAGACTCAAATTCAGCTGCAAATTTTCCAGATTTGTTTTGATTCTTTTGAAAGATTGCAATTTTGAAAAATCCAAAATATACTACTAGTAATCCGGATGTACTCGTACATCCACATTCTGAACCTTGTTATAAGGACCATCTGGACGCTGGTGTGAAGGTCCGACTGGTAGACATGGTTTACTCCAAGAACTATCTACATACCTGCACATATACAGAGATACAGATACATACACACATGCCTGCATGTGTGCCTTACGTACGACGATTAGACAAATCCGGAACGTAGACCCCCTGATACTTCCTTCTTGTAGAAGCATCTGTGGGTCTCATACGCAACGGCTAAGATCAATGTGCTGGGCAACTGGAGTGCATGGACGCTAACATTACGAATAGGTCGCAAATTCGACTCAAGTTTTACCCTGCCAGTCACAGCCAGTGACCATTCAATTTTGCTACCAAGGCACATAGACAGTCCTGCGACGCTCAATGCTGTACATACACTACGTGCAGCCACGACCGTGGTCCTCCGCAGGCACATACACAGTCCTGTGACACCCAGTGCAGGCACATACACGGTCATGCGACACTCAGCGCAGCTCACAGTCTTGCGACGGTCAGCTCAGCGCCAGTCCTGCGACGCTGGGTGCTGCTCATAGACTATGTGCAGCCACGGTGGTCCTGAAGATGACAGTCACATACACAGTCCTCCGACACTCACTGCAGGCACATCCACAGTCCTGCGACGCTCAGTGCAGCCACATACACAGTCCTGTGACGCTCAGTGCAGCCACGTACACGGTCTTGCGACGCTCAGTGCAGGCACATACACAGTCCTGCGACGCTCAGTGCAGCTCATAGACTATGTACAGTCATGGAGGTCCTCTGCTGCATATATGGCAATAGAGGAGCTATCGTTCCCAATGCCAACAGGTAAAGCAACCTACACATAGAACAAAACATTCGACAAACTATCAAACAAAGTAGCATTGACATTTGCAGTGAGGAGTGTGTGAACCCTTCTTGACCTCCAAAGACTATATTATACACCAATTGTTGAATCGTGACGACAACAGCGCCTGCTGCCTCATGACTATGATATCAACTACCGATGTCGAGTTCCTCTCCAGAAACTGTTGTTCCACGTAAAAGCAGTCCGCTTGATATAAATAATTTTTCCAATGACAGACTAAGGGACCTGCAAAAAAAAAAACTACCTGGCTTAATCATACACACATGCAACTGTTGGTAAACAGGTCACGCGCTCGAATTCTGATCGAATCAGACGAATACAACAATAATAATATTACTGGCTACCCTCTCTAAAGCAAAACAAAAGGGCCTGCAGACATTCTACCCGATCAACAACGTTCCTCCTGACTCCATGCATGCAACTTCAAAGCAGCACAAACCTGTGATGCTGAAGCCTGTAGCTTCTAAGTTTTGAATTGCATGGGCCTGATTAGAACCCGGTTTTCCGATAGCACAGAACTTATCTGTCGCTTTAAGCTTTTAAAACCTGTGCTGAAGTACAGTGACCCAAAAAAACTATAGGAGCCACACTATCTGAATCTCCAGTGTCAGTACGACTGTTAAAGGCACATGTCCTGGAATCAATTCATATTCGGAGCTGACGGTAGAGAAAATCGGAAAAACTGGCAGATTTCCCAAACTCCTAAGAAGTCGGGGGCTGGGCCCGACGACGGCCGCCGTTGATAAATCTCATCGGCGGCCATTATGTTGTTTCGTTTCATTTCGGCCCTCCTAAAAGATCGGAGCCCCACCCCGAGGCTCCCTATTTTCCCAAACGTTACACGTACTAGTGGTTTTAAGTAGTACATTGCCCAAAAGATAGATAATCTTTTGCACTTGTATCAATGTCAGCATGCTCCTCGATTGTTAAAAAAAAAAAAAAAAAGGGGTTCCTTCAAGATATCCCACCTGGGCTCTGCAGCTAGCTGGTTGTCAAATTTCACCAAGAGCTGCAATTGAGCACTTGTTGAGTGGAGTGCCTTTTTTTTTTCAGGAAGAACGGCGAATCCGGAAAAAAAAAAGCAAAAAAAAAAAAAAAAAAAAAAAACAGTACAGGAACTGGCATTCAACATCCTGGCCTCATCCTGCAGCTTTCCCTCTGATCCTTTTTTTGATTTTTTTTTTTTTAATAACATTTTTAGACCACTTCTGGCACTTATGTGTGTCATCCTTGTGCAGGGGTCATGCTAATCTTCTCTGTATCGTATGAATTTCAACACATGTCCCCAAGGACTTTTCTCTCTGATGCTTGATCGGTCCAACAGTGCAAATTGCCTGCCTGCCTAGATCAGGGTCATCTTTGGGGTCACATCAAGACCGGACAAGACAGAGACTTGGAATCGCCGCCGTTTAGATGAGGGGTAGATTCCTGTTCTTCTGTGTGAAACATTCACAATGAATTCACAAAGGATTGTCCTACTTCTGTCACGGGATGCCTATGGATTCACTCAGCTGTCACTCGCTCAGCAGAAGCTAGAGATACGCCAACGAGCATTGGTTAAGCACAGACCCATTTACTAAAAGAAAAATGGAAAGGGGGGGGGGGGGGGGGGGGGGGGGGAAGGGAGGGGAAGGGTAAGAGGAGTTCTTACGCTTTGTATTGTGCTTCAACCAGAGTGCAAGGGCACAATACAGTGATTCAACCTCCCATTTTCATGCTCACACACGATTCTCCGGTGCACGAACCACATGTTCCAAAAGTCGAGAGGGAGCAATCACCCAGCAGCAAGAAGACACTGAAATAAAGAGCTTGCAGGCCCGGTTTCAGATCCACAACGTCACCACTGTCAGGTAACAGCACACACACACAGAGAGAGAGAGAGAGAGAGAGAGCACCATGTTTTCTGATCGGTTGCCGGCTGGAGTTAAACGGATGAATCATGAAAGCTCTCCCAAGCAAATGTTAACAAAAAACCGTTGAAAAGGGACCACAGATAACATCATACACGTCGACAAATGTGACTAGATGCCGCACTATTGCCCGTTCATCACAGGGCAACTTCATGAAATGAACGCTCACTGTAAACACCACATGGGCCAGCGAGTGCATGCCTTTCATAGAAGGTAACATTTTGCAATGCCTGCCAGAGAAAGAAGGAACTAACAACAGAGAGACCGGAGAATGGTGAGTAATATACACATGGGTTTGCGAGGTCCGGTGAACGGGGAAGAGTGGGAAGGGAATGAGTGGGAGGAGGAGGAGGAGGAGGAGGAGAAGGAGAGGTAAGAAGGGTGAAGGATCCTTCCAGGAGGTGCACATTCAGGTGGGGTGCACTTTCAGAAGCTTCCCCCAGGAATATATACCTCTTTTCTGTGATAAATCACTTCACTTGAAAACCAAACGACAGCTTAGGACGCGTGTTCTTTTTCCCGAGGATTTTCATTTGCTCTGCTCTTTCTTGATCCTCCTCCTTTTTCCTCCTCCGCAACAGTTCCTCTTTCTGTTTCTGCAAGGTTTCCAGCTCTCTATATCTCTCTTCCTCCTTCATTGCTTGCTCTTCTGCTGCCTTCCTTTGTGCTTCCTCCACCCTCCTCCGGTTCTCCTCTAGCATGCGATCAAGCTCCTCTTGTTGCCTCCGCGCTTCTTCCTGGATTTGCAAGAAAAACAGCACCACGAAAGCATTCAACATCCACCTCCATCATGCCAATCGATCAGCTACCACACTCGTCACATCGTCAGTGATCTGATTCCACTCTCTCAGCCCAAACGGAACGTGAAATTGTCATATCTATATCTAGCATCTAGCAAAAGAAAAAACTGGCCTGAATTCAGATATATGGTGACTCCACGTTCTCTCACATTTTCTTCTGCGAAAAAACGAGCCTGAGCGGAAGAAAAAAAGAAAGAAACCGGAACCATTTTACCAAGCCTGATGAGGGTGCAGCACATTATTTCACAAATTCACAGACATTGACTGCATGGTTTCATGGTCCCCCCCCCCCCCCCCCTTCCGCTTTTTCTGTACTGTTAGGACCATACGAACGAAGCCCAGCAGCCGCGAGGTCACACCTCTAGTCCTTGGTGCCAAGCTACCAACCAGCAGATACAAGCCACTGTCACGCAATCCAGCCCACTCAAAAGGACATCCATTCATCCAACCGCCACCAGCTAGAGAGAGAGAGAGAGAGAGAGAGAGAGAGAGAGAGAGAGTAGCACGATCATAGCCCATTTGCAATAGGTTCATCATTCTTCTGAGGCAGGCCTCACATAGAGAGAAAGTGCCAGTGGTAACCAAAGGGTCAAAAGGCTTCACGAAAGAGTGGCAAGCTCAGAAAAGAACACACGACACGAGTCCATTTTCCACAAAGGTTCTAAGTGAATTGTAAGGGCACGATATAAAGAGTCACCTCCTTCCGCCGGGCTTCCTCGAGCAGTTGTTGCTTCTCTTCCTCCAGCCGTTTATTGACCTCGTCCACTATTCTTTTTTGGCCTTCATCAATCATTTCCTGGATTTTTTGCTTCATCTCCTCAGAGTTGAGCGCAGCCTCAACCTGTTTCTGCACCGTCTCCTCGAGTCTCTTCGCTGTTTCTTCTTCGATCTGCTTCAGCTCTGCTTCAGTAAATTCTCTGACACAGTCGATCGACCGATCCCCACATCAGCCCAATAGTAAGCAAAAGCCCACCATACCACATTCCCCCAGCAGCAAAACGCACGACTGTTCTAACCTCGAATCGAGTGCAAAGCAGAGAATCTTGGCATTAGATCACAGCACGTACACATCTCACTGTATCAGTGAAAATGGTAAAATCAACTTCACCGATATGAGAACAAATAATCATCAGTCTCCAACAATTCCCTGTCCTGTTTCTTCCTCTCTTAACTTCTCAAAGTCTTAGCATCATCATACTACAAAATGAATGTATTAAGGAGATTCCCACTCTCCCTATCCTACCATCCTGCGAAATCATAGCCAAGGGAACGGGGGCTTGGAAGAATCGGCGGGGAAAGAAGACCCTGTTGAGCTCGACTCTGTGCGTGTGTGTGTGTGTGTGTGTGTGTGTGTGTGTGTGTGTGTGTGTGTGTTTCGGAATGAAAAGAGTTACACAAACAAGAAGGACCAGTGCAGCTCTGCATGCGCAAAAGTAGTACTTATGACGACTTGACTTGATATCAGAGACGAAGGGGGAAAAAAGTCCAGCTGTGCTATTACAGACGTTGAGCGCCGCAAATTAAACTGTCGCTTTCGTGAGACGTGTCAGCTTTGTAATACCACAGCATGACTTTTCCCCCCATCCCAGCTATCAACTCATCATCACTGCCACTCTCGCACAGGCAGAACTGCACTATCATCAAGTGTTCATCAGTACTACACAACAATCATGTTGTGTCAGAGGGTAGACATATATATCATCACATGTATATCAGAGCGCAAATGCAAAAAAAAGAAAAACAGGAAAATTTGAATTCAGTTCTTTATCTTCTTCCTTATAACTCCCCCTGTTCAGAACCTCTTGCGTACAAGGCCGCCCACGTGGATGTAGGTTGAGCGGCGGCTGCCCCCACCCCCGTGTGTATATATATATCGTCACAAACAGAACTGCCCGGTAAACCGTAGGCAGAGAGAGAGAAGAAGACAACAAACGAGGTGTATATATTGTCACATTGTGAATCAGAGCGCAAAAAAGGGGAAAGAAAAAAGGAAAAGGAAAAAAGGGGGAGGGGGAAGAGGTAAGGAAAGCTCCACCTGTTCATAACCTCTTACGTACAAGGCCAGCCACGTGGATGACAGGTTGAGCGCTGGCTGCCCCCATCCCCGTGTGTCACAAGGACCCACTTGCACGCAGCCAAAAGGCAAAGAGGTAAAGAAAGGGAGGAGGAAACCAAACCTGACAGGGA
Organism: Chara braunii; assembly: GCA_003427395.1. Classification (NCBI taxonomy): domain Eukaryota; kingdom Viridiplantae; phylum Streptophyta; class Charophyceae; order Charales; family Characeae; genus Chara; species Chara braunii. The sequence goes on from BFEA01000004.1 coordinate 5,375,029, forward strand.
AAGAAAGATAGGGAAAGAAAGATAATCCAATTGTCACAAAGCAAATAACACATCCCACAGATCAACGTATCTTTTTTCTTTTTTTCTTTTTTTCTCTCTTTTCTTTTTTTCTCTTTTTCTTTTCTTCTTTTTTTCTTTACCTGCCCCCACCTCGGCAGATAGGACAGCTACGGTGAGGATGATGTGGATGTTCACAAGGATGCCCAAGGAGAGCTGCGTCAGCACAGCATTCTGCAGGACGGCTAGCACGAACCATCCCATCAAAACAGTCCTGACAGAGGACATGTTGTCCACATGTCAAAAACACGGCAGGACGTTCATCACAGTGCGGCATCATACAGTTCTGATAGCGTCCTTGGGCACAATAGGGACAACGTATATCTGGGTGATAG
>BFEA01000004.1:5389679-5402179 GCA_003427395.1 Chara braunii
AGAGAGAGAGAGAGAGAGAGAGAGAGAGAGAGAGAGAGAGAAAGAGAGAGAGAGAGAGAGCTTGATGTTTTGGCACCTTGTGTGGCCAGTGTGGATGCAACGGAGGAGGAGGAGGGTGAATTTGAATCTCTCTCTCTCTCTCTCTCTCTCTCTCTCTCTCTCTCTCTCTCTCTCTCTTTTGTTTTATTCTCCCTCTCTAATGCTCACACACGAAATCAAGGCACTGGTTGGAGGGAGGAGGAAAAGGAGGAGGAGACACTATGTAAATACCTATTTCGAGAGCGGAATCCCGAAAACACTATGGTATATATCGTAGAAATGACACTAAGTAAATCCCGAAAATCCCAACGTGTATTCTGAAAACACTTCGGGATACACTGTAGAAATGACATAACGAAAATCTCAAAAATCCTGAAGTGCATTTCGGTAACAAAATCCCGAGAACACTTCGGGATATAACGTATGAATGACACTAAGTAAATCTCGACGTGTATTTCGGTAACGAAATTTCGAAAACGCTTCGAGATATATTGTAAAAGTGACATCACGATAATCTTGAAGTGTAATTCGGTAACGAAAACCTGAAAACATCTTGGGATATAACGTATGAATGACACTACGTAAATCCCATAAACTCCGAAGTGCCTTTCGGTAACGAAATCCTGAAAAAACTTCAAGATATAACGTGTGAATGACACTAAGTAAATCTCGAAAATCCAGAAGTGTATTTCGGTAACGAAATCCTGAAAACCCGGAAGTGTGTTTCGGGATATAATGCATGAATGACACTAAGTAAATCCAAAAAATATCGAAGTGTATTTCGGTAACGAAATCCCGAAACCACTTCGGGATATAATGTAGAAATGACATCACAAAAATCCTGAAAATCCCGAAGTGTAATTCGGTAACGAAACCCTGAAAACACTTGGGGATATCCCGAAATGCGTTTCCGAGTCGGTAACGAAATCCTGAAAACACGTCGGGATATAACGTATGAATAACACTAAGTAAATCCCAAAAATCCCGAAGTGTAATTCGGTAACAAAATCCCGAAAACACCTCGGGATATAATGTAGAAATGACATCACAAAAATCCTCAAAATCCCGAAGTGTAATTCGACAATGAAATCTCAAAAACACTTCAGAATATAAGGTATGAATGACACTATGTAATTCCTGAAAATCCCGAAGTGTAATTCGGTTACGAAACCCTGAAAACACTTCGGGATATAACATATGAATGACATTACGTATATCCCAAAAATCCCGAAGTGCGATCCGTATGAATGACACTAAGTAAATCCCGAAAATCCCGAAGTGTATTTCGGTAACAAAATCCCGAAAAGACTTCGGGATATAATGTGGAAATGACATCACGAAAATCCCGAAGTGTAATTCGGTAATGCAACTCTAAAAACACTTCGGGATATAACATATGAATGACACTAAGTAACTCCCGAAAATCCCGAAGTACGTTTCAGTAACGAATTTCTGAAAACACCTCGGGATATAATATATGAATGACTGTAAATCCCGAAAACCCAAAGTGTATTTCGGGAACAGAATCCCGAAAACACTTCGGGATATAACATAGAAATGACACTAAGTAAATCCCGAAAATCCCGAAGTGTGTTATGGCCACGAAACCCCGAAAACACTTCGGCATACAATGTAGAAATGACATCACGAAAATCTCAAAAATCCCAAAGTATATTTCGGTAAAGAAATCCCGAAAACACTTCGGGATATAACGTATGAACGACACTAAGTAAATCCCAAAAATCAGGAAGTGTATTTCGGTATCGAAATCCCCAAAACACTTCGGGATATAATGTAGAAATGACATCACAAAAATCCCGAAGTGTACTTCGGTAACAAAACCCTGAAAACACTTCGGGATATAACGTATGAATGAGACTACATAAATCCCGAAAACCCAGAAGTGCGTTTCGGTAACAAAATTTTGAAAACACTTCAGGATATAACGTATGAATGACACTAAGTAAATCCTGAAAATCCCGAAGTGTATTTCGGGAACGGAATCCCGAAAACACTTCGGGATATAACGTAGATATAATAATAAGTAAATCCCGTAAATCTCGAAGTGTGTTTCGGCGACAAAACCCTAAAAACACTTCGGGATATAAAGTAAAAATGCCATCACAAAAATCATAAAAATCACGGAGTGCATTTTGGTAACGAAATCCCCAAAACACTCCGGGGTATAACGTATGAATGACACACTAAGTAAATCCCGAAGTGTATTTCGGTAATGAAATCCCGAAATGTAGAAATGGCATCACGGAAATCCTGAAGTGTAATTCGGTAACGAAACCCTGAAAACACTTCGGGATATAACGTATGAATGACACTTAGTAAATCCCAAAAATCCCGAAGTGCATTTCGGTAACGAAATCCTGAAAACACTTCGGGATATGACGTATGAATGAGACTAAGTAAATCCCGAAAATCCCAAAGTGTATTTCGGTAACGAAATCCTGAAAACACTTCGGGATATAACATAGAAATGACACTAAGTAAATCCTGGATTTTCGACATTTTCAAGATTTTTCGGGATTATCGGTAATGAAATATCGAAAACAATTTAGGATATAACGTAGAAATCACGCTAAATAAATCCTGAATTTTCAAGATTTTCGGGATTATTAGGATTTGATAAATACAAGTTGAATTCAAAATTTTAAGGCGTGTTGACAGATTACATTTCGTCATTTACAAAATACGAACTTATTAATGAACATTTCCCCTTCATTACTACATAATCACGATTCCGCTTAAGTATTTTCCCGAATTCGGCAATCTTTCACTAACAAGCGTCGCTATCCAATTCCGCGTATTTTCGGGGGTCTATTAGTCACGACTGTGACTCGATTGATCGTTTTATTTAAAAAAATGAGAGTCCAAGGTAAACCCGACGTGCTTAGTCGGCTTAGCTTTAAGTCAACATGATAGCTCCTATATCACAAGAAGAAAAAAAATTCAACTCTCCGTTACGATCACTGTATATGCTATGATACCGACTGCTATATCAGAAAGAGAACTTTAGCTCGTCAACACGGATAAGTACGTTAAGAACGACTGCTTTTATTAGTAGCGCGTGGTGCATCTATTCAAAAACATTGTTTAATCATGTGTTCCACATTTTGGTCGTGCTTAACTTCTAGCGAGGTTACTTGTATCCAACTGGTAAACAGAGCTTAGTCTTCTACAGACTATTTTCCATAATCCTTCAGAGCTTGGAGACTCAGTGTCAAGTGCGGTCTGATCACTGGTTGTCCTTAGGAAGGAAGACTCGCCACTGCTGGCACCGTAGTTCTGTCGGAGAGCGTCTATCGTGGATACTGGCCGCAAGGGCGTACCATGTGATGGAGAGCCGACTGCAATCGGGAAGTGCGGCCTTTCTTCAACGATTTCGTCACTGCTGAATTGGATGACTTCATGGTTGGTTGGTATATCATGTATCACGGCTGGCGCAGGATTTCCGATCACCGGTGCCCACTGCTCCATGAGTAGTTGTGCTGGGGGGATCCATTCGTGTGTCCTAGTCGGAATGGGGCTTCTAAGGGGAGCGTTCGTCGTGTCAGCAGGTACCCTGTGTGCGGGTACGGCTTGTTGCAGTTGTGCCAATTCTTGCTAAAGTTGTCTGGTGGCAGCAGCGTTCTTGCATAGTTGTTGCACATGTAGAACGTCATGCATGTCAGGTTGTCTCTGGTCGTAACGTACCCGCTTTCGTCTTGATTGCTTTGAGCCTTGTTTGTTGCTTTGAAGTGGTTGGCTTTTCTGGGTTTTGTTGTCTCTCCTGGTATTGATCTTGTGTGGCGTGGGTAGGGGGTTCATAGCAATGCTGAGCAGCTGCTCTCGCCTCCGTGCTTGTTTTTCTGCATCTGTGAGGGTGTTATCGTCTGTGGTGTGCAAGTTAGTGATCCTGTCACTGAGTGTGTTGGAAAAAGGAGTGGTTGTCTGGCCATTCCCCAGTGCCAGGCCTCCGTTGATAGCCCAAGGGAAGTGCGAGCTAGGTAGCGGTTGTGATATTGTGTTGGTGATGGTGAAGTTGGCAGCGCGGGGGGTCATGTCGTGTGGGTAGTTGCAACAGCAGTGGAGTTAGTGTACCGCATGTGTGCAGTAGAGAGGCCAGTGTTTGGCCCTCTGGTGTTACCCAGAGCGTTGGGGCTTGCCACCATATTGCTGCCTATGTTTGACAAATGCGTATGACCAGGTGTTATTTGTGGGGCAGTAGCAGCTGCGTGTACAGTAGGTTCGAGTTGTAGCATCGTGCTTGGTGCGACAGAAATGGTGACGTTATCTGTAGTGCGTTCTGCCCCGACAAAACTAATTTATCGGTGTTGTTGCGCAGCATTAGTCTGTCGTGGTGCCGCTGCTGTGCAGCTGTCAGAAGCTCAGGAAGGAGTGAGGCCGGAAGTTGTGATTGTGTGGTGTTGCGGAGTGGGCGCATTAGTGATGGTCGGCGTCGGGGTTTGCATGTGTTGCCTGTTATTTGTAGAACGAGTCGAGGAGTAGGCAGCGGGAGGCATAGTTGTTACGGGGGAGGTGTCAAATCTCATCTGGCGGCATCTTCGGAGAGAGTTGTTTCCGGCGCCAGGCAACGAGCGTCTCCTGTTCGTTGCCTATGCAAGCAAGCCTTCAACATTGGGGAGCAATGCAACAGTAAACTTCTGTACGAATAGTTCGTCCTTGAAGTTTTCGAAGTTGAGGATTTCTTCTGCTGTTATTCTCTTGTTCTCACTGATGAGGAGTACAATCTTCATTCTGTATTCTCTCATGAAGACAAATGTAATTTGCGTGAGGATCAACTTTTTCCAACTTGTATGCAGTCGTGCTTGGAATTCTAGCATTCTGATCTTGTCTAAAGGCGCCTGCGGGTTCAGTTTGTCCAAGTTCCCGATCACATATCACGGCATGTGATCGAACCAAGTGAAGTTTTTCTCACAACCTGGATAGGCACACTTCAGGACGGGTCTCCCTGCATTCCACAACTTCTTGAGTTCGGATAGGTCGATAGGGAACTTGGGGAGGCCCTTTTGGTGTAGCAACAGTTTCTTGGGGCATTTGCCCCTCTCCATCTTGGAAATAGGAGGAAAGTCAGCATCAAGTTCATTCCTGCCTGCAGAAAGTAGATTGTGTCATTCCTAGGCGCGTTGCGGCAATTATCAATGTCTGCAGTACTAAGGTCAGCCAGTGCTATGTATGCCTCTACGCTGATTGGTGCCGTGTAATTGAATGTGTTTAACTTCTAAAGACAATTGTGTACACGCTGGACAACCTTCTCAGTTCCGGTGCTAGATGCGAGTGGTAAGAACAGGTTGTTCTTGACAAATTTGTGTTCAACGTCTCTGGCAGCGGCGATTACCTCGGTATGCGCATTGTCCCTTCTCTCTACTTCTCTCTTCCTGAAGTACTGAAGTTCTACAGGAGTTAGAGATATTCTGCTGATATAAGAATCAATGAACATCTCGTTATTCTCCGAGGTTGAGAGTTGTCCTGCTGCATCAAGATGCGAGGAGTCGTAGCCGTGAAGCTCGAGAATGATTTTTTCTGCTTTCTCGATGATCACGCTAAGTTCTTTGTTCTCAATGACAGATTTTCTGCAGACTTCCATGATGTTTTTGACGAGTTCTTGTATCTTGTTATCGAGTTCTTGTGGTTTGGTCTGCATAACGCAGACAAGCGTCGTCCAATCGCTAAACGAGAGGTGCTCGATTAGGAATGGAGTCTGTCCGTCTGTTGCTTGGTGGACTTGTAGTAGAACGTCGGCAGGGACGACCAGCATGGCAATCTGACAGTGAAAGATGGGTGGCTTGAGCGCAGAAAAAGGTCTAATACTTTAGACCAGTTCTGGGTGCTATCCCATTTGAATACTGTCGTCATCCTACACAATGTTTATTGATGATACGAAAATTAGTTGTCGAAAAATCAGGTTTAATTTATTTATATATATATATACAGGGTAACCGGCATTCGGGACCGGCCGAACGCCCGAACGTATGGGATCCCTTGGGGATGCGTTCGGCCGTTCAGACCGAACGCGGAAACCAAAAAAAATCAAAAATCAAAAATCAAAAAATTTACAGATGTGTACTTCACATAATGCAAAACCTACTAAAATCGTTTCAAAAAATAATAAAATTGTTTAGACCCCGAACTCAAGCGGAAACAAAAAGTAAAAAGTGAAAACAAATGTGGGCGAGCACGTTTTGACACCGCCATGTTTGGCAATTTTTAATTCTTATTTAGCGAAGCCAAATGACTTGAAAATTTATAGGCATGTATCTCATGTCATAGAGAACTCGCAAAAAAAAAAATCAGGAAAAAAAAAGTATTTTTAGGCTCCGAAATAATTTTGGTGGGGGTTGAACGCCGTCGGGTTCAGACCCTGTACGAGACCCCGAACGCTCGTACGTACGGAGGTCTGCCCGGGGACCTCCGTACGTACGGGTTGGTGACCCTGTACATATATATATATATATATAAAGCAAAAAATAGAAAATATTTAAACAAGTTTAAAAAAAACTTTAATTTTAAGTTTTTTTTTTTTTTTTTTTTGATATTTTAAATTTATTATTATTTTATTTATTTATTTATTTATTATTTTGAATTACTATAAAGATTTAATTTTTTACTTTTTTATTTTTATTATTATTTTTTTAATACATGTATATATTTTTAATTATTATATTTTATAAAAAAACTAGACTACCAGTCGGGCCGCTCGGGTCCCGGGTGGCTACCGGGTGGCCAGCTCGTGCAAGGACCAGGGAAGGTCTCAGCAAAAAAAACAAAAAAACTAAAAACTTGAAAAAAAATCCGAATTGTGATGCAGAAAAATAAACTGAACAACTTTTGCCTCAGGGTCACATCGAAATTCTGCACCAAATTTAGAAAAAAAAATAAAATTTAAAAATAATCTTTTCATTTTTATTTTTTTAGTTGTTTTTAGCCCGGTCGGGCAAGTGACCCCGGGCCACTCTGGTAGCCTAGTAAAACACATTATTTTTTATTTTTATTTTTCTTATTTATTTATTATTCTATTACTTATTTAGCGAAGGACGGGGGTCGCTTAGAGGTTTTGTGAACCTTTGTCGTAGTTGTCTTTATGGGGGTCCTTTCCGTTTTTTTAGGAAGCTTGATATGTTTTCAGATCTTTATCGGATTTTCAGTGGGGAGTATGTGGGGTGCATAACTTTTCGTTTCATGTATTTGGTTCTTTTTTTTTGTGTTGAAAAAAGTTTGTTACGGTAAAGTGCAAAGGGTGCATGGATGTGGATGGTTGGCGTAGCAGAGTGTAAAGCGTGTATGTTTTGGAAGCGATGCGTATTGTGGCAGGTTATCATTGTGGTATCAGAGACAAGTATTCATGAGCGCGCAGATGCGGGAGCATGCTGTTGCTCTTGGAGAGTGGGGGTGATAAGGAGTTTGCGAAGAAGAAGAAGAGGGAATGAGTGCGAGGCCGCGGGAGGAAAGAAGGAGAGTATGTGGAGGGGAGGGTAAGCAAGGTAATCAAGAGAGGGGTGGTTTTGAAGATCGGTTGTATATACACACACAACTTCACTTGTACGGTACAGAGGAGGAGGTGTGAGGAAGGGGTAGAGGACGCGAGGGGTTCGAAGAATTCTTAGGGATAGTTAGCTGGTTCGGAGAACGATCGTTTTTACCAAGGGCGAAGGTCGGGACTGTGCGTGGTAGGAGGTACGTGTTTGGGCACGATCGGGAGTATCCGCGAAGGGGGGTGGGGAGTGTGAGAGGGTAATAAGAGGTAGCGCAAGAGACGCTGTTTTGAAAAGTGGAACCAAGAGAATGAGGGACCCGTGTTTTCCTTAACGATAGCGTCAACGGTTGTCTGTTGAGGGCATGTGGGAGGGCGTACTATTGTGGTGTATGAGATGTTAGAGCATCGTGATCTTCGTCCGGATCGCGATTTCTGTTTTGTGGCAGTCGTTAATCGCTACGGTTATCGTTAGTATGAGGTTGATGCGAATGGGGTGTTGGTTCTACGTTTAGAGTTAGGTCCAGGCTATGTAGGTGATGATTTACGACACGCAACAGGTTTTGTGACGAAGCTGCATGACGATGTGTAGGACAACTATCGAGGAAGAGGGGAAGATATTATAGAGTGAATTGTTCGTTTACGGTTATCAGTCATAGCGCTCGAACACGATGGTCGTATGACAGGGATTGCAGAATGGGAGGCAATTCTAGATGCTCCATTGGTTGGGCGTCCTTATCTTCATGGGGAATTAGTTGTGGATATGTAGTATGTCATCAGTAACAGGGTTGTTTTTGGGTGTGTCCGATTCTAGGAACCAAATATTTTTTTGGAAAGTAATTAGGAGGCATGTGGATCTCGATACCTGTTAGTATGATTCGGTTCATGTAATGCGCCGTTGTGTATCGAGTTACGATTGACTTTGTTGGAAGGGCAATAATTGCTGCCAACCTATGTTTGTTGATTGGTCAAGGGTGCCTTCAATTCATATACGGTTTCGGTTTATTTTGTTGCCTTATTTGATTTTGTTTTTTTACATTAATTTCACCTTAGTAGTCTTCAATTTTAATTTTTTTTTTTATTATTATTATTATTTTTTATTATTTATTTTATACGTATATTTTATTTTTATTTGTATTAATTACTTATTTATAAATATTTACCTATTTAATTTTATTATTATTATTTAATTATTTTATCTTTTTACGCCGAACTACGCTTAGGGTTGCGGACTGATCGTTTTTTTCGTACATAACTGGTGGTGAGGATTTATTTCAATGAGACGTCCTGGTATACTTACAACATGCAAAGCTAACATGTTTTGCAATAAAATTCTTTTTATAAAAAAACGGTCGCCGGTTTGTATCATCGTTTTCACAGGGGACAAGGAGGGAGCACCAATGGATATAGTCTATGTTTTCTATAGATAATGCATTCCAGGTGTGGCGATAGTGAATGACCTGCCATCATGTAGTATTTTTACTTCGGAAAATAATGCACATGTCTGGGCATCTACCACCATATAAAAGTATATGTACCTATTTTTGCGAAAAGTAGGGTGTTCGGGGGGTATATATGAATAAGAACATGCATGAATCGCACCGTCATTTCTTTTTTATTCCTTAATTTATTTGTAAGAATATTAGTGTTATTTGCTTGTTTACAAAGCTAATAATTGGGAAAGCCAGACAGGGCCATCCGATCACACATGTGTCATGCGCGAATATTGAGGTGATGGTATGTCGTTATTTGTATAGAGTCGAGGGCATGTGGAATGACAAAGGCAAACATCAAACGTAATTATTATTTGTAGTTCATTGGAGTCTGCGCAAGAGTCTCAAAGTGTGTAATTCATTGGGTGTGCGCTAATGGTCCATAAGTCGTTCAAAGAGATAGCGGTAGTAATAATGTTGAAGTATCAAATTTTCCCAGCGTATTTTTCTCATTAGCGTATCACTGGTGGATAAGGTAATTTTCGGTATAATAGGGATCAGGTGCAACTTAATAAGTTGTTTATTTGTTGATTTGCAGCGAGCGGAGTGTTACTTATCTGTATGTTGTCATGTCAGTGTTTAACATACACATGCATAACGATCTTATCTAGGTGGCTTTGTGAGTAACGATCTATGCATATCGGAAATGTGCCGAGGAGCTATGGGAATGAGGCTCTGCCGGTTTTGTGAGTACTTGTTACTATAGTGCATATAGACAAGTAAGGCAGATTTAACTGTTTTCACTTTACCATCGAGGGTTTTACCCTTTGTGCATTATAGTTGTATAAGCGAACGACATTACATACGAGTAAAAAACAATAAGATCTTGATGGGACAAACGTAGATATATTTTGCACGCATTCAGTTATTATTTCTTATTATCTACCGTTTGGAGTCGTTTTTGTGTGATAATATCATAATAGTTTTTTTGCATAAAAGGAAGAATCGATCCTAATCAGGGCTATTATTTCATAACAAAGACTCACGGTAGCACATCTTATTGCATAAGATAGTAGATTCTATGCATATCGATCTGTATTTCAACCGTGATCGGTGCCATCAGGTAAGTATAATTTATCTAGCGGCGGTATGTATTGTGTTATTAGTCTCGTGAAAGACCCATAATTTTTTTTCGTTTTGTCACTTTTTTTCGTAAGGTTGCAGTGTATGAGTGGGGCAGTAAGTATTCAGCAAAGTCATGTGTAATTCAGTGTTATACGTGCGTCTAGATAATTATTTTTTTTAGGGTATTTAAGTATTGTTTATTATAAGTAAAGGATTTTTTAGGGTATTCATATATTATAATCTCTGGTGTTTATTTCTATGCTCAGTGCTTCTAATGAGGTTAAATGTAGCCAAGGTGTGGCGTACGTGAGGAACACGTTCGCTAGTTACGGTGTTAGCCCAGTCGTGTCAATATTTGCGTTATACACCTTATGCCTTTTTGTCTTACATCTAGCAGACAGACACCTTCCTATATGTTATTTCATGTGTAGGCGTCGCCGCCACATCGTGCAGCCTGTGTTCAGTGATCTATATAGTGTAAAAACATGTTATCAATATGCAATCGAAGTAATCAGTTCATTTTGCGGAATACACAAAAGCAACTATCAGTGCAACTCCTATCTTAGTGCAACGCTACCAACCTGTGCAAAAAGGCGCTTAGCACTGGGCGAAACTGACGGCGATTATTGATGGTACTGGATCGTTTGGACTACTGAAGAGAATTAAAGTACTGACCCAATTTAAGCGTGATGCTGACCAATAAGTGTACAAGAGTGCTATCATTTCCTATTGCTTAATTGAAGGTTAGGGGCGTACCCGATGGAACGATGCAACAACATGGCTAGTGCTATAAAAAATACTTTATCGGGAAATATATATAAACATATATTTTTATCTGTAAACTTTCTTTACCGGCGCACGGTATAACTTTGTTCCCGAAGGGTCATCTTTCTTATATGTTTATAACATATCTAATTGTAGTATGCTTGCTATCGGAGTGAGACGATCCGAGCGAGCGAAGGGTTAATTTATAACTTGGCAACGTTTTTATTGGGATAATAGTATAATGGTAATCTGTGTGTGGTGGTTGAGTTGTGGAGCAGGAGGATGAAGTGCTGCTAGGAACGGGATGGTTTACTGCAGTTTAAGCAACCCTTTTTTTGGGGGGTGTGGGTGTTTTTGGGGGGGGGAGGTTAGTAGCAGTTTAAACATAGTGGTTGTTTTAGCCATCAACTCCTCTGTGAGGATGCAAGAGGGGTTTGTGATTTATATTATGATTATGGGGGGACATTTTAGTATTTAGAGTTAATAATTAAGGTTAGTGATGACTATTGAGGACAGTCATAGGGGGGGTACACACCCTTAAGCGCGCTTTTCGCCGCCTAGTACCCATAGTAGCTCATCAGAGGGGTTAACTTAGTACAAGCTCCTGTTAGCAACTGGGGGGGAAGAAAAAAGGGGGAGAGAGAGGGTCGTCAGAGGTTGTAGAGTAATGCAGCGTTGGGATTTATCGGGGAGGGGGTTAGTATTCCATACCTGATAAGTCATGGTCGGTGTCGCTGGAAGATCAGTCGTCGCCATAGCACGAAGCATGGTCGTGCAGCGTAGCGTTAGGTGGCTTACAATATAAGCACAGTGCAAAGTGCACTCTCGTACACCACACTTGAGTCAGGTATAGGATCAGCACACGAGCAAGTGTGCTCGTGCGAGGAGAGAGTAGGAGACGAGTAGTGGCAGGCGGTGAAGCAGACAGTACCAAGGCACGCCAACACAAATGCGGTATTGCGTGAGGTTGCTCGTAGTTGTAGCGGCAGGCGCTTAAGAAGACGAGGAGCGTGGTCGGCCAGCCTAGAGTATATGTCGTGGTATGTTTTTTTTTGCTTGCTAGGTGTAGCGGGAAGCGACACACCAAAATAAAAGCGGGAAGTGACGATGAAGCAAAAGAAAAGAGGAAAACGAGCGGGAAACAATGACCGAAAGCGACAACGAAACAAAAAGGGAAAAAAACATCGAAAGCGACAACAGAAAAAAAAAACAAAAGAAAAGGGGAACGATGGTCGATGGTTGACCCATAAATGAAAGAAAAAGAAAAAGCGAACGACAGTCGCTACGTCGGCCGAACAACAGAAAATACACAAATGAAAAAAAAAGAAAAGTGAGTAAAAAATGACAGTTGTCCCGACACTTGCATATCGAAGGGCTCTCCTCCGAGATGTTCATCCGCATCGACGCCCGTCGTCTGCCCCGCCCTGGGAGCGCGCATTCACGTTTGATGGCGAGCTGTGAACAATTCGGTACGCGCGCCGCTCTGCACGCCCACCCGCCCTCGATCGCCTTCATCCGCCGGCCCGCACCGAAACGTCGACCCGATTCCGACGCGCAGCGGACCGTCAACCTTTCCCCCGCGACCAATGCTGCTTAAAGGGGTAGGATATTGATAATGTTTTTTTTTTTGTTTTTTTTCAAAGACAAAAAAAAAG
>BFEA01000004.1:5437361-5448191 GCA_003427395.1 Chara braunii
CCTTTTTGTCCCCTTTTTGTACCCAGTTTTGCCCCCCCTTTTCCCCAATGTTCTCCTCCTTTCCCCTCTTTCCCTCCCCTTTAAACCCTATCAAATGCGATAAGGGGCTCTGTATGTAGGGAATTTTTAGGGTTTCTCTCGATCTCTGATGCGTGTAGTGATCGCTGTATGGTTTTTTCTTTAGGAGAGCACAGAAGAATAGCATGCCATCTGAGTTCGGATGTAGCATCCTGCTGAATAGCTCGTTTGTCTGATCTTTCTGTTTTGTCTACACCAACAAAGCTCAGGCTCCCCCTCTCTGCCCCCCCCCCCTCCCCTCATACGCGGAAAGCATATAGATGGTGGGCGGATACAGTAGATTTACCCATAGATCTGGACAGATCTGGAGACGTCGATAGGCTTTCTGTCGACGCCGGGTGCTTCTGACGAATGAGCTCATTGGATAGATATCACATAAATAGCATTTGAATTTGACTGCCATGCTATGCTTTGCTCTTGAATCTTGATGCTCATAATTATCATCATCATCATCGTCATCGTCGTATGGTGATCATTGCCATCATCATCCCCATCACCATCATATGATGATTATCGTGATCATCGTCATATGATCACGATGATGATCATGTGATGGTGATGGGAATGATGATGGCAGTTGTCACCGTATGATGATGACGATGATGATCGTGATGATGACGACGGCAACGATGATGATCATACGATGATCATCGTCATAAGATCATTGCCGTCATCAACGTCATTATGATGATGCATCAACTCGTTGTAAGCATCAGGACTCTTTGGACATATACGGTCATGTCTTTTTTTCTTTTTTTTTTCAAACGAACACGCGTCTTTGGTAGGACTGTTAGGGCATGTCATATCCTGCAGTATATGTCCGCATTTTTTTCGGTTTTCTTAATTATTTGTTTCTTTTGTTCTCTTGGTTACTTTTCTTTCCTTGTTTTTTTTTTTTTGGAATGGTGGGGGAAGAGAGGGGTGGCGGACGTGGTGCTTGGCTTTCAAGGGAACACAGGTACTTTTTTTTTTTGTTTTTTCCCAAACAAACATACTTCCCTCCATCAAATAATTGCAGCATATTGGGGGTGACAGGAAGATGGCTGCAACAAACAACAAAAAAGGAAGATGCGAAGATGGTTTATAACTGAAATGGAGCGAAGTGCGGTATCGGTGCTAAGAATGTCTCGGGGGGCAGTAAACAGTTGTGACAAATTGAAGAGTATGGCTTTTTTCCCCCCTCCCTCTCCCCCCCCCCCAAAAAAAAAAAACAACAGTTGTGGCAAGTCGACACACAAGAAAGCTTGGGTCTCTGTGCATTCTGTGGGCCTGGCCGCACTGCATTCAGAATGTGCAAACTGGAGAATGTATCTTCCACTCGAAAGTTAGAAAGATACAGATACCCCTGCCATAGATTTTGCCTCTTTCCAATTTGGTGAGGGGTGCGGCGACGCCCTGTGACTTGCGCTGACACAGACACTGACACAAACTGATACCGACTGACACCTTTTTTTTTTTTCCTTTTTTTTTCTTTCAAGGCTCCAATCTATTGGTGGGGAGCCACACCTGCTTGAAACCGGGTCCAGCATCTCATCACAAGATAGGGGCTTGCTCAACTAAACAACACTCTACATGCATTTGGACACCTTGTGGACCAGGTGCATTTGGATGAGCTCAACATGCAGAATATATCGGGTCTAGAAAGTAGTCTTAATGCATGTAGATTGTTGTGTAGCGGAGCGAGGCGCATAATTTGAACCGAAACTGACACGAAGCTCATAATTCGAACGGATACTGACACGGACGAGCCAAACGAGATAAAAGTGGTGACAAGCAATCTGAAGCCGACTGACTAGTAAAGACAATGGTTGCAAAAACAAAAACAAAAACGGAAAAAGAAAAAGGAAAAAAGGAACAGTGCGACAGCACTGACAAGCCAGCTGGCACTGATTAGCCAACCTATACACATCTCTATCTGTTGAGGAGTCATTCGGGACGCCCATTGTTTCGCAACCAGGACGCGGCCAAGGTACCTTGGCTGTAGGCCCCTCACCGTGACATTCGGAGCTCGGAAACGCAACGGAAACCATTGTGAAAGTTATCAGCGACGGCCCGGCCCGAAAGGTGCGGTGTTGGGGACGCGAGTTATTTTCTGCGAGGCAGGGGCTGTGTACTGGTGAGTTACGATCCTGGCCAATTTCGAAGTCCACAATCATCAGAAAGTACACTGTTGTCCAATTGCGAAAAGAAATGAATGAACTTGAGCCCAATGCCGTCCAATTGCAAAAGAAATGAAAGAATTTGAGAGGAGAGAGAGGGAAAGAAGAAGAAGAAGAATCAAGAAAGAAGAAAGAGATGATGTACTCCAGCATAGACCAVAGACAAAGCTCTTCTTCTTCGCTCAACAACCTCCTCCTCTTTATCTCCTCCTCTCTTATTCAAACAATAAATAAACAATGATAATGTTGAACAGCTGAACCAGCATTAATGTCTGAATCCCACTTCTACTGCAGGCACAAGATGAGGTCCACCATAACCATGGCAGCCCTTCTTCCTCCACATACAGGCCGAGGCTATGGCGGACTACGGAGGCTTCAGCCTCCTGTACAACAGACAACTCAAAGCAGCTATACCGCTGCCCTACTTCAAGGTCATCACCCGGCAGCTATGCCGCTGCCCACTCAACCGCCATGCCTGACTCTGTCCGAGCTTCCTTGATGCGGTACTACCCCCACTGGGGCCTTCCTGATGCAGCGCCTAGCAAGGAGATGAAGATGGTGTCTACCATAGCCGGTAAGTACCCCGCCACTCTCCTCCATGGTCCCCTTCTCCTTCCTCCTCCTACCGGTAGAGCTCCACCATAGCCAAGGCGGAAGCTCCCGGCTTCTTCCTCCCAGCAGCGCTGTAGTGCCCAGCGCTACTCCAACCAGCGCTCCAGCAGCGTGATGCCCAACTCGCACACTGAAGAATGAGGCTGGGCTCTCCGCCCTGCCTCTTGATATAGCGGCCAACTTGCCTCCTGGGCGGTGACTTCCAGGCCGCTCGGCCTCTCCAAGCAACCGGTACTTCCTCCGTTTCGGAGGGAAAAATCATTGCAGACCCTGATATTACCCGTACAGGCTCTAGACTCAGACTGGTTGGACTGGTACCGGCCTAGACCTACCCTACCACTACTGGACTCTAAAAATGCCAACTTTGTCTTTTTCTGCTCGGCCTCCAGTACCCCTCACGCCAACTGCAGTGGGGTGCAGTATCGGCCTACCGGCCTACTTGAGTGTTTTGCCGCTACCCCAAGGGCCTCAGGGCCGCTAGCTTCGCCACTTGAGTGTTTTTCCCTGCTACAACCCTCAATGCCATGGCCACAGGTAAGTACCGGCCCTACGGGCCTACCAAACAAGCAAGTACCCTCGCGGGTCACACACACTCGTACCGACAAGCACTCAGACAGGCACGCAAGTCACAAGCACACACACGCAGACAGACTTAAAAAACACAGCAGAATGCGGGAATCTCATCAAGGCATCCATTCCATCAGCAGAACTTCAGAAATCAGCAGTGTTCTAAGTCTGTGTTTTGACAGGTCATTACACTACTCCCCCCTCGAGAGCGAGGTCCCTTCGAGCGAGTAGCTCAATCAGAGTCCTTGCATAATGCATCATAAGCGTAGATAGCAAAGAGAGATCGGGTGTGTTCCGTAGGAGTCAAGGTAGCAGTGAATTTTGGTTGCTGTTCAGAACGTATCAATCGTTCATAGGCGTTAACGACACGCGGTGCACTCTGCAGTAAATCTTTCTTAGCAATCCAGTAGAAATCATCCAGCGGATGGTACAGAAAATGGACTTTGTACTGTCTGTTTCTTCCCTTCCCACTGTGCTCGACAATTCTATCAACCTCGTGACCGCCATTGATTGCGCGAGGAATCATCGATTCGTGGCATTTGAACGTCTCAGGTGGCTCATACGGAAATAACTTTGATGCGTGGAAGGCTGCCTATGTGCGCAGATGCGCAGGCACATCAATCGTGTAAGAAGGACCGAAGGAATCATTACCTACTCGATTCAGCACCTTCCAGGGACCGTAATATTGAGGAAAAAGTTTTCGTGTTACGCCTTCTTCTTCAGAAAACTCAGACATCTTGACCCAGACATAACTTCCCACGATGAAGGGATCAGGCTGACGCTTTTGGTTTGCATGCTTAATCATAGCACTGCGTCGCCTCTCCATAGCTGCGACAACAACTTTAAGCAAACAATCGTACTTAGCACTGTAGCCTGGTTGGCCAAGTGTTAGGCCAGGTGGCTGTTCCGGGAACAGATAGGATAGGGGACTGCGAATTTTCCATCCGAGGTGTAGGCGGTTAGGCGTCATCCCGGTGGAAGAGTGGATGGAGTTGTTGTACAACCCCTGCACAATCGGCAGCTCCTCATCCCAAGAGTTATGGTCAGGCACGATAAGAGCCCTGAGAAGTTGGATCACGGTCTGGTTGATCTCCTCGGCCAATCCATTGGCTTCGGGGTGTCGACCAGACGTCATCTTGAGTTTTATGTCGTAGGTCTGGGAGGTGAAGTCTTTCCAATCTGCACTTATGAACCTGGTATCCCGATCACTCACAAGAGTCTTCGGGGGACCGCACTGCAGAATGTACCTCTTGTTAAATTCTTCGATCACAAGGTCAGTTGGGGCATGAGGTGGCAATGGGATTAAGTTCAAAACTTGGAAAAACGATCGACGATCACCATTACTTGTGAATAACCGTTTCTCCTCTTCTTCCCCATATCCGTGAAGTCAATGGAAACAGACTCACCCGGGCCATCAGGGATAGGAAGAGGGTGAAACAACCCATAGGGCTTCTGTCGAGACGGTTTGATGCGTTGACACACTTCACACTCAGCCACAAACCTTTGTGTCATTCTTTTCATTCCAGGCCACACAAATTTTTCCAACAGATTTCCGTATGTCTTCTCAACACCAAAGTGTCCACTCTGGCCATGAGCCAAATCCAAGAAGTGAGTCATGATTGGCTCATGGTTGGGCACACACAATTGGTCATGCTTCCCGTAGCGTCGAAAGAGAAGGCCCTTACATTTATGGAAATCAGGCTGACTGCTAGGGTCAGCCCGGATCTGCTCAAGGATGGGACTGAGTTCAGGATCCTTGGCAGTATGCTCAATCAGTTCCCCCTCTTTCAGATTCTTACGAAGGTCATAGGAACCCACAAGGCAAGTCATATATTCGGGGTGGCGCGACAAGCATCCGCAACACGATTATAGCAGTCTTTCTTGTGTTTGAGTTCAAAATCATACACATCAATCTCATGCAATCATCTGATCAAGGTGGTTGATGGGTTAACCTGTGTCTAAATCCATTTCAAAGTCTCATGATCTGAGAACACTTCGAAATGGTGACCCAAGAGGTAGTTTCTCCAGTGGTCTAGTGCCTCTTTCAAGGCATAGAGCTCTCCCATGTAGGTGGAAGCGGCTACCTTGTGACTGGACATGCGTTTGCTGTAATATTCAAGTGGACGTAAGCCGTCACCATCGTCTTGCTGCAGCACCGCACCAATCCCATATAAACTTGTATCCGTAGTTACTATGAATGTAAGCTTGGGATCTACAATGCGGAGAACTGGATGACTCACCAAAGCCTCTTTCAGTGCTTTAAAGGCTGTTGTGCATTCTTCATTCCATGCGTAGGACACATTTTTGGTTCTTAGTCTAGACAGCGGTCGGGCGATGATAGAGAATTTTGACACAAACTTACGGTAATATGACGCAAGACCAAGAAAATAACACAGCTCGCGGACATTCGCAGGTTGGGGCCATTTTTGGATTACCTCAACTTTGGTTGCCTCGGGCTCTAGGCCTGCAGCAGACAACCGATGTCCAAGGTAGATGACGCTGTCCCTCCCAAACTCAGATTTCTCCAAGTTGAGATGAAGTTGTGCGTCCTTGAGGATCTGCATCACTTTCTCAAGGTGTCTCATGTGCTCTTCCATCGATTTGCTGAAGATTAATATGTTATCCAGATATAGAACAACAAATCGATTGATCTGATTGCGAAATACCTTGTCCATGAGACTTTGAAAGGTGGCTGGTGCATTCGTGAGATCGAAGGGCATGACTGTGAACTCGTACATCCAATCGCGAGTTTTGAATGCCGTTTTGTGGTGGTCGGCATGTTCGACTTCAATCTGGTGGTAACCAGACTTGAGATCGATCTTGCTGAAGACTTTGCACTCACCCGCATCATCGAGCAGATCATCGATACGTGGCAAAGGATATGCATTCTTTCTTGTGATTCTATTCAATCCGCAGTAGTCAATACACATCCGCAGTTTGCCTCCCTTCTTAGGAACAAACAACACCGGTGCACCGAATTCAGACTCATTGGGTTTGATCCATCCCTTCCCAATCATCTCATCAATCTGCCTTCGCAACTCCTCCAATTCGCCTGAGCCCATTCGGTAGACACAACCCTTTGGAGGAGTGCTACCTTCAATCAACTCAATCTTGTGTCGGACCGGACGTACGGGAACTCCATGCGGTTCGGCCAAGACTTCAGGGAATCGGTTGAGAAGGTTGCGAATTTCCGGTGGGATTTCCGGAGGGGGATCATCACTCTCAGGAGCAAGCATGTCAGTTTGCATAGGTGCAGCCAAAACAACAAGATTAGAAGTAGAATCATTTGGACTAGAGGTAGATTTAGTAGAGGTAGATTTAGTAGAGGTAGAAGTAGTTGCATCCGAGGTGGAAACAACATGCAAAGTAGAACCAGTATGTACAACAAAAATAGAAGGCACATGAGCAGGCCTAACAAAGGCTATATACATTTGCTCATCAGTTTTGCGCCTGCGCCACTTTTTGCAGAACTGCATTGCATTGAGAAAGGTTACTTGGGACTCGCGCGGCTCATCCAAGAGGACGGGACGCTCGATCCCCATGGCATCTTTGACCATGAATTGTGAGTTCCTTCCACGTGGTTCTTTCACATCGGGCCTGCAACCAGCCCAAGCCAATAACCGCGTCGAAGGGGCACTGATCAAGGACATAGAAGTTCAATTCATGCGCGATTGTGCGATCAGCGTCAAAGGTAGTGCGCACACCTTTGACTGCATGCGTGGAAGTGACAACCTCTTGGTTGCCTACTTGGGTCCGACAAGGATTCTGCAAAGTCACTTGCTTCATCCCCAAGCGTGCCTTACGAATGTCGTGCGGTGAGAAGTAGTTGGCGGTTGCACCACAATCAACCAACGCACGCATGTAACAACCATTAATGTAGAGTTTGAAGAAAATCAACTTCGTTCTCCCTTGCGCGCGTTCTTGCTTCATGTGAGCCCAACGCGTCAACAGAGCATGAAAGTCTATCTCTTCCGACTCTACCTAAGGCTCCTTGTATAGGATGTGGATCTTCTCAGCCTTGGAATCAGCATCAGATGGGGTTTCAGGAGAGGATTGCTGAGTGGGATCAAAATCCGGAGAAGGAGTGATACTTACATGTTCAGCCTCTCCATCCGTAGAGTGTGGTGATGATGCCTCTACCCCCGTTGCTGGTTTACCTGCTGCAATCTGAAGCATTGTTGGATTGAATGTCCCGGTTTGGTGCAATGCAGGCAAACCCCTTTCTTCACCCTGTGTTTCCACTCGCTTTCACTGATCCGGAGATCTACCCATGGTTTTGTGGCAGGATCTTCCGGTTTGGGTGGAATTTTTGCCCCCTTGGGAAGAAGAATAGTGTTAGTGTTGTTCTTCATTGTGGTCCTCGGTCCCTTACTCTTAAAGGCAATCTTTTTAAAGGCATTCATTGATTCATCGTCATTTACGTATTTAGACTCATGGGCTGACAAAGAGCAAGATGCCTCGCAGTCTTGCTCTTGATCGTCATCAAGAGAAGATTCGTCAACGAGGGTCTCCTCGTCAGCCGCAAGCAGATCATGTGCTGCAAAACGGTTGCTGCCTGAAAACCGTTTGCGGCTGGTGGCCTTTTTGCCACTTGATCCATCAGGAAGGTCTTGTGCCTCCAGCTTGACAAAGTCCCGCATGAGGGTAAGCCAATTTGTATATCCGCTGAGCCCGAGCCCTAGGCGATCTTTCAGAGTACAGGGGACCGTTCCTTTTATCACATCCAGACAGGACTGCGCAGTCATCTCCAGATCCGGAGTAGCAAAGAGTTTACTAACATACTGCTGCAGGTTGTGCATGGTGCCGGTCCACTTGCTGTGTTTGAGCTTGTCAAGCTTAAGTCTTGCTTTAGCTGCAGCATGTGGATCAGCATATTGTTTGATCAAGAGATCCTCAAGTGCGGCAGTAGGCGTAGCCATTAGCCATTTGTTCAGGTCTATTCTCTTATAGCCTGATTGGACAGCTTGGGTTTCTAGAAAACCTCTCACGACGGGCTCCACATTGGTCCCTAGGATAGATGACTGAGTGGACGGGGGTGTCCCCAATACATCAAAGTAGGATCGCATGAAGCTGATCCAAGATTCGACGATGTCCTTTCCGTCATACTTGGACGGAATCTGCACCGCCTTCCTGTCGATATAAGCAAATCTGCCGCCTGGCCCAGCCATTGATGGGTCCGGGCCCGGGGCTGCAACAGTTCCAAAATTCCCTGCATCACCACTTGCCGCCGCCGCCGCCGCAGCAGCAGCAACAGGGCCTGGACCTGCTTGGCTGTTAGCCACACTCAAAG
Organism: Chara braunii; assembly: GCA_003427395.1. Taxonomy (NCBI): domain Eukaryota; kingdom Viridiplantae; phylum Streptophyta; class Charophyceae; order Charales; family Characeae; genus Chara; species Chara braunii. The sequence continues at coordinate 5,446,068 of BFEA01000004.1, forward strand.
ATGAAGAAGAAGTACAAGAAGACACATTTAGAGGGGCAAAGACAGACTGACTCACAGCACTAGAAGCAGGGTAGGTAGATGGAAGGGTGCTTTGGGCTGGCTGCACATCAGCAAGTTGTTGCAGCTGGTCACGGTGCTGTTGCGCCATCAGGGTCATATCCTCGCGCAGCTTCTTAAGCTCGTCGAACACTTTGGCGAGTTGGCCAGCGTGGTCCTCAACAGTCCGGACATCCACCAAAGCCCGGAGGAGTGGAACGGTTTTCTCTTCCTCCTCCTCATCGGTTAGGGCAGGCAAGGTACAGAAAATGGCTTCATGAGCCTTCACCTTCTCCTCCCTCTCCTTCTCTTTCTCTTCCTCCTCTCTCTTCAATGCTTTCTCATAGAAGAACCGGTACTGCACTTTCTCTGCCTCAGGGGCAACGTCCATTTGCAGCTTCCAATCTGTTGCAGATGCCATGATGGAGGATGAGGGAGTCAATAAGTCTCTCAAGAGGGGTTCGTACTTCCTCACTTGCCTAGGACGAACACTCCTCTTCCCTCTCCTCACTCCCTCAAGAGCAATACTCAGAAGCTTCTCTCTCCTTTCTCTCTCTCTCATTTGCGACCGTGTAGACGCAGACATTAAAAAACCCAATGGAAGAAACAACTTGAAATCAGTCAGAAGAGAAGGTAGAACTCCTAGCCGGAGCGGCAATTCATTTGGACTGGAGAGCAGTTAGACAAAAAAAAAAAAAGATCAGAGAGATCTGATCCAGCCACACAGTCTGGACTGACTATGTATGGGGTCCTCCCAAGCCTAGTCAGCCTCAGCTCCGTGAAAACACAACAAATCAGATTCAAGATGTACAGCGAAATGCAAGAGAGAATTGAGTGGTGTATAAGGTGCGAGTCAGGCGGCGGATTGTGCGGTAAAGTCTGATAAAACGTCCCAACGGAGATCCCCTCCGCAGCGAGTGTCCTGGTCCGAAAGCATAAAGTCCGAGTCCCAATCAGATAGAGCAAGGTAACTGACGTCAACAGATTTGGCCTTAGGGGCCCTTCTTGTTTGGGTCCGGTCCCACTGAGTCCCAAATGGTCCCAGTGGAGTCACAACCGGGTCCCCACCAACAAGAGTTCCACAGAGACCTACTCTGTCCCTACTGAGTTGAAAAATAAATTTTTGCCCCAGAAAGAACCTGTAGACTACAGCCGTTCATAATGAAATAAACAAAGCACTGTAGAGAGATATCATATGGCAAACAAGATCATTCATTCACTCGTCAGGTAGTAGGCAGTTCATACACCTCACACACAATCAAGACTATGGAGGATGGAAGAAGAACCCAGAGAACCGCAACAGGCAGTTAATTACATGCACACACACATGGGCACACTGGTGGCACGACACTTACCTGAGTGGCCGGGCTCTTGAGATGAAAAGAACTCACCCCCATCTCACATAGTCCTCCTGACCCAATTAGCATCCTCTACACTAGTGTCCTATCATCTAGGAGGGTCAACATCTACCCCAAAGTACAAAGTCGGATCCCCCGTCAATGTTGAAGATCAAAGCAGCAACTTGCAGTCCGTAGGTGCAGATATGGCTGCCACCCTCAAGCTCGCCTACTTGAGGGGAGCCCTAAAGTCACTCCTCGTCTTCCTTGAAGTCCAAATTCAAGTTGTAGGTGCCCTTCACTGTCGCCTCTCTCTAATTGCATCACGAAGTTCCACCTTGTGTCTCGCCACCACAAACATGCACTCAAGCAACCTGGCCGGGTCTAGTGTCGACCCTACACAACCTTGCCAGGTGGGAGCAGCTTCCCTTTACCACGCTGCCCCACTTAACCCTAACTTCCAGCCCTAACCCTAAGTGGTTAGCCCTTACCACTAGGGGTAGGGTTATGGCAGCAAAGTCAACTCTCGCCAACAAGTAGAATCCGCTCTGATACTAATGTTACGATCCTGGCCAATTTCGAAGTCCACAATCATCAGAAAGTACAATGTTGTCCAATTGCGAAAGGAAATGAATGAACTTGAGCCCAATGCCGTACAATTGCAAAAGAAATGAAAGAATTTGAGAGGAGAGAGAGGGAAAGAAGAAGAAGAAGAATCAAGAAAGAAGAAAGAGATGATGTACTCCAGCAT
>BFEA01000004.1:5474968-5493768 GCA_003427395.1 Chara braunii
GGAAACGGGGGGGGGAGGGGGGCGAAATGAACTTGGCGAGCAGCAAACGCAGGAGGAGTTGTGTAAATCGGGCACAGATCAAGGGGAGGAGAAACGAGAAAAGTCGGGGGAGTCAGCAACGATCAAGGCACAAGAAAGACTGGTCTATGAAATGCCAATAGTGGCGGAACGCGATAAGAGGGGAAGACCGTCAACCGGTCAGAAGCGGAGATGGAAAGCACAGTCAGAGCATAGGCGGAAAGCGTCTGGGAAGGCACGGGAACGAGAACGATACCGTCACGGTTAGGAAGTACAGGGCAGGGACCACGTTACTGGTTGAGGAGGAAGGGCAGGAGTGACATATCACGAACACCGTCGGCCTCCATTCCCCCTAGGGATGCGAGTTTCGGCCTTCTAGTGGAAGGGGTAGGGACAAAGGAAGACACAATGGAATCATCAGAGACGGAGGGATCGGAAAGCCTGGCAAGCCCAGATGGAGGGCAGCAGGTGAATCGGGAGGCAAATGAACATGGCGGGAAGGAACCTACTAAGGAGGATAAGTGCTAAGAGCAAGAGGAATACGTCAGCAGAAGCGACATCGGCAAGTGTGCCAGCGTCCTACGAGAGAGTGCAAGACAGTGCCTCCGGGAGGGGGGCTGCACCGCAGCAAGGGAAAGCCAGCAGCGATAGGAATCGTGGGAAGGACGACAAAAAGAGCTGCTCGATGAGATAATGGAGTTGGCACGGCAGAAGCAAGTCGGAACGAGGTTGGCGGACATAATACAAGCAGGGGAATGCTATGTATGCCCCATTGTCCTCTGGCAAGCGCCAAGGGAAATTAAGTTGTTCATACAAGGGTCAACAGAAGTACCGGTTTTCGGTATCAGCAAGCTGATAAAGCAGCTTCTAGAGGTGTCTGCTCTTATCAGCACCTCTAGCATCCACTCAGGTGGTTCTTGCTTTTAAATAATAATAAATAAAAAATAAAAAAGAGAAGTGGGTGGGCTCGAAGTATGATGTGCTGGCACTTCCGCAGATATCGGCCTCCAGGATTGTTAGAAGAACAAGGGAAGGAAAGGAGTATATCTACTTTTTAGAATCCGTGCCCAAGAAACCAGACACTCCAAGACTGCGGGAACCAAGCATGCGTTGGATAAGATTTGCGGAAGCATTTGGGCCTGCCGCCACTCTGCATGATTACCACGTCAAGCACGCCACCTCTTTAGGCATACTCAATTGTGTCAATGCAAGGATGTTGCAGGAGGAGCATGTGGGAGCGGAGCAATTCCAGGAGAGGGGATCTGGGAGAGGGGGGAATAAGGGGGTATATTATCCTGTAAATTGTGTCACAAGGAAGGTGACACCCCCCCAAAAACGAAAATAAAAGAAAATCAAAGGATATTAGGGAAGGATGATGGGGACAAGAGATAGGAGAGGGTACAGTGACGGTTGGGTGGGGGTAGACTAAAAAAATAGGCAAGGGAGGGGGAAGAATAGGACAAGGAGGAGAAGAAGAGGCCTGGGGAGAGGTAGAAATTGCAACCGGCTAAAGCTGATGACCTGGAATGTTTGAGGAATAGGGACCGAATCTTTGTTGTTTCGGCAGCTTGGCTTGTACACCAGTCTTCTTCTAGAACCTGTTGCGCCAGGATGGCGTTCGATACGATCTGTCGCCCCGCCACGAAGCCCGTTTGAGTATGGTCGATCATTCGTGGTAGGACGTCCCTCAGGCGGGTTGCCAGCACCTTGGCCAATATCTTATATAGTGTGCTCAGGATGGATATCGGCCTTCGGTTATGTACATTTCCACAACCCTCTTCTTTTAGAGCAGCACCACATATGCATCTGCAAACCCCTGCGGGAAGGATCCTTGTCTCAGTGTATCATTAAATGCCTTTGTGAGCAGGACCACAAAGAAGTTCTTGAAGTTTTTGTATAGCTCCACTAGCATTCCATCCAGTTCGGGCGCCTTGAGTCTAGGAAGTCTCGCTATTGCTCTCTCTACCTCAACCTCCCCAATATCTTCCTCTAATCTACATGTGCTTCCAAATCCAGCTTCCTCTGACTATGCCTCCATATGACCTGTTCCGACTCCTTGACCATGTTCGTTGGCGTCCACTGCTCTTCTTCCATCAACAGCTGGTTGTAGAACTCCCTAACATCTTTTGTGTTCCTGTCGTGGTGCACTGCCTGTTTTGTTGCTTGTCAAATGGGTGGTCCATGACTGTCATTATCGGCATCAGATTTTGTGTACTTGTCGTAGCAAAGAATCTCCTCGACATGCGCTCCCCCACTGAGATTCATGCGTCCTGGGAGGAATATTCTGCATTTGGGACAGGAGCCTGCTCAGAGGCGCGACGACGGTGCTGCAAGTCAATTGGGTAAGGTCAGACAAACTCAAAATCACTTGATCGATCACGCAGGGGTGTCCGCTCTCCCCAGCCCTTCACGTCATTTACATTGAATCAATGTATGAAATCTTGAGGGTGATGCATGAAATCTTGAGGGCGGATGACTAATTGGTAAGCCTAAAGGTGGGTCAGATGGCCAAGCTGCAGACCATGGCATTTGCAGGCGATACGGGAACATTCATGCTTCCGACCACACAGCCGCTGGGTATCTTGAAGGAGGACCTTGCGGCTTTTTGCAAATATTCGGGAGTGTGCATCAATTGGCAAAAGTCGCAGGCCGGATGTTGAACCTCTAGAAGGATGGGACATCCCAATTGTGACAGAAAGATAGAGGATGGTCTTTTTGGTCTTTTGGGGAGTGAACCTTATGCCAGCTATGGAGAGAGTGGAGCAAATGGCATTCCAAACCATGGCAACAGTGGCCCGACTTAAAGTGTGGAGTGCGAGAGGGAGCATGGGGGGGTTTGGCAAAGCCCTGGTTATCAATAAATTAGTCTTGGCCAAACTATGGTACGCAGGCGCTTTGCATATGTCAGGGAGGTGCACGTTCAGGTACATCAAGAAGGCTGTTCATGGGCATCTATGGTCCAACAATGCACAGGCGAACGAGTCCATCTGTAAGGTAGCGTGGAACAAGTAGAACATGAGAGCGAACGCGATGCATCGCCGAAGCCTAAGAGGATTATTCATGTCATCATGCATCACACTCAGCAACACCGATAGAACTCTCCATAGGCAAGAAGCTTAATTCAAGGGGCCAGAGTGAATAAACATTAAGCTCAACACGTCGCCAGCGTCCCATTGCCACATTTCCCTGCTCCGAAAAAAAAATTGTGGCAGGCCAAAGGCGCAAGAGCGGTCTTTTGTTCAACACCCGAGCACCCGTTTCCTACACTAGAGCGTTCTAGTTGTCCCCTACGCGTTTCAACCGGCGCCTGATGTCGGCATCATCAGGGGGTAGGCGACCCTCGTTGGTAATGAATGGACGACAGTCAACTGTTAAATGCAGTTGATGTCGCCAATCCTACCTAGCATATGTCCCTGAACTTTTCCCATTTTGGAGCTCTCTTTTCCACGAACCGTCCCAGCGTCTCGGTAAAAAATTCCCTCCGGTATCTTAGCAGCCTAAGCTCCCTACTCAGTGAAAGCAGAGGCAATTCTGCAAGCTTCGTCGTCGAAGTACAGGCCCGAATTCGGGCTACCGCGCTGCTTACGACTCCTTTTTTCTGCCTATTGTTCGAATATGACCCAAAACTCTGCATCGATCTATACGAGTACCTTTCTGACCAAACATTTTCCTCGTTTTTCCCTTTATACCTGATCTCGACTTGGTTCGGTTCCTTCCTTATTCTCAGCTCACATCCTGAAAAGATCTAAACCTCACTCCCATCATCCGTCCTTTTCAACTACAAATTTTCGTCATAGATCCCTACCAATTTTTTTGTCAACCCCATTGCCATTTCCTTCCCTTTCTTTGTCTTGCTTTCCCACACAAAAACCGACAAGTCGTCCACCAGCCTTACCCCTTGAACCAACCCCCTATCCTTACCAAGTGACTCCAAAAACTTCACTTCATTGTAGATCCACAGTAGGCAGGCCAAAGGGGGACTACTGTTCTTTTCCATTGGTACCCCTTTTCCCTGTCTAAGAAATCTACCGGCTGCCATCAGAAAGGTGTTTTCTAACTTGTACTTTACATACATTTCCACCTGTTTTACACTTATGAATATCCAATCATCGTCCCTTTGTCTGGTGAAGGATACCCCTTTCCCTCTTTTCTTCACGTACACTCCTTTCCTCCCTCTTTCCCTCATTACTCCCCCCGGCCACTCAATTGCCCTTAGTATCGATGCATGCGGTAGTTCATTGAACATCTCCTTCACATTGAAAGATAGTCCTTTTACCGTCCCTTTTTTTCCCTTTGACTGCACCTATTTCGAGATCCTTTCCACTCTCCTTTTCAAATCCCCCGTTGATCTCAAGTTGAAGTGCCATGTTGGGGGCAACAAGGCAATCATACCATTCAGTGTCCTTGCAATCCTCTGCCCTGCTTGTCTTAAAGGCTCCGGGTAGGATGGGGTGATGGGTCAAAACTTAGCAATGTCCTTGCTTTTTGGCAGAATATATGCATGCCCCAGCCTTCCTTTCCCTTCCCATCTTCCTATTTCCTCGATGCCCTCCTTACTATACTTCTTCTTCCATTCCGAGAGTATATCCTCCTTTGTTTTTAGTACTGCTCCAAAGCTTTCCTTCCCCCAAAACATATCCCCCATTCCATCTGCATATATTTTCGGGCACATAACCAATGTTATCGCGGGGTTCTTATCAAGTGGTACCCGCACGAAATTCACCATCATCTTCCTCCATCGCTCGACTGCACTGTTATCACATCCCCTCCTTTTGTTATCTTTCATTTCAACAACCCCACAAACTTCCTCCGGTGTTATCCACCTACTCAACCCAAATTTCAAAAAGGCATCATTCACTTCCCTTGTCACTTCCCTCACAAGGTCCCAACCTTCCTTCTTAACCGAATATTTTGCATTCTTGAGAGCATCGGGAACATTTATCAAAGAACTTAGTCTGAAGGTCACATGTCCCTCCACTTTTGTGAGGTTCGAGTCCGCACAAGGGCAGAGCTAACCACATTACAAGTTCCTGCTCTGTGGTTCTGCGGTGCATGTCCGACTGTTTGGTTACTTTTCCAAACGGTTTTCAAGTGTCTGCAAATAACGTTTCTGACTCATTCTGAGAAATGTTCCCTCACCCTCCCTTGCACCAGGTGTTGTACCGCTCTTTTTGAAATCCCCTCGTTATAGGTACGTCCCACCACCAACCTCTTCCTCAATTTAACCCCAAATTTCTTCAAATAACCCCATCAACCACACTTTTAACCTTTTTCCTAGTTGCCTTTTTTTTTTAAGTCCTCGCTGTTTGAAACAAACGAACCAACTCATCTAGCGACAATTTATACAAGTTTTCCATTGTCCATGGTACCGTCAATAACCGAATCAAAACATTATAATCCTTAGTTAGTCTGAATTACCTCGTATCAGCCTCACCACCTGAACCCTTCCTCCCTTCTCCAACTCTTTCTTACACTCCTTTAGTACCATCGTCCTCCCCTGATCCTCAAAACTGAGTCCTCATACTTCCTACGAATCACTGACCACTTCACTGCCCACACACATTCCTTTCCTACTACGAATTCCCGATTCCCTTCTTCCAACAAGTTACACAAATCACAAAACTCCCTCTCCCTTATCCTAAATCTAACCAGGTCGGGCCTCTCCCTGTTTACTCGTCCCTTCCTTTTCTTTCTTGCTTTGTTTCCCTTACTCCCTTTCTTCTTCCGCGATCTCTTATGTCCAATACTATTCAAACACGACGACCATCGTTTAATACACATCCCTTCGACCTGCAGCAACTCGTCATGATCGCAGCACACACGGGGTATTGCAATGTACGACCTTCATCCCACCTTTCCCAACCACTTATACAATTTATTCCTCCCTCTCTTTTGGCTTGACTGCTGCACGTGCTTCCGCCATCTTACCTTAAGCTCCCTTTTTGTTTTCCCTATACAAAACTTTCGACAAACCAGGCTTTGGATTACATACACACATGAGCTCACATACAACCATTTGAGTGGATTCCTAACGTATGCTTCAGTGAGAAAAATTTTAAACTTACTTTTATGACTGATACGCTCGCCCACGACCAAGAATAACAAGAGTAACCAACAGATCTCATTGACTATATCTGACAATCACTTGTGATCCTGACCCACCCCCAACTTCTCTCTTACCACGAGCGCTTCCCATAGGAAATCCCACACTCTATACTTGCTCAGGTTCTCTTCCTTGTTCCTCCTGTTCGACCGTATCCCCGACCCTACTACTCGGACCGGCTCGTACAGAGGCGACCCGACCGGGCTCCCTCGAACCTCGCGCTCTCACACCTAGGGCAAGTGCGGGCTGAAATACGCTATACCTGACGAGTAGTTTTGCTAATTCCTCCACTGCCTCATCTTTCTTTCCCCTTCACGTAATCCCTTCTCTTTTACACATTGTTTTCACCTCCGGAACCAGTTTCTTCGAGTTGAATTCCACCACCGTCACCTTATAACTCGTTCTATTTCTATAGTCTACCGAACGCGATGCACCACCCCACGAATCAAACTTCAGGCTCGATGTCGAGCGCATCGGTCCGGCACCGAACAAACGGGGCGGGACCCTCCCGGCCACGTCACGCAGGAGTTGGTCTGATCCTCGTCGCGAATACACATGGAGCTTCCGCAAGCCGCTCCGGTCGAGTGCGTTAGCCATACCTCTCGCGAGCCCCTACGACAGGATAGGGTCTATGCGAGGCACGACTTGCCTCCACCTTACGGGAGTTGTCACCTCCCTTCAGTGGGCATATCCCCGTCGAGCTACCAGTTCGCAGTTTGAAAGCTAATCAGCTGCAATCGTAGAAGTGGACCAACCGAGGGCGTCTCTCGTTCGCTGTAGCATAGGGGGTACGCGAGGTCTTACGCCTCTATCGGACCCGCATGCTAACCGATGCCTTGCGCGACTCGTCGTCGGTCGACTAGGACGCATCCCACACACCACGCGTACACCACTCTAACGAACATAAAAATAAAAACACACACACATAGACATACATATACAGAACGACACAGAACAAACAACGCGACAACACTCCTAGTCTCTTAGTAGCCATCTCATAACTCTTCGATGCGGAAAATCGGATAGGTGTCGTGCATGAGACTTAGTATAAAATCGTGCAGACGCAGGGCTAACTCGTATCGACTCGCAATGCAAGCATACGCAAGCAGTCGAAATGATGGCGGATTATGTAGTACCCATACTCATGTGATCCTCATTACTCTCGAGGGTTACATTCGACACTCAAGTGTCGTTTGACACGCGCCTTGAAGGATTGATCTCTCGATGTTGGAAAACCGCTAAGTGCGCTTGAGAACCACACCCTCTTCTGCACCCTGCAGAGAGTGAGTGGTACACAGGTTCATACCTGTGGTGGCAGTCGTCTCTTGTCGCCCTGGAGACCAACTCCATCATCCAGGGCCTGGAGAGAAATCAAGGGGTTTGACTTTGACGGTTGTCACGGACTACAACGTCCCCCCATAAAAATTCTAAAAAGCAAAGGATAAAAGGGGATCTCGCTTTTCTTTCAAAAACATAATCTGTTTAACCCTTACGCGTGGTCACACTATGTCGCGCGAAACACTCTAGACATATTTATTTACATACATAGAGAGGGTTATAAATATGTGACGATCACTTATCACAATCATAGTGAGACTCCTCTCAGCCGTATATATATAYATATATATATATATATATATATATATATATATATATATATATGTATCTGAGCACAGACAGTCAAATCGAAAGTCCGAATCACCAAACATACCTGGAATCACATTAAAGATTCAATCAAAAGTCCATGCACTACACGGGGTCAACTTTAACCGTTCTCTGCACTCACACCCCTCGTTTTAGTCATGCAAGTCTCACTCTTGTGCAACTCCTCAAAAAAAAATACTCAGTACTTTCGTTAAATGGTCATTCAAATAAAGTCCGGGTGAAAACAAAACAAAACAATTCAAATCAGAAGGCTAAAGTCTTTAGGTTGGGTGGCAAGAGTGAACTGGAGTTGAGTCGTAAACCGACAAATCGGCAACCGACCTATTATCAGTGATAACAGAAGATAATCCTCGTAGGATCAAGCTTAATCTAGCCCAAATCATGAATCAATCGATCAAGAAGACATGTAACACAAGACAGACCAATACTCAAGCTAAACTCATAAGTGTATGAAGAATAAACCTCTATAGCACATTCTCACCCAAAGTCCTCCTACAAGCTAAGCCTAGGTCTACCTCTAAGCCAATACCCAACGCAAGGTAGACCTATGGCAACATTTCCCCTATTCAAGGTGGATTGTCAGAATTGCCACCTGTCAAAATTTAATCTAACTTCCTTAAACTAAGAAAATTTCGGCAGCGCTTCCCGTAGGAAAAGTGTCTTCTCAGAATTTATGTTAACTTAAATATGAAAACAAAACAAACTATAATTCTGGAAAGTCAAATTTTGTCTAACTCCCTGAATTAGTAAAAATTTGGGCAGCACTCCCTTTAGAAAAAAAAACTTTCCAGATTCTTACTAAGTCGGATATGAACCTCGAGCAAAACCTGAGTTCAACTAAGACAAAATTTAACTAACTCCTTAGATTTATTAAAATTTCAACAGCACTCCTTTTAGAAAAGTGTTAATTCAAGATTTAAACAAAGCTAAGTTCAGAGTTTAAAGTGACTTTGACTTCTCAAGGTCCAATTTTGTCTAACTCCCTGAATTAGCAAAAATTTGGGCAGCAGTCCCTTTAGAAAAGAAGACTCTCCAGATTTTTACTAAGTCATATATAAAAGTCAGACAAGTTAAACTTCGAAAAGACAAAATATATCTAACTCCTTGGTTTTGTAGAAATTTCGGCAGCGCTTCCCGTAGAGAAAGTGGCTTACCAAGATTTATACAAGACCAAGTATAATAAAATATCCCAGAAAACGCAAGAATTGACCTAAGTAAAATAAACTTAGCTCACAAAATGCAGAAATTGAACCAACTCATATCGCTCTAGCATGTGGCGAGCAACTAAAGGAACTATTTAACAAACTGAAACTTAGACTAAGTAGTAGTCTCACTCAGCCAAATCATGTCATACCACAAAGATAAGTACTCTCACCATCCCCAAGTCAACCTTATCAAACAATAGTACATGGTCTTTCAATGATTTATCTTTTTATACCCAACTTACATAGGGCATAAAGTTAGACCACCTAAACTTATGGAACATGTCTAGCTCAGCCATCGAGTATACACAAACACAGGGCACAACAATTTTTTTCTTCTTTGGGCACATGATTAGGCCACCTTAATCTCCCTGATCTGTTTAAGTACCCCAGTTTTATATAATTATCTACACTTAATCTTTCGAGGTAGCATATAACTGAACCGGTCATCTTTAGCTCAAGATTCAGTCTGCCCCTTCTTATCACAAATTTATTCTTATTTAATACTCTTTTCAGTTTATGATAGGCTATATTTAGACAACCCAAACTTATAAAACCATGTCTGACTAGCTTGTTTATAAGTAAAATAGTAGTAAAATATAGCCAAGTTATAACCTTATGGTTTCAGCATGTGCGCGGCTTTGGACCAAGACCACCCAAAATTATGGAACATGTCTGATCCTTTGCCTAATTCTTTCCTTTAAAGTCAAAGCGGGAAGAGGATAAGTCACCCTAACTTATGGAACATGCTCAGACCTCCTCGTTCAGAACTAAAAAAATTGAAAGAAACTCAAAGTAAACAAGGCGACCAAGTCACCGAAAGTTATGGAACATGCTTGGTCCCTGAAAAGTCAATCACAGTCAGCCCTCGTAAGTAAGAGCAACCAGACCACCCAAACTTATGGGAACCTGTCTGGTCCTTCAGGCAAAAAATAAACATAGCACTGGGTCCTTCAATCTTATGGAGACTCTCCCAGCTTTTGATAGACCCAATCAACCTCAAGCAAAATTGTCTTCCTTTCATCCTTCCCCAGACGCAACCCCACAATCTGCTTTCAGTCAGACAATGAAATTAAAACTAATACTATACATGCATTCTTTTACTTAAGTCTGAATCATGTCTTGAAATTCAAACTGAAAGTCAAAGTAGGGATGCACTTAGTATATTCAGTCAAAACACAATCAAGAATACAGATATTGGGTTATAACTGGGTTTATAGAGGGAAAGTAGTGGTTACCTTTCAATTCGCTGGCTCCTGAACTCCTTCCGAGTTCCAGCAGAGCTCACGTAATTGGTGGGCAGACTCCCCACAAAGTCTTGCTACAGTCCTACGGGTTGCAATCCCGCCTACCGCCTTCTTCTTTTGACATGACTAGACTTAGATTAAGGAGAGCAAAATAAACGATTTCAGACTCTCAAGATACAAGAGTGGGACAAACTCAACTTCCAGGAGAGGGCCTTGAAACTTTTGTACGCCTGAGGGTCCCGCAATGATGGTCAATAAACACAGTTACGACTTGACCAAATCACGTCAACCACCAGCTTTAGACTCCCTAATGGTCCTCCGGATCACAGCAATAGACTCTTCTACAACAATCTCATCCACTCCTCCAAGCTTGAGCTTACAGCTCCGAGGCTCGCCTCCGACTACTTTGTGCAGTGGAACAAAAGGTGCACCGGCTAATAGCTAAGTCTGCACCCTCATGCCAACTCGTCGTGAACCTCCGCCAACTTACAGCCTGGTGCATCTTATAGGATGCGGTATGCACTTTGGCCAACAGGTAAGGTCTCCAACCTCACGGCCCACCACTCGCTGCCTCACCCGACGGGGCATACTCTATCCGAGTGGATCTTCTGCCAGAACATCGAGACATTCACTGTCGACGCGGTATTGCGTACGACTTCAGTTGGCCAGGTAAGCCTGACCTTTCATCCTTACCTCTCATAGCTCTCTCTCTCTCTCTCTCTCTCTCTCTCTCTCTCTCTCTCTCTCTCTCTCTCTCTCTCTCTCTCTCTCTGCGACATTCAAGCCCGCCCGTCTACTCGCTGTCTGCCCGGTATTGCCTCGGTCGAACCTTTCAGTAGAATATGGCCAGGTGCATGAGTTGTTGTGCGCATGCGCGAGGTGAAGAGAGAGAGTTTTCTGTTGGTAGGAAGGAGCAACGCATCGGGTAAAAGGTAAGTCTCCACTTTCGCTGCTCACCTGCAGCATCCCCCACAAAAACGATTGGCAAAAATCGAATGAATCTTTCGCTAAAAAGCGAAAATATTCACTGCCATACTCAAGTTTTCCTCTAGGCGTAACCTACTTTTCAACTAACTTTCTTCTCACTAACCTATTGCCGAAACTAACACTACCATCGAAATTGTCTTGTCCAAAGACCTCAATTCCGACTTTTACCCCACTCGACTCCATCACGAATCGAGTGGTATCCCGATTTCTTCTCCTCGTCGTTCCCCTCTAGCGCCGAAACACTACCATCGAAATCACCTTGTACAAAGTCCTCAATTCCGACTTCTACCCCACTCGACTCCATCACAAATCGAGTGGTATCCCGATTTCTTCTCCTCGTCATTCCCCTCTTCCGCCATAGCTCGGCGCTCTACTTTTTTTTCCTAATTTTTCTAACACTAGCTCTTATACTAATATGACTCCAGATTCGGGGTCGCCCTCCCTGAAAACCCCCGGATCTCCTCCTCCTTCACCTGTTTTCGCTAGGTATCGGGTGGGATATCAAGTTTTTACTCCCGCTGTGATCCTTGTACTCGATACTTCCACACAGCCCCTACTGCTTATTCTGGTCAACCCTTTACCCAAACACAGGATCTGATGCCGCTATCAGATTCCCCATGTCTCCAAGCCCCAATTTGGAATCTTCAATCACCCGTTTCCGCTAAGAATCGGGTGAGACACGAATCTTTGCCCCCACCATATCCTAGTCTCCCAGCACCTCCACCATCTCCCGCGCACATTACTTTCGTTCTAACCCCCATCCTAATCACTCTCCCTCCATCCTAATTTGTCCATCGGGTTCGCCCTGGCCCAGAATCCCGAATTTGCCTCTCTCCCCGCTCGTTTCCACCAAGGATCGGGGTGATGTAGGCGTTCCTCCCTCCTTCATAGCTTGTCTCTCCATATCCTCGCGATCACGTCTTTTTCCTGCTAACTCCTAGTATCCGGCTAATCCATCCTCAAAACTGACTCCGTCATCGTGCTCGCCTTGGCCGAAAACCCCTACTAAACATCCCTCCACGCCTGTTTTCATCAAGGAGTAGGTGAACTGTGGTTTTCTTGCTCCACCTAGCTAGTTTTCACCATCTCCTCAGCTGAACGCATCTGGCACGAATCCGCGTCCAGATTCATTCCATTGTCCCTCACTTTGTTTTCCTAAGTCTCTACCTGCTACCCTCACTACTACTATGGGTGCTACGATACACAGTCGGCGAACAGTACTCACAAATATCCAAAATCCGCTAAAGAGTGAACGCAAGCTCTTGAACTAAGTCAATAGCTGCAAGATGTGAAGGCGCAAAACCCTACGCATGTTATACTCGGCCGTCGGCCGAGCTTTTGGTTACGACGACCAGAAGAAAGGGGGTGCTGCCCAACTGCAATCCCCACAGTGTGAATCTGGGCCAAACAGCCCCGATGTTGATCTTGGTGATAGTTGTAGATATCCAACCCACCTTTATCTGCAGCTTGCCGCCTTCCCTCAGTGTCCCTGGCCGCTTTGCCCCAATATCCCTGCAGTGGGCATAAACCCTGTCCACCAGGCCCCAACAATGATGCTTCAGTGCCTTGCCTATGCCCCTTTCTCCATAACTTTGCTCCTTTGGTGGGCAGGAGAGTGCAGACCCGCTGCAAACTTGCAGCGTGAACCTTAGTAAGATGTGTCCCGACACAGATCTTTTTGGTAGCAGCAGATATACAAGTGAGAACTTTGAACACCGAAGTGCCTGCGATCCGCAACTTGGCGCGGCGCCGCTGTGGTCTCCAAACAGCGCCCCGGGCCGCTTTCACACCACTGCGCCCGTGCATGATCCACCAACTTACGGGCCCCGACGGCACAACCACATTCGAACTCTCTCGGCCGACTGCGGCTGGCCGACGGTGCACCCGTAGCGACCCCCACCATTCAGGTTTCTTTCGCTTCGTGGGCTAACCACCCCCCCAGGCTAGCATGCACGGCGACTTCCTCGGCCCACGTCAAAAAAAAAAACGGTGCGGCCAAGGACCCTCACCAACATCCCGAATATGTGAGGAAACCACAGGTCAAACATAGGAGGCGCGCACTCAAGGTCCTCGACCGCCATGACGGCCCCCAAGTCCAATGTCGCGCCGGAGTCAAGGAGCACCGGAGCAAAATAATAATAATACAAAAAAATATATTTAAAAATTTTTAATCGTAAGAACACATCGAACTAAGAGAAAGGAACCGCTAGTATCGTTCCGACGCCGCCGACGGCAAAACCAAGTGGAATAGCCCCGTCGGGCCCTCAACCCCTCGGTCCCTTCGTGCTACTCTAATATCCCTCGTTGTCGCCGCTCGATCTCGATCCCTGAATCTCTCTAATGAAAGTCTGACTCTACAACCAATAGTGTTAGGCCCAAGTCTGGGTCTAGCTTTAACGGACACCTAAATAGACAGATATTGACGCGTAGATCTCTCGAAGCGTTTTCAAAATCACTTTGTTGTCGATGTTGTCCTCCGCACATATCCACAGGTCACAGGCAAGCGCACCAATCAAGAGACATAATCTTTTTAATCCTAATTTAATCAGAAGAATCAAAATCTGGTCGGCGACCAACGCCAATTTTCACAATCATCAAAAGAAAAAGATATCACGCACGCCTCAAGTCTGCACGCCCATACACTCTCTGCTCTAATCAACCATTCAACCTAACGTAAACCATAGACACCGCCTCGCCTCGTGAGTTATACCAAAATTTTTAATCAAACTTATTTTCTGTTACTTACAAAAACCAGGGCGGATACCCTTGTAAGGGTATTCGCCGACATCGATCCCTCATTCTTCTTTCGTCGTCCCCTCATTTTCCTTGCTTCCTCCATCGGTGATGCCTCCATGAAAACTGGTTGTCTCGATGCAGTTCCTCTAGCAATTTTCGGTGGTGTTTCCGTTGACGGACTCAACTCATTCGTGTTCGCCCAAGCTGCAACTTTTTTCCTCCCCTTCCTCCTCCTCCTCCCAATCTCCACGCTTGTTCTCCTCTAGTAGTTTCTTTCCTTCACGCTTCACCATCTTATGGATCTCCTTGTTTACTGTTGCTTTAACTTCCTTCCTTAGGAACACCTGCTGCTCGATGAATAACTTTTTAATACTTCAATTTGATTGAGCGGACGAATTTCTCCGCATAGTAAATAAGCAGAAATAACAATAAGTTGAGTAAATATTTCATATCAAGACTTCGGCGCCTGAGATCTTAGAACAAACCCTCATCTTCTGGTAACTCGTATAATAAATGAGTTGAAAATGTTTCTGGCAGCATTAAGTTCATTATTTGAGCAGGGCTCACTACTAATACTCCTCAATGTGCGATTAAGACATTTAAACATCAACATTATCTTGTGCGTTGTACTAACAGAGTTCACCACTTGTAATATTATAAAAACTATTTAAGTTAGTCATGCTTAGTAATGAGTACGGACTAAGAGTGCTCCTGACATAGTTACTCAATATCTTCTTTGTACTACACGTGAATGAATCTTGTGTAAACTATGTCTCCATCAATAAAAATTCAGCAGCGAGCAGTTTGTTGGCGATAAGCAGAGACCGAGAGCATTACCAGCAGATTGTTTGCTAAACAGTGAATAACCTGATCCTGGCAACTCCCAGAGACAATAAGGAGGACGGAACTTCCCCCTTCATTTCTCTATCGAAATCAAAATCGTGTACAACAAGCACACCCTAGTGATGTTCAGTACCGTCTACCGAGATTTGGCAGAAAGCAGAGAAAGTCAAATGCTTAGTGAGATTGTAATTTACAGAAAGATGTTGAAAGAAATTGCAATCGAAAAAATAAGCAACTGCCACAAGTTTATCGAGTGTATCTTCTTTAATTATGAACCTGATGGAAAATTGCACAGTGCAATATCTTCTTTTGAGACCATGAAAAAAGCAAAAAAAATAGTTAATGCTTAGTGGTCGTAGAACGAAACTATACATTCACCATCAAAGATTCATTGATCATTCATATCCAGTCCAAAACAGGTGTCAACTCGCGCTCATACATTCAATGGTACTAGCAATGATAATCATCAATTAATTTTCTTGCATCATTGGTATCGGTTTAAACAGGTAATCTTTTGACAGAGTCGAAATGCCTTATAGATACCGGTCTGAATTTCCTTGGCAGTCTTAATGCGGATTAACTTATACTTATACAACAAAGATCAACAATCAAAGTTAATCATCACACAATCTCTATTAATTTGTTCTCATATCAACATCAATTAGTCGGTGTTTATATTGAAAACATTCAAATCAGTTTCAGTATTCATATCAATATACGAGATTCATCATTTATTTTTCAGTTCAGCAGAAAGTCTTGACCAATGTCAATCAGATTGCTCAAAAGGATGCCTTTCAGTACCAGTATGTCAGTGCAATTGGTTTCATACAATAAGATATGTCAATCTTTGTTGTTCTCACTTAGTTTGCAGAAGGTACTGTTCATGACTTGAGGGTCTATATAAAGAAAGGAAAGGAGACTCATGCACGCTTTGACTCAGTCCAGGTTAATACGACCCGGCATGTTGAGGAGAGAGTAAGGGTACTTCAAAAGGGTGCAACGATGATTCATAGCTTTGGTCCCAAGTTATACTCTGACTACCCTAGGCCCCCAGTTCCTTTCTATCTCATCGATGATTCTTACTGGGTGAATTGGTTGACCTAACCAAGAGGTGTGTCTCACCGACAGAGATTGATTATGAGGCAGTAACTGAACCATGAGAATTTCGACATCTCAGACGAGGGATTTTCTCAGGGTCATATCTCCCTACTCTGTGGGAGGATTATGTGTCATGCTTGATTTTCTAATCTTTGACATTGGATAACGTATGCGAAGCTCATGGACTTTAGGTGGTTCTACATCTCTAGGCCACAGTCTCAGGAGGTACATAGACGTGGTTCACGGCACAAGAGACGCACAGTCAAATGAGAAGATTGAGGATGAGACTTGAAAGGGAGAGCGAGGACTCTTGACGACTTTTGACCATATCTTTTCATCTGTATTTTATGAGATTATTATGAGTTGTCAGCTTTCTTCATTCATCTTGTCTTTGTCTTGAGTCAGTCAGTTCTAATTCGTTTGCATTGAGATTGTTTGAGATTATGCTATGTTGATTTGTCACAGTTCTAAAAATTTTAAATTTGCAAACTTGGTATGCGCACAACATATTTAAAATGTAAAATTTATTATTTGCATGATCATTATTGTTCCGAATCATTATAAAAGATTCATAAGACCGGGGACCGGTGTAAACCGTAATTGAAGGGTCTCGCTCGAAGTCGAACGCACACAACAGAAAGGGATTTGCATTAATTAATTTATTTATTTAGTGCAAAAAAATAAAAAATCCACCGTAACAACCTGTTTTTTTTTTTGTCGCCAGAAGTGGTATGACTGAAAAAACGTGTGACACTGAACCCACTATATGACAACCCTTAACTCGTGGTTTTTAGGTGACTCTACATCTCTAAGCCACAGTCTCAAGAGGTACATAGGCGTGGTTCAAGGCACAAGAGACGCACAGTCAAATGAGAAGATTGAGAATGTGACTTGAAAGTGAGAGTGAGGACTCCTGACGAGTGTTGGTCATGTTTTTTCATTTGTACTTTATGAGATTATTATGGATTTTCACCTTTCCTCATTCATCTTATCTTTATCTTGAGTCGGTCAGTCTTGATTCGTTTGCATTCAAATTGCTTGAGATTATACTCTTTGCTGGTCTTGTCATAATTTTTTAAATTTTAAATTGGCAAACTTGGTACGCCCATAACATATTTAAAATTTTAAAATTATTATTTGCATGATCATTATTGTTCCGAATCATAATAAAAGATTCATAAGACCGGGGATCAATGTAGACCGTAATTGAAGGGTCTCACTCAAAGTCGGACGCACACAACAAAAAAGGATTTGCAAAAAAATAATTAAAAATCATGCGTTACAACCTGTTGTTTTTTTT
Source organism: Chara braunii (assembly GCA_003427395.1). Classification (NCBI taxonomy): domain Eukaryota; kingdom Viridiplantae; phylum Streptophyta; class Charophyceae; order Charales; family Characeae; genus Chara; species Chara braunii. The sequence goes on from BFEA01000004.1 coordinate 5,492,168, forward strand.
GTCGTCAAAAGTGGTATGACTGAAAAAAGTACGACACCGACCCCACTATATGACAACTTTTAGGAATGTAGAAGAAAATAAAAGGATGTGAGGCTATGTGTGGGCCTAGGCTTGGACAATAGGAGTTACATGTACTTTTTTACACCCTTTTGCATGACAGGAATGCGCCCGCTGTTAATCTTGCCCATGCGCGATCGGTGTACCGCATGTCTGACTCAGACTTATTGCGAGGGCACAAGTGTGCACGCATACACACAAAGAGAGAGAGAGAGAGAGAGAGAGAGAGAGAGAGAGAGAGAGAGAGAGAGAGAGAGAGAGAGAGAAGGAGGTTGGGTGAGGATTCGACGTAACACCCGAATTTGGATGTGTTGTAGAGCATGCAAATAATTTTCATTGACCGTTATCCGGGTATAGATGCAAGTTGGGCGTTGAGATTGGGTATAGCGGGTATTCCTTATTTTGGAGGGGAAACTGCTCGACGGTTACGAAAACAGTTTGAAATTGCACTTCAGGAATTCGTCCTGAAAATGTCGAATGCATACAAGCAAGCTTCCAGTCCGGTACAATCAAGAGGGTGTGTGTTATGTTCGGGGAAATGCATGAAGTACAATTTTAAACGATTTTTGTGACCACCGCGTAGGTACCCTTTTTTTTCCGGTCAATTAGGCGTGATCAACGTGTGAAGCCGATCTGTATTGCTTTTGCCGAACAATAGGTTATTTGTAAGGCAACTGGGGCGCAGACCGCCGACAATAAATTTACCCAGGTGAGCGGGTTAAACTAAGTTACTGCAAAAAAAATTTCTTCCTCCGATAATTAACCGAGCTCATTCTTCGCCGAATGTCCTGCTTCTACCTGACGGGCAACTTTATTGGAGGTATGAAGTAAAAAACTCTTTAGGATTTGATGCTACTCGACCGTCCTCGAGTTTCCACCTGAGCCTACCATAGCTATGCCCGAGTTGCTATTCTGGAGAACCAACGGAAGTTTGAATGACGATGCGCAGGTATAAGTTATACGGTGACTTCACCCGCTGTCATGACCTTTCCTTGGAGCTCGAGTGAGTATTGAATCTAACTGAGTTTGCCTCATGCAAGAAAAAACAGAACACGCCTGAAGGCTCTATCAACTATGGCTGACCGTTCGAGTAACAGAGATTCTCCTACCCTATTGGAGATGGTGGACCTGTTCAGGTAGTTTGTGCGGCGAGGACAAAGCCTCCGCTCATGAAACGGAGCGCACAAACCTTCACTCCTGCTCACGGTCGTGGCGGTGGGGTTGGCGGGTGAGCAGCGCTCCGCGAAAAACAGGTGGGGAGCGCAATGCTACCCTTCCGGTACCAGCTGCTCCCGTATTCTATTTTTGATGGGGTACAAATGCAAATGTTCCCCTTTTTTCCATTGTTCATGTAGTTCCCTCTTCCCTCGGGTTCTAACTATTTCAGCAGTTTATGGGTGCAGCAATTGACTTACCGTGAGGGCACGGGTGCGCAGCCCGTAGTTTGTATATGCTTGATTGAAGAGAGAGAGAGAGAGAGAGAGAGAGAGAGAGAGAGAGAGAGAGAGAGAGAGAGAGAGAGAGAGAGAGAGAGAGAGAGAGAG
>BFEA01000004.1:5527440-5539011 GCA_003427395.1 Chara braunii
GGGGGGCGTTCTTCCTTTATTCTGGCCTGCAATAGACATGCTATTTGTCAGGAATGTATGGTTGGCATGCTTAATGCCAGCCGTCGTGGCAGTTGTTGTTTTGAGAATGCTCAGTTAGGTCTTCCATGCGCTCATCCACCCATCCTTACAATGTGTGTCCTTTCTGTCGTCAAGGACAGCCTCATTCTTGAGCTTTTCCCTGTGTTTAACACCTTCCCCTTCACTCTGCCTCTCTCACAGCGTGCAAGTGGGCTGTTATGGCATACGGGGATGGGAGCAGCTCGCGCTCAACTTCATCAACGTGGCGAGTCTTGCACGTGAGAGGCACAGTGGAGGTGGAGTTCAAAGAAGAATGAGAAATGTAATGGTTTCAATCTGGCCTTGTTTTTTCTTTTTGTTTTTCTTTTTCTTTTTATTTTTGCATGTTATCACTGTGCCCGTTTTTTGCTTTTATTCTTTGTTCCGCAAAGTGCGCTCTTTTAGTTTGTAGTGATGTGACAATATATATATATATATCTTTGCCTGTCTGTCCTTTCTTTTTTTTTTTTCTTTGCTCATCTTATTTCTTCTTCGACTTCACGTGCTCATACTCTTAGTCAATAGTTCTGTGACTCTCTCTCTCTCTCTCTCTCTCTCTCTCTCTCTCTCTCTTGCGCGCGCGCTCGTGCCTAGGTAGCCGTCAGGATGATGATCAATCTGCACGTTCTATCCACCCATTGTAGCTGTATTTGGCGCCTCCTCCTCAGCCACCTCCACCTTCTCCTCCTCATTGTCCCCCTCCCCCCACTCCCAGTCCTTGTCCAGCTCCCGCCCCTGCACGCCCTCCCACTGTCGATCCTCCTGCCCCCAGCAGGATGGGAGGCGGTGCGGCGGGAGGCCGGTCATCCCACACCCCGTCCTCCCCGTCCTCCTCGTCCTCCCACTCAGCCCTGCCCATCTTTGTCACGTTTCACAGTCTGCCGCTGCTCCCGTTCACGATGCCCCTCCCGCTCGTTGTTCCTCCCTGCTCCCCCCACTCCCTCTCCTCCTGGCGCTTGTCCTCCCAGCTACTTCAAATGCGGCTCTTCCACCCAAACATTGCTCCGCCCGCCTCTGCCACCACTGTCCCCCGAAAGAAAACGTCCCCGAAAGAAAACGAAACAATGCTGCGTGGCCCCAAAAAATCCAGAAGGTTCCCACACGGCCCCAAAAAAATTCAGAAACTTCCCCATGTGCCCCGTGAAACGACGATGCGCAAAGAAAACCGTGCCAGATGCATCAATACCCTGCGGACCTCCCACAGTCCCTCGTGCTGCCTTCCCTCTTTTTTTTCTTTGGCCCGGGGCGAGCGTGACGTGAGGCCTGCTAGGAAAAACTGAAAACACAGTCTGAATGGAAATGAAAGAGAGTTCCTAGGCCATGCAAGGGTTGCACGTCCCTGGCTGGCGTTCTGTGGATTTGTCAGTAGCCGCTGATGGGAACTGAGCTGAGACGCCACAAGAGTCTAAATCACCCGCTGGTGGGATTTCCGCTGGGATCATATATTCTTTGTATTTGAGAGCTTTACTGTCTGCATTTCCATGAACCAATTATTTTGCTTATCATCTGTCATTTGACAGCTAACTTCCATATCTGCATTTCCTCTGTTGTGTTTTCTGTGCCCAGAACCTAGATCAACCTGGGATTGCGTACAGTGGCAAGATCACTACTGATGAGAATGCTATTACAAATGCTATTGCGATACTGGATACAACGAGGTAGGGACAGTTGTTTCCTGTTTGTCGTTTCGTTTTTTCTTTTGGAGGGGGTGGAGGGTGTGGCGTGGAGGGTGGAAGGTGTGGGATGTGCGGTGGGGACCTTTGGCTAGTGAAGGAGCACAAGAAGAGAGATGGGATTGTTATCGCTTATTCGTGGAAAGAACTGGTATTCCATACTACCATCTTCACCCGAATAGAGCGCCCGATCATTATAGCTGTACTCTGGGCAACTTGCCGTCTAGATAGGGCAATCATGCCAGGGCGTTCTATTCGGATGAAGAGGGCAGCAAATGGGTCAGGGCCAGGTTTGTGATGTTGTGGGATCTGCATAGCACCAGTGGAGCCTGTCCTGTGAACTGTCTTTTGCAGTTGATCTTTCTACTGACTTCAATCACGGGGGTGGTGGTGTTGGGCGGAAATGAGATAGCGGAGGAATTGGATGCTATCATTCCCTAGTTAGATAACGTGGATTCGCTCTTTCATAGTAATGTGCCCCTAGAGGGGATCGTATAACTGAATCTATCACCTTCCCTCAATTCTTTTTTTGTTTGTTTGCCCTTTTCCTAGAAGAATTCAACTCCATATCCCTACTTGCAATTACCAAAAAAAGAGGAGGCTGTACCAACGGGCTTAGCGCAGTTGGTACACCCATGAACTGTTGAAATGCAGACCCAAGTTTGAATCTATATCCACTCAGCTTAACAAAATACTGAATTGCAGAGGGACGGTCAGTTAAATGATGATATCTCAAGGCCGTCGCCCTTAAACACAAGTCAGCCCCCCGAAGGCGCAGTCCAGCGCCAACTCCACCCCACTTCGGGCACAGGAGGAAAAAAGCTCCACCTTTGGAACAACAGGAAAAAAAGCAATTCTCAATGGGCAATCCTACTTTGGAACTCGATCCAGGAGAAAGTGAAAAAAATGCCGTAAGAAAATAGCACTGCTTTGCATGGGAAGAGACGAAAAAGCTCAAAAAGGGAATTAAAAAAAAAAAGGAAGGAAAAAGCGAAAAACCCTTGGCGTGCGTATGCCCTAAGAATTAGCGTGACTATGCCCTAAGAACAGGATTCAAGTCCTAAATTAGGCCTGTAGAAGACTGCATGAGCCTGGCGTCCGAAGTTCCTGTACGGTAAGGTTCGTCCGCTTCCGCTTCCGCTTCCACTAGGGCTGGGGGGTTGCCCCAGCCTTGGTGCTTGTCACTGCTGTCAGGTCCAAGTTACCCTCGATACTGGTAGGGTGATGGTCCTGAGTGCTGGTCACACTGAGGTAGGTGGATAGTAGGGACTGGAGGTGTGCTGGGAGTATTAACGTGGGGATGGGTAGGGTAGGTGTCCTATCCTGTCAGGACAATTATTCGCTGCAGCTGCCAGCAATCACTGCGGATCTGGTCCTTGGCCTCTACAACACACTGGGCTTAAAAAAAAACGGCACTTTATGAAATGCATCTGGCTGCAATTAGGGCCAGGTGCGAACGAATCAGGCTGAACAGGCCAGCGAGCACTTTCCAAAATGCGTCTGACAGCAATTAGGGCCGGATGCGGACAAATTGGGCTGCACGCCCAGAGCATCGCTCCACCCGACACTGCTACTGCTACAAACCAACAAAAAAAACGGAATCTACCAAGCAAGGAAAACGACAAAAAAAAACGGACAAAAAAGAACAAATCTCCTGAAAACGAACACGAAACTGAAAAAAAAAAAACAAAACTAACGAATACAGGAAAAAACTAAAAAAAGGCCCTCCACATTTGTAGCGATGGCCTGGCTCCACGACTCCACATGCACAAAAGACAAAGAAAGAAATTGGCCGTGTATCTTCCCATGTTCTGACAGAGGATTCATTCTCATTGTTTTTGGTGCATGTGGAGAGTCGTGGAACGAGGCCCTGGCCCCGGCCCGCCACTGGCCAAGAAACGACCAAAAAAAAAAGAAAAGACTTCTGTGTTATGATCCTGGCCAATTTCGAGATACACATTCAGCAGATAGTATAATGCCGTCCAAGTTCCAACTGTAAAAAGAAATGAATGAACTTGAGAGGAGAGAGAGAGAGTAAGAAGAAGAAGAAGAAGAAGAAAAAGAAAGAAGATGATGTACACCAGCATAGACAAACGACAAATGACAAAGCTCTTCTTCTTCGTCCAACACTCTCCCCCTCCTTTACTCCTCTCTTATTCATACAAGAAATAATAGTACAATGGTGAATGGCTGATCCAGAATCATGTCCGAGTTCCTCTTCTACTGCAGGTATCACTTGAGGTCCACCATAGCCATGGCCGCCTCCCCCACTCTTCACTCTCATAGGCCGTGGCTATGGCGGACTACTGGGCCTTGCCCTGATGTCCAAAGGACAACCCGAAGCAGCTATGGGTGCTCCAGCTCAGGCCGCCATGCCTGACTCTGCCTCGAAGCTTCCTGAGCTGGCTCTACCCCCGCTGGGGTATTCCTGCTGCAGCTCCCACCAAGGTGATGAAGATGGCTGCCACCATAGCCAGGTAAGTACCTATGGCGCTCCCCCTTCCTCCTGTCCTTCTTCCTCCTCCGTGTCCTTGCTCCTTCCCCAGCAGCACTGCTCCAAGCTAGCGCTGCTCCAGCCAGCGCTCCAGCCAGTGTGTCGCCAAACTTGCACACCGACAATGAGGCCGGGCTCTTCATCCGGCCTGGAGATATAGCGGCCTGCTTGCCTCTTGGGCGGCGACTTCCAGGCCGCTCGGCCTTCCCAGCAACCGGTACCTCCTCCGTTTCGGAGGGAATCATCATTGCAGACTCTGATATTGCCCGCACAGGCTCTAGACTCAGACTGGTTGGACTGGTACCCGCCTAGACCTAGCCTACAATTACTGGGCCTCTCAAAATGCCACTTTGTCTTCTTCTGCTCGGCCTCCTTGCTTATCTACCTCTTCAGGGTGCGGTACCGGCCTACCTGCTACTTGAGCGTTTCCCCCCGCTGCAATCCCTCAATGTCACGGCCACAGGTAAGTACCGGCACTGACGGCCCAACAAACGGACAAGTACCCTTGCGGGTCACACACACACTCGAGCCAACCAGCACTCAGACAGACATGCAGACCAGCAAGCATGCACACACATACAGACATGCAGAACTTAGTGGCAAGCGGGAAACTCAGCAAGGCATTCAGTCCGTGAGCAAAACTCAGAAAGCAGCTGTGTGTCTCAGTCCGTGTTTGGTCGGGTCGTCACATCTGCTAGAGCAAATCTTCCCCTAGTGTATGGAAAGATACACCACAATATTTTTGGGCCTCCTGCATGCGACTTCCAGCATGGCGCATTGCTGCCATGTACTTCTACTCGAACAGCGCCGAAGCCAGCTGTGCGAGTAGCGGTTTCCACTGGGCTCCCCTTCCCCGTCCCTAGTGTTTTCCCAACACTGTAAGTTGGCCCTCGCGGGCGTGTCACGCGAGACCTGGCGGGGGCGTCACGCAAGACCCGGCTTACACTTTAGTAAGAGTAAAGATTAAAAAGAGGAGGTTGTGGCACCGTTGTGCCACCTTCCCTACATTTTGGCAAATCCAAGCTTTCTCCACTGATCACCTTGGCACTCCCTAATCCATCTCTACTATAAAGCGTCCCCTATAAATTTGAACAGTCTTATCTCACCCTTGTGTTTTCCGATTGTTACCGGGTCCGTTCTCGGGCTCATTTGTTGCATATGTGAGTCCACACTGAGAGGCTCATTTACTGTACGTGATTCCTTGCTGGGGCTAGGTCAAGGCAGATTCTGACCTGCGCCCGGTGAAACTTCTGAGGCCTAACTCAACCATTTTATCTTTTTTTTTGGAGGGGAGGAAGGAGATTGAACATTTTATTTCCGAATTGGGAAGAAGAGGTCAGGAATTCCTCACAAACAACCGGGAAAGTACTGGGGCTGTTGCCCAGCTTCGGCTTGTGCTGGAAACCGGGTCCAGCATCCTTTAGCTTTTCAACAACAAAATCCTTGCAGTAATAAACGAGGGAAATCCTCAAATATGCTGTGTTACTATACGGGCTGCCCGGGCAGCCCGGCAGGGCAAGGGCCAAGGAAAGTGCCTCCAAAAAAAAAAAAAAAAAAAAAAAAAAAAGGCCTCAAGGTCACATCGAAATTCTTTGGGAAATTAAATGAAATATTTTTATTTTCTTTTTTGGCTTGGCCAGGCAAGTGGTCCCTTACCCTGGTAACGCAGCCCATATGTTCTTCTTGGGGGGTGCTGGTGAAAGGCATTCCATGATGCAGACCCCAAATTCGAATCTCAGGGTCAAAATTCCCAGGCCGAGACGGGCCAGGTCGGCGAGTTCTAGAAAGGTTACGTTTGGTATCCCAGATGTAAAGTCCAACAGGTACCCGGTCAACAGTCGCATCCCAGAGGCAGAAGTCACATTCCATAGGCAAAAGTCACGTTCCACAGTCGGAGGTCGTGTCTCGAGGTCGTGTCTCACAGGCAGGAGGCACGTCTCACAGCCAAAGCTTGTATCCCACAGGCAAGGGTCACGACTCACAGTCAAGGGTCATGTCCCACAGACCCAAAAACAGCTGCACAGTGCACACCAAGAAAAAACCAGGAAGGTAGTGGGCCTCAACATTCTGGAGCAAACAGGCCGCGGGCAGTTGGTACCGGGCCCAAGTCAAGCCAAAGCAGAGGCTGGGACGAGTCAAGGCTCAGTCCAAGTCAATATAAGGACTGGGCCAACCACATTTCGGACAGATTGCTCATTCGCAAGAAGTGTGGAAGTGCTGCCGAGGCGCTTGTGCGCTATCTGCGAGTAGCCAGCGCTGGAGCCCTGCCTGGGCAGCGCTGTGTCGAGGAAGGGAGGTGGCTATAGCCGCAGGGTTAGTAGTAGTAGGTAGAGCTGAGTAGTGGCAGAGAGTCAAGCTCTTCATGGAGAGAGAGAGAGAGAGAGAGAGAGAGAGAGAGAGAGAGAGGACACATGCATGAAGGGACAGAGAGAGAGAGGAGTGAGACAGAGAGGGGAGAGAGTCACCTACCTTGGATGAGGATGCTGGATATGGGTTGCTAAACTCTGCGCTGATGAGCACTTGGTGACTGGAACTCAGAAACTGTTTAATATGATGATTCGTTGGATTTTCTACACTGCGCTTATCTGGACTATGCATCTCTGGTCTCCAGTGTGGATTTCGTGTGATTTCTCGTTGTGTGTGTGTGCTCAAGGTGATGAACAGTGCTGTTCAATGCACTGAACTGGTTCTGGGTAGGTGCAGCTCCCCACCCATAGAAAGGAACCTTTGTTAGAAAAAAAGATAAAAAAAAGAAAAGAGGGAAATCCACACTGAGTTTGAACATTGGATTATTCTCTACCTTTGCGCGGGATTCATGTTAGGGATCCATCTGCGGCGGGCATAACTACCGTCTTCCATCGAATAGAACGCTCTGGTCATTATGGCTGTAGTTTAGGGCGACTTCCAGTCTAGATGCAGCGAGAATGACCCGGTGCTAAGGCGGTAGCTTGGATGAGAGGCCCAATTCGTTGGTGGACGGTTGGAAGTCCGTAACCTTGGAGCTTTTCAGTATAACTAATGGCTTCTCTTGCTTGCTGTCCCTCGTCCCTTTCTATCACTGGCCACTCGTCTCCACTTATTAGCTGTGCGGGCTGTCATGACATGAAAGTGTGGGTGTTTTTTTTTTTTTTTTTGACATAAAAAAAACTGGTTAGTATTGAAACGGATGAGGGTGTCAGGCAGTCAGCACAGTTTATAATGTGTTCAAGAGTAGCATGCAGGTACCATCTTTCTCAGAATAGAATGTATGGTCATTATGACCGTATTTGGTCCAACTTGCAGTCCAGATGCAGCAAAAATGATGGTGTGTTCTATTCGGGCGAGAAGACATAGTATGAGAAGTTGCCCTGTCCTGCTGTCCTGCTGTCCTGCTGTCCATGCTTGTTGGCAATCATAAACAACCATGTTGTCCGGGCTGCCGCAAAGGGGGGTCTACAACGTGTAGAGAGGATTTCTTCCTTTTGTACCATTGTGATCTTAGATTTTCTGAAGTCGCTGTCTCTCTCTGTTGGATGTTTTTTTCTAAGTTAATTGGACTTTGTGGAAGTGGATGCCATGCGGATTCTGAAGACGCTGTCCACATTGGATGTTACTTCTGGGTGGGTTGGACATCGGCGGTGGTGGTCTGGTATCCATGCAGTGGTGGTAAGCAGGTTATGACTTCAAGTAACGACTCGACAGTGAGACTATTCGATGCGGATTCCTTCTCCTTGGTGACGCAACTCAAATTTCCATGGCCTGTGAATGTAAGTTCCACAGAGCAAAATACCACGGGCTGAGTTCCCATTTTCACACGATTGTTTATATGGAATGAGTCTGAGTGGCTGTGTTTCTGGTGGTTGGAAGGTGTTCTTTCTTGTCTAAACAAGGCACTGCAACCTTATCACCTTCAGTTTTGTTGTCGTTAGCTCGGCAGTTTGGTAGATGACACCCCCCCTCCCCCGAACCCACCCACCCATCCAAGTAATCCATAGCACAAAAAACTTCTGAGCTTCAGATCCTTTGAATCCCACTGAACCAGAAGAGGACCAAGATTTTGTTACTTAAAGTTGATTGAATATAAGCAATACCGTGTTTTGTTTGCATGGCGTTTTTTATGTTATTTGACTTTGCAAGTATGATAAGATGTACAAGGATGACGCAGAAAAAACGACAACTCTGGGTCTGTGCATGTTTTCTTTCATCTGTTTTGCATTTTTGTTTGGGTTTCCCACTCAAGCTCTGGTCTCCCACTTTGTGGCCACAAGTCCATTAGTATGTGTTCGTTGGGCCTTTCTCCATAGGGTACGTTCATCCTAATCCATAGAGTTTATTCTCATTTTACTTCTGAGCTTCAGGGCATATTCACATATGACCACTTGACAGCATTGCTACGCAATGTGGCTGTGCTCTGATTAAACTTCCTTATGAACTCGTCAATTTCCATGTGTGCGATGTGAGGTGTTTTGTTTTTCCCTTTTACAAAATGTGTTACCACTCCCTACCCCCCCCCCCCCCCTCCCCTCCCTTTTTTTCCCCCTCAGTATATGTCTGTGCATCACCTGCTCTCTCTCCCTTAGTGTTACGATCCTGGTCATTTCCAAAGTGCAAATTCACAATGAAAGACAATGCCACCCAATTGCAAAAGAAATGAAAGCACTTGCAAAGAGATAGAGACCAGAGGAGAGAGAAAGAAGAAGAAGAAGAAGAAGAACACCAGCAAGACCAATGACAATTCCCCCTTCTCTCTCCACCTTCCTCCTCCTCCTTCACTTCGCCAATCTTATTCTTCTCCCAATAATAATAATAACAATGAATGGATGAACCAGAATCAATATCCGAAGTTCCCTCTTAGTGCTGACTCAACAACAACAACAACAACAACAACAACAACAAGTCCACCATAGCTATGGCTTCCCTCCTTCAGCCTCCTCTCACATGCGTAGGCTATGGCGGACTACTCCAATAATAATAATAACAATGAATGGATGAACCAGAATCAATATCCGAAGTTCCCTCTTACTGCTGACTCAACAACAACAACAACAACAACAAGTCCACCATAGCTATAGCTTCCCTCCTTCAGCCTCCTCTCACATGCGTAGGCTATGGCGGACTACTGAGGGCCTCAACTGCATCGGGCCTGGGTTCAGGCACTGGGGCCCAGACACAGGCTGAAGGGAGGCCGCCCACACGCAACACTAACATATAGGCAAGCAGGGCGAGTGGGCAGGGATCTTGGCCATTGCGGGCAATGCCGGCACGCTGTGCAAATGCGAGGTGCTGCGCTGGGCTGAGGTGCAAGACAGGCAGGCGCTAGGCAGTAGGGCGCTGCCTGTACACAGGGTGCTGGCGGCCATAGCCGGGCTGCCTGAGGGCGCAGGGGAGGTGAGGGCGAAGGTGGTTCTTCGGAGGTGAAGGGCGCTGTGTGGGATAACAAGGAAGAGTGTGGGTGAAGAGAGAGGACGTACCTGGTGGAGAGGAGGTCGGCATTGGAGTTGACATCATCACTCGCTGGTCGTCAAGTTGTCTGGTTGCTTCATAGCTGTAGTTGTAGAGATAGGCTGTAGAGTAGGTAGGGCGCCTGGCGCCATTCAAGAGAGAGAGCTACATTGGGTTATGCTGTTGGTGTTGCCCTGTTGGGCTTGGACTTTGACTCACAATTCTTCTGTATCATTCTCAAATGGATGGTTACTCGGTTCCATTGTGCTATCTGCTCTTGCTTTGACTACTTGGACTGGTACCGGCCTACCTCTAGCCTACCGCTACTGGGCCTCTAAAAATGCCAACCTTTTGTCTTCTTCTGCTCGGCCTCCAGTACCCGACACTTCTACCACTACTTCAGTGGTACCGGCCTACCTGCTACTTGAGTGTTTTTCCCCTCTGCTCTAAGTGTCGCGGGCCTACCCCTGCTACTCGAGTGTTTTCCCCCGCTGCAACCCTCAAAGTCACGGCCACAGGTAAGTACCGGCCCTGCGGGGCCTTACAACCAACAAGTACCCTTGCAGGTCACACACACACTCCTTGAGAAGCACTCAGACAGGCATGCAAACCAGCAGGCACGCACACACACACACACAGACTTGGAAACCACAGCAGAATGCGGGAATCACAGCAAGGCATTCATTCCAGTGGCAAATCCCAGAAATCAGCAGTGTTCTCAGTCTGTGTTTTTGGCGGGTCATTACATGAGCTTTGTCTGCCACAAATTCACTGATGTGACTGATATGCTATCCCAGGCGCTGTCGAGTATCTCCAGTTTTTCATGTGTGGATGATTTGATTTTTACAAGTCGTCCTGTGCTTGCACTCATCCTACTTTGGAGCTTTCAAGTGCTTCGTTTTCCTTTTTCCTTGTCTGTGTGTGTGTGTGTGTGTGTGTGTGTGTGTGTGTGTGCATGCATGGGTGGGTGCGTGCGTGCATGCGTGCACGGGTGTGTGTGTGTGTGTGTGTGTGTGTTTGACAAAGGGGCCACTCTAATTCAGGCTCCCCGTCTTTGAGGCCCTGACACATTGCGTCCGTTTGACTCCGTCAGGATTCAAAGTCAAGATCTGTTTACTCACAAACAGTTAGTTACATGTGTGTACCGTTCAGCCACATGGGGTGGGTAACTCTCAGGTGGTCCTGATTCAGGGCACCACCTTCTCTCTTCAGGGTTTTTGGAACTGAAGCAGGAACTTGTCCGACATTATCAGGACATGGGTCATCTGTTAGTCTTGGATTGCGTAAGGTTTCTGGGCTTATGCTTGGACATCATGTTAACGACGGGATGCTTCAATGATTGCTGTCTTGTGTTCTGCTGTTGAATTGCAGCATACGGCGCTAAGTCCAAATCGGAAGCTGTTGTGTGTAGTAGGCGATGACCCGCAAGGCTTCCTCGTCGAATTTGAGACCGGGAAGGTATGGTCCTGTTGTGTTTCTGATTCGCTGATTGTGATCTTGCCTTGATGCTTACCTTCTTCTTCCACCCCAGCACAATGGCTGCATGTTACATGCTGAAAGCCTACACACGGGCCCCTCACGGGACCCGAGGTTGGAATAGGGCCCCCAGGTCGCGTCACCGCAACCTGAAGGCCCTATGGCATTTTTACTTGGGCCTGCATCAGAAAAACGCCAGCTTTAGATTATTTTTATAGTCTTTATATTATTTATTTGCTGCTGTTTTTCTAACGGGTGTACTGTTTTCCGTTTTGTGGCCAGGTACACGTTTCTAGGGCCAGGGCCAGATTCAGGCCCAGAGGCTGAGCTCCTGAAAACGTTTGGACCTTTTCTTTTGTTTTCGAACAGATTTTGACCTGTTCGAACCCAGGCCGACGTTGAGGCCGGGTACGTCCGCACAGGACCGGT
>BFEA01000004.1:5550029-5561365 GCA_003427395.1 Chara braunii
TGCCCTTCCGAAGTTTCTCCCTTTCATGTTGTTGTCCACGTGTCCTTCCGCTGCGCTGCTTCCCAGCCTATGATGATGATGATGCGAATGTGTTGTTATTGATTTCCCGTTGTTTCACTCTTTGCGTCGCGCACATTGACACTTCCGCTGCGCTGCTTCCCAGCCTATGATGATGATGATACGAATGTGTTGTTATTGATTTCCCGTTGTTTCACTCTTTGCGTCGCGCACATTGACACCTTGTGAATGTTGCACCTATGCTGCTGGTTGTTGCCACTTTCGTCATTGCTAGATCCTAGGCTTTCAGTGCATTTCACTTTCTGATATGCTACACTGCATCTAGACTGGAATGTGGTTGGTATGCATTCATGGTCGAGGGGCAAACTGGGGGGGGGGGGGGGGGGGGGGGGGGGAGGGGGAAAGGAGTGAGAGGAAGGAGTTTGTGAGAAGAAGGGGGGGGGGGGGGGGGGGGGTTGAATCGTAAATGAGTCCTCAATGGTCCTCAATGTCCCCCCTCCGTTTCATCATTCGTGTCAGAGAGATGAGGGATTTCAGACTTCCAATTGCAATGTTGAAAAATTCTCACCATCAGAAAGTTCAAGCGGAAAAGTTCATAATAGGCTCAAGTTCCAAGGAATCGAGACTGTAAACTGTCCTTTTATTGCAAATCATTTATTGAAAAAGTTCAGTTTTACATTTTCTTAACTTAGAAGTTCAAAAAAAGCTTTGTCTGACACATTCATTCTCCTGCTGGCCTGCATTTCCAACTCAGGTCTGTATTTCAACAGTTCATGGGTGCACCAACGGAGCTAGGTCCGTCGATAGCGGTCAAAACTCTAGTTTCGAACATCAGCCTCCTCTTCGGCCACCTCTTCTTGATCATCGTCATCTCTCGCCATCATCGGCTTCCAAGCTTCTTACTGCTGATCACCTAGCCAGAGAGGAAGCAGCAGTTGCTGCCAAGGATGTGTAACAGAACCTGCGCGTCCAATTCTTGGACCCCATTGACACATTCATTCGCCTGCTGGCCTGCAGTTCATGAAACCATTTGTTGTAACGACCAATGTCTCTGCTGGCCCCCCCACCCCCCAGCGCGCCACCTCTGATGTCATTGAGTGCTACCCCCCCCTCCAAAAAAAACTTGTTCCGCACCTAGCTATTGACATAGACAATGGCAAACGGTTGTTTTGAAGATGCACACTGGTGGGACCTGCTGTATAACCAACCAGCTCTGTCAGTGTATGCACGCGCACATGCACATGTCACTTCCACCCTGTATTTTGTCTGCTCTGTTATTGATGCTCTTTTCCTTGTGCGTGTGTGTGTGTGTGTGTGTGTTTGTGTGTGTGTGTGTGTGCACTTGCGGATGCACACTTGTCCACTGTCTATCCTCCTGCTCCCTTGCGTTTTCTCTCTCTCTCTCGCCCCTCTCTCTCTCTCCGGTCTCTTTTTAGCTGGTTTGCTATCAATGAGGGGGTCTCTTGTTGATGCTGTGCCAACAATTTTTCAATTTTCTGACGAGTCAGGGAAATAATCCAGTTGAATTGTCACAACAGCTGTGCTTTGTCTCACGCGTTGTGTTTAGCGTTCATGACCCTGAAAACACAGCAGTGGCAGCAGATCCATGTGATTCGACAAGCTGGCATATCATGAGACAATCTCAAATGAGCAGTGGGAAAGGGAAATCATGTGGAGAAAGCTGGAAAAGAGTCAATTCTCTCGTAAAACAATCACTTCTTGTCAAGGTGTTTTGATGAATGCATTGGTTTTCCCGTCCACGTCACCAAGTTTCTGGGCCCAGCGGGCTGCAATAGGAGATCAAATATATTCTTGCCGCATGATTTGCTTTGCCAACCGGGATGTGTGTGTATTCTTTTCCCAGTGCCTTTCGGTGAAAGATCAGCAGTCGATCATTGTCAATGCTATTTTTCGGATTTTCCGGTAAAAATTTTGCGAGCTCGAAGAATTGTCAAAGCTGGTCCACTCAGTGCCAGTGGCGGCGTCTGTGGCCGGTAGGCGGGCACTTTTTGCGGCATTGTGTAGACTGCTTAAGGCCACATATTTCATTTTGGGTAGTAGGTTCAAGTACTCTGTTTGCAACTCTGCACCGAAAAAGAGGGTTTTTTTCAGGTTCCATGTGTGAAAAATGCACCGTTTCGTCCCCCTTGCTGGACCTTTTCTTTTTTCTTAAAATCTGTTGCTGCGCAAGACGAAGGTTCTCCAGTCAAATATCTGAAAAAGGGGTTTGTGACAAGAGACCTCTCTGTCTGGTTACGCAACAATCCCTGCACTGTTCATTTTTCTTGTCTGCAAGTACGGGGCCAAAATCTACTATAGTGCCCAGTCCCAGTAGAGGTTCGGCGGGGAGGGGTATATTTCCTTGCGGCGGCACTGTAGATTTTGGACTCGGGGAAATGCAACCTCTGGTTTGTCATAACAGGTCCAGATGGAGTGGTAGTTTGAGACGATTGGCTCGTGGCCTATGAGCTGTCTTTGGTGAATATTGTAGATATGACCTGTGCTATGCCTGGTGTCTGACTACTGTCGTCACCCGAATAGAATGCCCGCCTGGTCGTTATAGCTGTATTTCCAGATGCAGTGATAAATCAACGGGCGGACTTCTATTTGGAAGAAGACGGTAAGGAACATAACCATGCCCTTGACACTGATTGAGCCTCATGTGCATGTGTGTGTGTGTGTCGGAGTCACAGATTTTGTCATCCTTGGATGGCCATGCGGACTTCTCGTTTGCTTCTGCATGGCATCCTAATGGACTGGTAGTGGCGACTGGTAACCAAGACACAACATGCAGGTATGTAGGATCATTATATTTTTTGCTTTTGTTTTTCTTTTTTTTCTTTTTTTTTCTTTTTTTCCTGTTTTTTTCCTGTTTTTTTTCTGTTTTTTTTTCTGTTTTTTTTTCTGTTTTTTTTTTCTGTTTTTTTTCTGTTTTTTCTGTTTTCTCCTTCTCTTTCCTTTTTTTTCTTTTTCTGTTTTTTTTTTTTTCTTTTTCTTTTCTTTTTTTTCTGTTTTTCCTTTCTTCTTCTTTTTTTTTTTTTTTTTTTGAGATGGCAACGGCCGGGGGATATCTTCATTGATCGGACGGGCCCAAGGTAATTGAGAATGATTTATTGAATTTTATTCCATACTAAGAAGGTGCATCAGGATCTGAACCCAGGTCTCTATTTCAACAGTTCATCGTTGTACCAACTGAGCTAGGCCTTGTTTTAGGATCACTATTCTAAACTCCTCTACTGTTCTCTATCCTTGTTTTTTTTTTTTTTTCACCGCCGGTACCCCAGGGGGTCTTAGGCCCCCTCTCTGGGGAGGCTCTGATGCAAATGCATATGGACCCATGTGGCGCACCAATTCAGCCACCGCGTTAACGGCCTAAAAACGTGGACGTACTTGTGGTTTAAAGGGCGATGGCCTGGAGGTATCATCATCGAGTTGACGAGCCCTAGGTATGCAAACATCTAGGTCCATCAGGATTCGAACTTGGGTCTGTATTTCAACAGTTTATTGGTGTACCAACTGAGCTAGGCTCATTCTCTATCCTTGTTTTTTTACCTTATGTATGTTTACTGTATAACACTATCAACTGTGCTTCACTGTTGTCTTTCCTTGAGTTACCTGTGCATCTCTGTCTTTGCCATCTCTTTGCACGCTAATGGGTCCTTGTTGTAGCGTAATGGGAAACCCTCAGCTCGTGTTGGTTCAGCTGCTGGTGGAGGTGGTGTCTCGATCGGGTCCCTTTCCCCCGCCGGCAACCGTTTGCCCTCATACCACCACCAGCCCCCAAAATGCCTCCCTAAGACAAGGAAACCATTGAGGGATCTATTCTGGTAGACATTGTGCTCTCATCGGAACTGGTTTTTAAAATTTTAAGTCCTAAAACAAGCAAAATTGGTAAGTTTTGCAACGACAACCGGGCCTTCAGAATACGGTTATTATAGCTGTATTTGGGGCAACATGGAGTCTAGATACGGCAATAATGACGGTACATTGTATTCGGGTGAAGGCAATAGTAATTTTGCAGCTTGTTTATTTCTTCCGTTTTTTGGGTTGTTCGCTGTGGGCTCTAAACGCAGGCAGGCTGTTTTGTGTGTTATCGAGCAGCAGAAGTTTGACTGTGAGGCCTTATATATAGTCTGTGCGGAAGTCTAGTAAGATCCATTTTCAATCAATTTTTCACTGTTTTTAGCCAATTAGGACCATATATGTAGTCTGGGCCGAAGTCTAATAAGATCCAAGCGTGGGCTTTTGCATGCGGTGCACCAATTCAGCCCAGTGTTGGTGGTAGGCCCTTTCAATATTTGAGGTACCTTGTGGCATGAGTCCCTTCCACAGGAACATAATACTCAGAGAGAGTCTATTACCCTGGCTCTGCTGCCTATGAAGCTGCGATAGCCAGTACGGAACTCGGTAGCCGATTACTTCTGTGAAATGGAATGAAGTAAGAGTCAATAATTCACAATAGCAATGTCTTTTCTCTCTTTCCTTTTTCACAGAGGGAACGTCTTTTCTCTCTTTCCTTTTTCACAGAGGGAACGTCTTTTCTCTCTTTCCTATTTCACAGAGGGAAGTGATGTAGTATTGTTTTTAGCATGTAGCTGCACAGGCGGCGGGGAACGGTGCAATTTGTTGCTCTCTCTCTCTCTCTCTCTCTCTCTCTCTCTCTCTCTCTCTCTCTCTCTCTCTCTCTCTCTCTCTCTCTCTCTCTCTCTCTCTCTCTCTCTCTCTCTCTGCCTGCATGCATGCACGCGTTATCATCCACATCATCATCATCAACACCATCCTGCTCATCGTCATGGTCGTCCACCGCCATCATCTATCCTTTTCGTGCCCTTCTCTTCACTCCATGTGCACACGTGATCATCATCATCGTCATCATCATCATCAACACCATCCTGTTCATCGTCATGGTCATCTATCGTTTTCGTGCTCTTCTCTTCCCTAAGTCGGTCCTGCCTGCGTCATCCCTGCGTCCTCCTACCATCACCACTCCATCGTCTGTTTGTGTTGTCATGTTCGGTGTACACAACTTCAGAAAAGAGAAAAAAAAAAGCATGACTGTGCCAGACTGTCTCGTCGTCTGTGAGTGTCTCTTGCTCTTTCCTGAAGGAGCCTCTCTCCTCCTCCATCCATGCTCGATGTCCTCCTCCCTCTTCCTCCATGCACGCTCGCCACCCCCCTCCCTCCTCTATCCATGCTCTTCACCCTCCTCCCTCCTCCTCCATATATGCTTGCTGCCGCCCTCCCCCCTCCATCCATGCTCTTCATGCTCCCTCCTCCTTCATTCAAGCTCGTCGCCCTCCTCCCTCCTCCATCCACGCTCGTCGCCCTCCTCCATCCGTGTGCGTTGCCCTCCCCCCTCCGTGCGCGTTGCCCTCCTCCCTTCTCCTCCATCCATGGGCGTCACGCTCCTCCCTCCTTGAGCCTCCATCCTGTACCCTCGTCACGCTCCTCCCTCCTTGAGCCTCCATCCTGTACCCTCGTCCGTCATCCCCTTCGCCCTCTATCCTCCTCTCTTTATCATTGTAGTTTTTGTCCTCACTACTCCTCCCTCCTTCCTCCATCCGCGCTCATCGCCCTCCTCCCTCCTCCATCCATGGCCGTCACGCTCCTCCCTCCTCCAGCCTCCATCCTCTATCCTGCTCCGTCATCTTAGCCTTCAACTGCTATCCTCCTCCCTTCATCGTTATAGTTCTTGTCCTCTCTATCCCTCCCTCCTACTCCTCAAACCCCCCTCCCTCCTCCACGCTGATCTTCGTCTTCTCTCCTCCTCCTCCACCATGGTCGACCTCCTCACCATCACCGTTGCGTCCTGTGCAAACATGTACCGCTCCTCCCTCCTACTCCTCCCTCCTACTCCTCCCTCCTTCATGTCGCCTTCCTCCCTCCCCCTCCTCCATCCACCATCCTCCTCCCTCCATCATCATCATCTTCACTCCTCCCTCCTCCTCCTCCTCCTCTCTCCCTATTGTCAATGTGTGCACACGCGTGTGTGTGTTCGTCCCCTCAAAAGAACGTGCCACCCTCCCTCTTCCCCTTTCTCCTTCTCATCCGTCCTCCTCCTCCTTGCTCCTTGTCCCTCCTCCACCACCATGATGTGTGTGCGTGTGTGTGTCTCCTCCCCCTTGTCCGCCTCTCTCCTCCTCCATGGTCGGCCTCATCAATGTCGCCATCTTCCTTGTGTCGTCAGCTGGACACCGGGACACACGTGTGGGTGTTTGTGTGTGTCGTCATGTTGCCTGTACACAACTCCACAGAAAAAGCATGACTGTGTCGACCATAGTCGTATCCGTGTGTGTGTAGACGTTGCCGTGTCTGCGAAGCGTGGAACTACAAAGCTTCTGCATGCGCGGCCGGCACCACACTAAGGGGAAAAGAAAAGGGAAGTTCCCGAATACTGTGCGTCCTGTGCCGCCCCACTCAAGTATCCTCACTGAACTGCATGAGGCACCCAAAAATCAATTTGGAACTTCACGCGAGGACCACTATTTTTTTTTTTTTTGGAGTGTAAGGGATTATCTTGTGCGTGCTTGGACTGCAAGGTTTCTGAATGTATTGATTGCTGTTCATCTCTCGCCCCACATTCGCACATCCAGACGAAGTGATGCGAAATATTGTTCAGAGCCTCGTATTGTGATGTTGTATTCAGGAGAGAGAGAGAGAGAGAGAGAGAGGATTAATGGTGGGTGTGGGTGTGTGTCTGTCTGCCATAGTCTCCATTCACAGATGGCTGACTCTAATCTTCTGCTGTGGGCATATGAAACACACACACATGGAACTGGTACTGGTGATGGGGATTGTAGTGAGATTCTGCTTTCACTTACATGAGTATGCTTATGCATTCTGGAGGTGTGGGGTGAAATTCAGAAAATGCTGACTGACTCACAGAACCCTTATGTGTGTTGATAAAGTGGTGCTCATGGCTGAATTAGAACCGCTGTGATTGATTGTTGTGGTGATTGGGCCAGGTTGTGGGATATTCGATTCTTGGCATCTGCATTCTGTACTCTGAAGGGACGGATTGGTGCAATCCGGTCATTGCGCTACACGAGGTAGGTGTACGCTCGTGGCAGTGCAATTGCATTGATTGGAGGTGGAGTAAGGTGTTATGTGCCTGATTGAAACGAAATCGAACATGGCATCAACACGTTCCCATACATGAGCGCAACGACAAGTGGACTTGGAGAGAGCAATCCACACCAAACTAGATGAGGAGAATACACAGCAGAAGCACATAAATACCCAAAATAGAATTTAATCAGGGTTGCATGCCTGCCGAGCGCCAACCCCAACCGCCGACCGTATTGCAGCCGACCAGTATGGCTGACCGGTCAGCGGTCTGCCGACCAGTCAGAAAACAACCATCCACTGAATTTTTTTCAAACCTGAGTTGGGGGCTGTACTGCGCTTGCTGAGTACAGCCCAAATCCGCTGAGAAACTTTTGGGGATGTGGAGGGGTTATGGGGAGGTTGGGTTTGGAGTATAGGGGGGTTATAGGGGGTATTGGGGGTGTTGGGGAGGGGGTTATTGGGGGCCGCTATGGGGGTGTTGGTGGTGTTATTCTTTTTTTTTTGCGGGGTGCCGCCGACCCCCGACAGGGAGGTGCCAACCAGCCGACCAGTCAAGGGCTGCCGACCGTCGGGGTGTGCAACACTGAATTGAATTGAAAATCAGTTCTTTTTTTTTTTTTTTTTTTTTCCAAAGCCGGTCATGGCCTGCTAGGAGGGGTGATAAGAACAGCCCCTACTAGCAGACTTCCTCGGTTGCTCCTGTCTCTTGGTGGGGAGCTTCGCCTGCTGGAAACGAGACAAGATATCCACAGGTCAATGGGCTGTTTCCAAGTCCCCCTCGCACAGAGTGCAGGTCTGTTGCCCCAAGACCTGCTCGGGGCCTATGCTGCGATGCTCAGTCATTCCCCGTCTCACTTTGTTGCAGCTACTCATCTACCCAAGACTCATCACTGTCTACTGCTTGCCTCCTTGTCTGATGTGGTGACCATGCGAGACAGATTCTGTCCCACTGCAGTCTTCCTATGCGCCCATCTCCCAGTCACTTGGACAGGAAGTTTTGTCGGATTTGGGGGGCTCTAACCGGGTACTGAGCCACTTTTAGCTTTGCCATGTTCCATTTCAGCTGGTACTCTGCTTCCAGCAAACTCAGCAACTGCTCCCATGCTTGCTGCACCGGTGACTGATATCCCTGCAGGACCATGCTGCACCTTCTCTTCCCAATCCAATCAGCGATACAAACTTTCCCAAGAATCCCAACCACGTTACAACACCCACGGA
Source organism: Chara braunii (assembly GCA_003427395.1). Classification (NCBI taxonomy): domain Eukaryota; kingdom Viridiplantae; phylum Streptophyta; class Charophyceae; order Charales; family Characeae; genus Chara; species Chara braunii. Next base: position 5,558,334 of record BFEA01000004.1, read on the forward strand.
CCAATTATATACCAAGTTTCATCAAGTATGGGAGCCTTCTTCTTCCTCCTCAACACGAATTTCCCCAAGAATCTTAACCACACTATCAACACCCTCACCGTCTCCCCAATTCATTAAGGACTCAAAAATTCCCAAGAATCCCAACCATGTCATCCCTCGACATCAAGCTGCAGCTATGGCGCTACTTCAACTTACAATGCCCAACTTATCCAGCCTGTCAGTCGTCGCACACCCTCCTGAATCCAACTCGCCCATCTGCACCGCTCACGAAGCCCACTCCAGATGAGGTGCTCAGTCAGCAGTGTAGCGCAGCTCCCAGGACAAAGAAGGGGAACACCAACTGGATGAAGATGAAGACCTGCCACGTTGAAGAAGAACCAGTAAAATGGCTGCTCCGATGGTGGCTGCCAAAACCCCAACAGCGCACAAATAGGAGGAAGTGCTCTTCAGTACTTGGGCGCCTAGCCCAGTGCTGCCATCAACAAAGCCGCTCGGCGCCAGCAGCATGTGAAGTTGATGCTGCTGCGCTATTGAAAAATAGCGCTCCAGCTCCAATGCGACTTCGCAACCAGCTCATGAAAAGAAGAACGAGCGAAAGGAATCCCGAGTGGCTCCCCAGCCTCCTATTTCTAGACACGGCCTCTACTACACAAAGGCAGCAGAAAAAGACGAAAGGGAACCGCCCACACAAAAGCAGCGGAAAAAGACGACACACAAAAGCAGCAGAAGAAGACGAAAGAGACCCCAGCAAGTGACAAGTACAGGGTTGAGGCCCGCAGACCTTAAGACATCGAAAAACTACGAAACTAAACTACTTAGAAGGAAGTCCCAGTAAGGAACAGGTCAGGGGATCAAGCTCAGTAGCACCCAAAATATTACAAAACGAATCTACTTAGTTAATAGTACTTAATACAGCCCGCTGGGAATCTGCAATTTATTGCAAAGGAAAGCCTCAGGGCAGGCGAAACACCGATCCAAACAATGGTCCTGAGCTTCACTTGTCGTTCTGCATTGGCGTTCTCTCTTTCATAAGTGTGGGTAAAGCCTGGGTAATGAGTGGAAATCCTCGGATGGGCTGCCCGACCAGTCGTGCCTTGGCCCAGCCGGCAGGGAAGGACCCACCCGGTGAAACCAAGTGGGTAGAAACGAGGAAAGAATCCGGAAATTTGCGGCGGAAAACAAAATAAAAAAACTGACTTCGAGCCAGGACATGGCCTGATTCTGCACAGGGAATGCCCCGGACCTACCTGGATCCCGCTTGGGTGGGTACCCAGGCAGCGAGAGCTAGTCCAGGCCACCCGAGCACAGTTTGAAAATAAGTTTGAAAGGTGCCTGGGTAATGACTCTAATGAGTGGAAAACCTCGGATGAGCACCTGCCCGACCAGTCGTGCCTTGGCCCAGCCGGCAGGGCCACCCAGGGAAACCAAGTGGGTCGCAACAAGGAAAGAATCCGGGAAACAAAAAAAAAAAAACTGACTTCGAGCCAGGACATGGCCTGATTCTGCACAGGGGATGCCCCGGACCTACCTGGATCCCGCCTGGGCGGGTACCCGGGCAGCGAGAGCTAGTTCAGGTCTCTTTTCTTTTTGACTCATCTGCTTCCTGTGGAGTTCGAACTCAGGTCTGTATTTCTACAGTTCAGGGGTGTACCACCAACTGAGCTAGGCGAGTTGATGAGTTGATAAGAGACCATCAACTGGTTGAGGTGGGGGGGGGAACAGTCGATTTTCTGTTATTTGAACTTATTCCTCCTATTGTTTATAAATTGATGCTTGAAATGCTCATGTCTGCAGCGGAGCACTTCAGATATGGGTGCATGTATGTCCTGCAGCTAGCAGAGTGGGTGTGGCCAGTTAATCCCTACACTATTAAAATGGCTAGCGTCACAAATCTGAAATCTGGGCCGTCATGGTCCTAACGGACCTAAGGCCCTGATTGTCGAAGAAATGTAACAAATCTAGGATCTGGGCCATCGGGTGCTACCGGACTGACAGCCCTGATCGTCGAAGAAATGTGACAAATCTGCGATCTGGGCCGTTGGGTGGGCCCAACGGCCGAGATAGCAGGCGAAGTTGGGTACCTCATACCGCCTTTGTCCGTTGCAACGGGCCATTTCAATCGGCGCTTTTTTTGTCCAACTTCACGCCCAGGTTTTATGAGCTGTTGCTATTGTCGTTTGTGTTGGGTACGCCCTCTGCCGTGTCATGGATCGCTCCCCACTACGCTGGACTCTCTCTGCCTCTCTCACACATGCACGCTGTCGGGCTTACAACCACACACACACAGAGTCCAAGCTCAATGTTTGTGGAGTTTTATGGCGAACATGGCAGCGCACACACGCACACACTCTTTGGACTAATGGTTTCTTCTGGGCAGACTGTCGGGGATCAACCTCCTGATGAGTCGGTGACTGAGTCGTGCTTTTTTGTGGAGTCGCGAATGCAGATGGATACGTGATGGCAGAACGGGGGCGAAGAGGAGGGGGAGGGAGGAATCTGAGGGGAGGGTGAATCGTCAGGGGAAGGCGACGAGGACGGGGGAGTGATGGGCGAGCAAGAAGCAGAGTGAGCGTGCACGCACGCGCGCATGAGACACAGAGAGAGAGAGAGGGAGAGAGACCCCCCCTCCTGTAAAAAAAAAAAAAAACAAAAAAAAAAAACATCTAAGTGTAGTATTTGTTCCAATCAGGTCCATATCTGATCCGTGGTCCATTGGGAGCCCTTTCTATTAAAAAAACGAAAAAGAGAACGGAAAAAACACATGTGCACGCCCGCGCGCAGGCAAGAGAGAGAGAATTGTTGGCGGGCTCTAACTAAAAGAAACGCCAGCGCAAGCACAAGTTTAAAAAAAAAAAAGAGTAGCACACAGGGCGACTGCACACACGCAGTCGTGTGTGTGCGTGTGTGTGTGTGTGTTACGACCCTTCCCCTCCCCCAACAACACGATCAAGTCTAGTATTGTTCCGATCAGTTTCATATCTGACCCGTGGTTCATCAAGAGTCCTTTAAAAAAAAAAAAAAAAAAAAAAAGA
>BFEA01000004.1:5563705-5576544 GCA_003427395.1 Chara braunii
AGTTCAAAGAAGAATGAGAAATTTAATGGTTTCAATCTGCCCTTGTTTTTTCTTTTTCTTTTTCTTTTTATTTTTGCATGTTATCACTGTGCCCGTTTTTTGCTTTTATTCTTTGTTCCGCAAAGTGCGCTCTTTTAGTTCGTAGTTATGTGACAATATGTATATATATGTAGAGAGAGAGAGAGAGAGAGAGAGGGAGAGAGACCCCAATCTAACTAATTACAACACCCCCCCTCCTCGATGAAGTGTAGTATCCATTCCGATCAGTTTCATATCTGACCCGTGGTCCACCAGGAGTCCTTTTAAAAAAGGAAAAAAAGAAAAAGAAAAACCTGCAAGTGTGCGCGCGCAAGCGAGCGCACGAGAGAGAGAGATTGAGAGAGAGAGAGAGAGAGAAGAAAAAGAAAAACCTGCAAGTGTGCGCGTGCGAGCGAGTGCACGAGAGAGAGAGATTGAGAGAGAGAGAGATGAGAAAGAAAAGCGGCGCACCCCAATCCCAATCTAACTTCTAAATGCTCACCCCCACAAAAATCTAACTACCCCCGTAGTATTTGTTCTGATCATTTTCATATCTGATCCCTGGTCAATGGGGACCCATTAAAAATAAAAACACGGTGTGTGTCTGTGTGTGTGTGTGTGTGCGTGTGTGTGTGTGTGTGTGTGTGTGTGTGTGTGAGAGAGAGAGAGAGAGAGAGAGAGAGAGAAGAGAGAGAGACAGTCAAGTCTACCCAGAATTTCGCCTCCCACTTCCCCCTAACATTCCCCCTCCCTCTTCTCATATTTGTTTCTCCCCTTCATTTTTTTTGCGTGCGAAGCTGCAACATATACCCTTGTATATGAGAGAATACTCTTATGACAGATGAGCAGTAGGGTCAGTTTCCTCAGGTTAATGGTTATTGATAAGTGCTAGCCCACCAGAGGGGCTTGGGTTTGAACTCTTGTCCAAAGTCCTCCCTTTTGGGATGCATCTGTGTGAAGGGTAGTATAGGCGCTACAGCTTAACCCGGGTGGGGTTAAGAGGATTAGCATTCAGTATCTGTATTTTGTAATGATTCTTTACGCGTTAAACCACCAGTACACTCAGAGCTGCAGGCACCTTTCTGCACACCAAGCTTCTCTGAACCGACTGCGCTGCACTTTTTCTCTTTTGTGGCTGGCGCCGCCAGCCATTGTCATGCGGTAGGCTGAGCCTCCAAAGGCTATGAGTTTCTTTTTCAGCAAGGCTGGGGCCGTGTACTTGCAGTGTAAGAGATTGTTGGGTTGAGTGAAGAGTGGTTAGCACCGGGGTTTGACATCATTGACAGTGTGGTTTTAATTAACCGACCGCTGTTGCCTTGTGTTAAGCTGGAGGTGAGGAGTCAGACGTGGAATGATTCACCCGTTCCACCGCATGCCCTCATCTTTTTCATTTTCATTTAAGAGGTTGTCTGAGTGCGGTTCAGGTGTGTTAGGTCCAAATGCATCTAAGACGCCAGCGACGGCCCAGCGCACCAAAATCTTCTCAGTGTGTCTGATTAGGAGTAGGCATTATGGGGAATGGATCGGACTAGTTGATGGTCGTCGTGTATAGAGTGGCTGACTTTACCTGTAAGTGAAACTATTTGGCTTCCCAGTATCTCTGATGCAATGGAAATGCGCTCGCTTCTCTATCTATGATGGCGCTAATGTTTCTCTGTACTGTGTATAAAGACGACAACACTTGTCATGATCCCATGGATTTGGATCCTCTTTCTGTCTAGTTGTTTTCTGCGTTGTAAGGAAAACAATTATGGGTTTTTTACATTTGTCACGGAACGAGGTATTTGGTTTTTCAGAACTTTTTCCTTCTATTGATATTCTTCACTGGCAAGTTTGACATTTGCCACTCAACGAGGTATTTGGTTTTTCTTTTTTGCTGGCAATTGAAGAGGACAAGGAAGATGCTTTTTTTTTCCTCCTCTTTTTTTTTGCAAGTCACTGTCACTGCAAAGATGCTGGTTTCGTCACGTTCACACTTGCGTATGTTTGCTGTTGTTGTGGCAGCAAGCATGTTTGCCGTGTCTGATGTGATTTGCCTGATCCAACGCATGGCTGGTGATTTGTTGAGTACAAGGAAGGGGGTTATAAAGTCGTTGTCCCTGCTATTATGCCAGCTTTCTCATGTACGCACGCATTCATGTTCGGTTTATTGTTGTAGTGGCAGCGAGTACGGTTTTCAGTGTCTGATATAATTTGCCTGATCGCATGTGTAATGCAGATCTTCAGTACAAGTTTTTGCTGTCATATTGTCGACATGGTGGACAAATGTGGATGGCTGCCCCTTGTCCCTGTGGTTGACTTCCGCAGAGTATGACCTCTGGCGATTTTCTGACTTGGTATTGTGTTGGCTTGTGCTACAGCGATGGGCAGTTTCTGGCAATGGCAGAGCCTCGCGACTTCATCCACATTTTTGACTCAAAGCAGGACTACAAACGCTCGCAGGAAATTGATTTGTTTGGTGAGGTAAGTGAACAGAATCTCTCTTGCCGGGGATGCGTTCCTTTGCTGCTTTATTGGCCGGGATCCAGAGACAGCGCTGTTCACTTCGATTTTTTTTTAAGTGATAGGAATATCTGGGTATAGGTGCTCCCTGTGAATGATAGAGAATTGCTCGTGTGTGCGCTTGTCGTGCCATGTTGAATGAAAGGTAATGAAGAGTGGCAAGGAAAACAGGATGTATCAAACCATAAGTACCAAAAAACATCTCCTCCTCCCCCTCCTCTTCCTCCTCCTCCTCCTCCTCCTCCTCTGCCCCTTGCTGCTGCTGCTGCTGCTGCTGTGCCTTGAATGTTGCTATGTGGCATGCTCAGGATCCCCCAGTGTCATCGTCAGCAATATGTTCCGTCACTTCCGTGGCATCATTGCTGTCACTGTTAATAACGCTGTTGCGTTTTTCTACCTCCCTGTTAGAATTGTCGCTGTTCTTGGTCGTCTTCATGCTCTCCCTCGCAGGTCATTAAGAAGAAGGGAAGGAGGAGAAAAAGACCGGGTGATTGAATGATTTTATCTGTACAGACAAAAGCATTCACTGTGGCCGTAATTCTTTTCGTTCTTTATTTTTTTCATGTCACGGGGACACAGTCTCCATATCAGGTGATGGGGTCATGCTCTCCCTACCAGTATGGCGCCATGCTTATCGTGACCCACTTTTGTTTTTAGGTCATGGGGCCCTAATGGAAGACCCAGGTTAACTGGTCCCTCCCCCCTCCCCCCCCCCCCCCCCCCCCCCTCTAAACACACACACACTGTCAGGTCCTAGGCTTTGGGCCCTTTTATTTGCATGCCATGCGGGGCTTGCATGTCATGCAAATAAAGCATCACAGGGGAAGACATGGGAAGAGCAACTGCCCAGTGGAACTGGCTTCTTCCTGAAGTAGGTGAGGATGAGGATGATCCTTGCTGTGTTTGGGCTACTGCTGAATCGGCAGAATCGCACGGTGGTTGTTATCTTATCCAATACAAAAGAGATACAAATCACTCAAATGAGTCAAATCATGCACTTAGTATGGTTATTACGGGAAAAAAAACGGCACACGATAAAGTGAGTTGTTGGGGAAAGTTACGGAGAAGCTGTGGCTCTTGCGAGGGTGCCTCTTTCTCGTTCTTGTCTCTGCCTCTTCTCCGAGGAGGAAGATGGCCCCACATGAGTCCTGAACCGGTGGTTACACACGTCTCCAGTCTGCTGCAATCAGCTCATGCTGATGTTGATGACATGTCAACCCTTGTGTTTTTTTTTTAATTTGGATTCTTGACTTATGTGTCATCGTTTCGCAGGCTCCGCAGGGGCCATGCTAATCTTCATTCTCTATTTCGTTCCAATTTTAACGGATGTCCCGAAGGACGACATTTCATATTTCTCAACATGAACGATATGCTAACTCGTTTTGCTGAAGGGTTGGTCAACATGGGCAAACCAGAAATTAAGTAGTTCGGCCTATACGAATTGACGGTCCTCGGGAGTTCGAACGTGTTGGTTGTGTGCATATGTGGTGATTGTAACAATGTGTCGATTCTATCGAATTGCGCATGCGACCGGTCTCTGAGGCTTCTGTTTTTTTTTTTTTTTTTTTTTTTNTTTTTTTTTTTTTTTTTTTTGCCATGCTAATCTTCTCTGTATCGTTCCAATTTTTAACGGATGTCCCGAATTGCGCATGCAAAGGTCTCTGAGGCTTCTACCAAAGGTAAAATAGTAAAATTTGTCTCAAGAACTGTCAAGTACATAAACCTCACCGTGAGTATTCACTGGAATGCACTGTGCACTGTGACAGCACTGGAGTGGAACGTTTGCAGCGGAGGGACCACGATTCTGAGGGTCACACGATTCAAGCGACTTTTTTTTTCACTTCCATTTCCTTCGATGAAGAATTGTAAAGAAAACAAAAAAAAAGAGTCATGGGCTTAGGGTAGAAAGAAAATATCGGAGAGTACCAACTGGCCTAGCTCAGATCCTGGCCTAGCTCAGTTGGTACACTCCCCCGGAACTGAACTCTGTTGAAACACAGACCCGAGTTCGAACTCCCTCCGAAGCAAATGAGTGAAATGAGTGAATTCTGAATTACCTAGGGGCGGTCAGTTCGATGATGATGTCTCCAGGTCAAGCAATGTTTTCGCCTGCCAAAAAGAAAATGGCACGAACCAAACTGTGAGTGCATATTTTTATTTTTTTGGAAAATTTTCCCCTCCTTGCGGTGGCCCTGTACGCCCAACCATTTAGTCCAGGAAGGCTAGGGTCAGCATAAACACCAGGGTTATTGAATAGGTTTTCTGGGGTGGTAGTGGGTTTAAAGTTGAAACCTCCTGAGGGCTCTATTAGTCTGTTATACCGTGGCGGAACTTTGCGGCTCTGTTTTCGTTTCAGTGGCAGTTCATCTCTTATGAAACGATACTGCTCTCTCATGGTCCAGTCAGTGGGAAAGGCGCTACCCTCTTCAGAGTCTTCACCTTAATAAAACGCCCCGTCATTATAGCTGTATCTGGAGTCTGGACTGATTAAAATTGCACCAAATATGGCTATAAAGGCCAGGTGTTCCGTTGAGGTGAAGACGGTAGTGTGCTGAGACATCTGTTAAGTGTGTGATGGCACACAGTACCTCATCCAGGTATCAGAAGTTTGAAGTTTGGACGTCACACGAGGAAGGGTACCATTATCAGGTGGGGACTCTGGTGTGCATTAGATAGAGAGATTTATTGCCCTGAACGTTGCAAGATCCCACTGTTGGGCGTGGACGTTTGTGAAATTGAAGCTGATTCATGTTCGAATGTTTTCTTCACATCATTTCTTGTGGTTGCAGATTGCAGGAATCTCTTTCAGTCCTGATGACGAGGCATTCTTCATTGGCGTGTCAGATAGATATTTTTCAAGTCTGCTCGAATACAACCGTGCAAGGTACAATGAGTACTACGATTGCTTCCTATAGTGTCCGTGAATTGTTCATGCGTGCACACACACACATACACACACACAGACAGAGAGATAGAGAAGGGGAGGGGGGGAAGGGGGAGGGATTTTGAAGGGGGGGGTGAAGAGGGGAGAGAGAGAGAGAGAGTAATATGTGGGCTTCGATCAAACTGTAGGTGAGAGAAAACATTCCTTGGAAGTGCAGAGAGAGAGAGAGAGAGAGAGAGAGAGAGAGAGAGAGAGAGAGAGAGAGAGAGTAATATGTGGGCTTCGATCAGACTGTAGGTGAGAGAGAGTAATATGTGGGCTTCGATCAGACTGTAGGTGAGAGAAAAACATTCCTTGGAAGTGCATATGTATTGCCAAAATGAGAGGGGAAATTGAAAATGGTTAGCAAGTTACGTATATGGGCCTGCGCAGCTGGTTCTCTCTCCTTCAGTGGCCTTAATGTTGACCAAATCCTTTTCATCCAGTTGTCAGGCATGGCAAATCCCTTCCCTTAGTGTATCAGTTAGTGAAAAATTTACGGTTTCTCCCATTGTGTAAGCCATGCAATAAAGCTCCGGAGCTTTCTATCAGACAGGCAGAATTCGTCAACATGCTAACGTTGCACAAGTTCTATTCGCGCGTCTGTTGTGTGTCCCGCACTCACGTGTTCCCACTCCTATGCGCAGTGATCCGCGGCTGTTGTCATCCAGTAAGTTGTGGGGCTCTTTCCATGAGTGAGCGCATCTCCGCAAGGGTGGGGAGAGGAGGGGTGGTGGTAGTAGTACGAGTAGCGGTCGGAATTGGGGGGTTATGAGGGGTAATGGTGGTGGTACAAGCCGCTGACAACGCGAGGTGTATGCAGGTTGGCAGAGTTAGTCCTGCCAATAGCAAGAAGGAAAAGGATTGGAACAGAAACATTACTACACCCGTGTGCTTTGGAGCTCTGCTCTCTGTACGGGGAGAAACGCCTGCGATTCGTGTGTCGATGTCCTTGACACGCTCACGGCATAAACGATGTTCTCAGCGATGGGACGGCGAACTTTCAGCAGACGGTCAGCGTTTCTTTGGCGTTCTGTTGGTTTTTCTCAGCAGGAGGTGCAGGTGTTGGACAGGCTCCATGGTCATCATGTGGTTCGAGGTTCGAGGTTCGTATGAGAGAAGCACATCATGTTGTTGAAAGTGTTCGATAAGCACATCAGGTAACCTTTTCTGTTGCTAGTGTATGAAGCTTGGCAGTGTCAGAAGTGCCTTAGCTTTCCTAGCACTTAGCGCGGTAACGTCATTGGCAGCGATTGGTAAAGCGTCTTAGCTGTGCCATCTCTCAGGCAAGGGAAGATCCGGTTAACTTGGTGAAGCGATGGCAGTGGCAGACAACACCTCAGCGTGCAGTCTGTTGAATGAGATTTGGAAGATGCCTACGAAGGCATCGAAGCAATTGTTTGTACAGGATCGCCAAAAACTGGGCGGGGGTGTGAGGAAAGAGGGTTTGTAGGCTGTTCGCGAGGGTGGGAGGATGCGCCAGGCTCACCGGAAGAGTACCAGAAGGACATATGTTGTGGGAGAGGACAGCCAAACAAGGCGACGCGATATTGTCCGATGTGTTTAACATGTGGTGAAGGAAGAGGGGGGTTTGTGATGCTTTGAAGGGTGCCAGCACATTCGAGGCTCACCGGAGTAGCACCACAAGCGCATGTGTTGCGGGAGAGGACGGCCAACATGGTAGAGCAGTATTGTCCGATGAGAGAACATGTGGCGAAGTAAGAGTATTTCTGGCGTACGACTAACTGTCAATCTGACACAATTGAAAATGGCTAGCTCGGTGCGGAGGGGGGCAATTTCTACAGGGAATCACAATTCAATGGTCTGGATTCTCTCTTCTGGGAGGAAGGAGATTTTAGACTACCACGGAGTACAACATACATATCCATCAGCACAGAGATGGCTGCAGAGCACACTCTAATTGCTTCAGAAGTGTGATGATCGGTGCCAAGTTTCTCCTCGGTGCAGAGGGGGGGGCAGTTTCTACAGGGAATCACGATTCAACCGCCTGGATTCTCTTCTGGGAAGAAGGAGATTTTAGACTACTACAGAGTACAACGTACATACCCATCAGCACAGAGATGGCTGCAGAGCACACTCTAATTGCTTCAGAAGTGTGATGATCGGTGCCAAGTTTCTTGGCGAAGCACTGTGATGCACTGGCATTGTTCTTGTCTAGAGGTATTGTGATCAGTTCGAAGGCGTTCTATTGAGAAATCCTAGTGCAGCTACTCAGCAACCATGAGGCCCTCTCTTGTATCAATTGTACATACATAACTTGTGTGAGCTTTGGCAGCTACTGTAGACATGAAAAATGAGAGAGAGAGAGAACACTGCAAGAGAGAGAGAGAGAGAGARAGAGAGAGAGAGAGAGAGAGAGAGAGAGAGAGAGAGAGAGAGAGAGAGAGAGGCCAGTGGCACAGATGCTCTGCTGCCCCTCGAGAAGTTGTTGAAAAAGAACAAGTCCTTGAAGTATAGAAGGGCATTGTTGCTGCTCGAGTAGCTGTTTGCTAATGTACATTCCACATTTTGCTACCTACCGCGTGTGGTCGTGAACGTTTGTGTGCTGAATGTTTTCATTCTTGTTAACTTTGGGGTGACTTTGTCGCTTTCATCTCATAGGCAGTATCAGAAGCTGTTTTCCGCTTCCTTTATGAAGCCGCCGCTGGATGGGAGCTGCCGGTTGGGTTCTTGGAAACGTCTCTGTCACCATATGTGAGGCTGGCTTATTATATGCCACAACTCAAGACCTGTGCTTTTTTTCCTTCTCTTTTTTTTCCCCCCCCTTCCCCCCCCCTCCCCCCTTTCTTTTTTTTTTTATCCTTCAATGAAGCGCTTGGTTTTGCATCACAGTTTGCTTGTCATGTCTTTTTGTTTGTTTGTTTGCTTGTTTGTTCTTCTCAGGTATATAGCTATTCAACCTAGGAGCAGCATCAGCCCCACGCATGTCCATGGAGTAGCTCTTTTTTTTCCCTTTTTCTGAGGTAGAGTTATTTGGCCCAATTTCTTACGTGTAGTTGATGTCAGCCACTTTGTTGTTCTATGCGTGCTCTGTCTACCGTCTTCCACGAATAAAATGTGGTGTCATTAGTTACGTACCTAGACTGCAAGTTGTTCGAAATACCGGAATGAAAAATACGGGAATAATGACCGCAGGACGTATGTTCTATCAACATTTGTTCGCTCATCAACATTCGTCCGCTCAACGTCAGTGGCCGACTGATTTGCTCAACTCTCCGCGATCGCCGCAATGATCATTCCTTCGGTAGCTGAAGATGTTTTATTGATGTCCCATATGCAGCCTTCCACAGAAGCACTAAGGCCATAATAATGACCATACATTCTGTTCACGGGGACGACGGTAGTTCATTCGCTCGTCAACGTTCGTTCTTTCAACATCGATGGCCGACTGATTTGCGCAGTCTGTCCAATGATCATTCCTTCAGTAGCTGAAGGTGTTTTATGCATGTCCCATGTGTCCTTTGACCAAAGCCGTAATTTTCTTCTTCCTACACGGATGGTGAAATCGCCTTCTTTCTGCTCAGCCGGTGGAGATTCCAATGAGAGACTGTGGATTGAAAATGCCGTACCTAGTACCTGCTGTGGGAACGAGAGAGGTATGCAGAGCGAGCAATGAAGGATTTGCAACTGCACTGATTCCTACCCGCTTTCTACTTCACGCATTTCACACTGCGCGGTCACGGTCTATGCGATCAATCAGTCGTGAAATATGGACCCCCCATATCTTAGAGGTGGCCCGATGAAGCTGCGAAGGGCTGCTCGCTCTGTCTTCATCTTTTAGGATGCTTGACGTCGATGGTGTCATTCTTCGATGAAATGCAGAATGAACTGAGAAAAGTCGATTCGAGTCGCGAAGAATTTCTGGCATAACGACAACAGGGTATGTTGTTATGTAGTGGTGAGTTTTGGGAGACCGTCATTCGTCCAGAGTAGTGAGAAGGTGTCATCAAGGTAGTGACTCTAGTGAGTGTATCACAGCAGTGTCCTTCAAACTTCTACTTATGTAGACCCTTCCTTTCTTTTCTTTCTTTTTTTGACAATGCTCCAGTCTATTCATCAGGAGCAGCACGTGCCAGGAATCGGGCCCAGAGTGCTATATGAGAATTTTGAAGAACAATTTGAGGTACCGGGCTGGACTACCAGCCGTGCCGCCCAGGTACCAAGGCTGGCATGGGACCCGCTCAGGACAACTGGCCGGGCAACCGGGCTGCATGGGGTCCCGGACGGGATGCAATTTCTGCTCTCCCCCCCCCCAAATAAACACCGGATTTGGGTACCTCACGGTGGGGGCAGAACAGCCCTACCATCAAAAAACCAAAAGAAAAACGTTTCGACGGGGGTTTGACCTGCTCGGGTCACCTGCGCGGGTGGGTCCCAGTTGCACTGGCCCAGCCGCACGGCCGAGCAGCCTGGCCAGCGCGGATCTGGTAGCCCGGGTATCGGAGCCATCACCCTGTTGTTCTTGTAGTTCGGTGGACCCCATCGTGTTGAGCTGGGAATCTTCCTCTTGGGTGCAGATTGAATAGGCCGCATGCAGTCCCCAGTTTGTCAAAGGTTCATTCACCAGGAGCAATAGTGCAGAATTTGCGAGAGGGGGTCAGGAACTCGTGGTTTAATTTCTGCTGTCCTGTCGATTACGTGTGAAGGTACTGCCAGGTCACTCGTTTACCAGTGTAGTCATTGTAGCTAGATAGTACATACTTTTTATGCATGTGGGGGATTAGATGGGTTTGATTTTGTTTTTTCTTTTTTTTTTGGGGGGGGGTTGGAGGGGGAGGGCGGGGAGATGTTTGATTGTTTTTTTTTCAGGCTTCCCGAACAGAGTTGGGGGGGAAATGGGGGAAGTACCAGTGAGCCTAGCTCAGTTGGTACACCCATGAACTGTTGAAACACAGACCCAAGTTCAAATCCCGATGGACCTAGGTCGGAGATGTATGGTCTGCATTTCGTATGTGGGCGTGTATATGCAGCGAAAAGGTGGGCTGGAGAAGAAGGGGTGCAGTATGTCATGGAAATCTTTGTGTACAGGATTTGTTATTTCATGTGCCACATGCTGCCCAAGGAAAAAGCAGAGAAGGGTTCAATTTGGAATTTGGAATTTTGGTTACCTGGATTTGGAATTCTATGTATCTTCGACAACCTGTGTATACACGGTGGTTAATATGATGTCAAAAAAAAAAGGGGAAAAAAAAACGAGTGTGGCAGCATGTGGCACTTATCCATGCTGTCTGAGTGCTGATGACAAGCAGAAATTTTCTTAAAATGTGGCACAAGCAGCCATTCTCTCCGCAGTGGTACGAGTGCCCAATTGTGACATTCTTATTCCTGTCTCCCCCTCTTTGGAGAACTGTTATAGGTAGTTGGTCCCCCATGGGAGACAAATAATACGCAAAGGAATCAAAGTTGAGGAGAAAGATGATATGAGTTTTACTATCATGGCGTTATCACCTCCCCCCCGACATCTCCTTGATCGCCGAACACCATCAAGGATCTCAGCCCATCGGATTGAGAGAGAGAGTAATAGGTAGTTGCTCCCCGATGGGTTGGCTACGGATTTCGGCTGCGCTCTGCCCTACGTAGTTACTTGCTCTGTTCTTAAGCTCGTGTTTTTTTTCTAGAGAAGAGAGAGAGAGAGAGAGAGAGAGAGAGAGAGAGAGAGAGAGAGCCCTCAATGCCCTCATGCTATGCTTGAGAAGTCAGCACTTTTGCAATCAGGCTGACACTCTTTGAGGGTGGACAGCACACCGGGGGCAGTGAAGAGAGCTGGTGAGATGTGCAGTCGAACTCGCAAAGCTGTGCAGAACGAGTGGAGCGGTGTGCATGGTCGTTCATGTTTGTGTGTGTGTGTGTGTGTGTGTGTGTGTGTGTGTGTGTGTGATGATGTCTGTGAAAATAAATGTGTATCCATATCTCCAGTACAACACAGCTGTGCCCCCAAACAGCCACCTCGCAGGAGAAAACCATGCGCAAACACTCTACCATGCGCAAACACTCGAGGACAATTCTTACTTAGCTCTTCATTGGACAGAATGAATGTTGGAAGCGTGGAAGAAGTACAGGGAACAAGTACGGAGAAACGACAAGGATAATGACATACTGTTTCGTAGGGATAGCACTGGATGCCGAAGAACCCTAGACACTGCAGAATCCCCACACTGATGTTCCGAGTCACGGGGCCTAGAGTCTAGACTGACTTTTCATGAGTGACGCCTCGCTCCACTTACACCCTTCTAGAGGTGTCAGAAAGCAGTCTCGAAGGGCGCACTCACGAAGCATCTAGTGTAGTTGACAGCCTGCAACGCTTTGGATTTCTAGTGTCCTCCTTCCTTTTTTTTAAGGCCCTTGTGCAAGGCCTCTATCCCAGTGGCCGATGATGCTTTTCTTTTTGACGAGTGTGCCAGGTGTCCCGTCGTCAGTATGGTTGGCGCTGTCGCGTAGTGCTCTAGGAACAAAACGAGTCCCCAACTGCTTACACTGATGCTTCTCCCTAGAGAGGAACGCTCCCCTACCGATGTTATTTTACATCCCACAGCTTCGGCTTAAGTCCCGTTCATCTTCGGCGCGAGAGCGCTTGATCAGTGAGCTATTACGCACTCTTGTCAGGATGGATGCTGCCTGCTGGACCGAGGCCGATAATCAGCTGGGCAGAGGAAATCCCAATCAGCAAGGCAAGGGTGAGGCAATTGAAGAGGGCACTGCAAGGTGGGAAACGGAAGGGGCAGGTGAACAGCCAGCCAAATGACAAAGCAAGCAGCTGGGCAGCATCATGGGCAGCAAAAGAATAAGTCAAGAGGCGCTACACGGGAAGCAGCAGCGCCACACATTGGGTGGAGGGCACAGGGGAGGAGGGAAGGCTGCGGAGCCTGTCACCCTCTTGGCAGTCCTGGAAGAAAATGACCTGGATCGCAGTGTTTGATCTTGAGAGAAATTCCCATCAAACCACCGGACGGATACCTCAGCGCTGACACGGCTGATCAACTTCTTGATCTGACAGATGGACTTAGGACGACTGGACTGCTGCCACACACCATTGCCGGGACAGAACACAGATGCACTAATAGACGATCGAACACCCATTACGTGGTCACAGCAACCCCACCCCTCGCCTCCCCCCTCTCCCCCAATCACCCCCTCTACCCCAATCACCCCAGCCCCCCCTAGTACCCACTACCCCTAACTCAAAAAACGTGGTGATTCAGACAACTGGACTGCTTCCACACACCATTGCCAGGACAGAACACGGATGCACTAATAGAGGATCGAATGCCCATTACCTGGTTACAGCAACCCCGCACCCCCCCCTCCCCTCTCATCCCAGACCCCCGGTACCCCTATCTCACCCTCCACCTACCCCCACCCCTCCCAACAGATCCCT
>BFEA01000004.1:5576621-5604892 GCA_003427395.1 Chara braunii
GGATAAGGGCTGTCTCTTATACACATCTAGATGTGTATAAGAGACAGCCCCCACCCTGACCCCGGACTAGCCGCCGCCTCCTCTCCCTGTCACCGCCCCTTCCCCCGGACTCCCTCCTGCCCATCCCTCTGCCCCTATCAGTGTTTACCCCAATCCTCACCCCTCCAGCATGAGCCTGGCAACCCCAACCCTCGCCAACAAGCCAAGCAGGACAGACAGATGGCAGCGGCACTACAAAAGATGTTTCTATGGTGGCCCAACATCGCCAACTCGGAAGAAGCGCTGGGTTCTGTGACCAGGGAGGGCAGCAGAGTGTTTGAAAGCTGCCCAAGTTGACAATTAAAGACGAGGGATAAACGTTAGGTGAAGTGAACGGTGGCCACGCTCCCCTTGGATTAGGGGCCAATTGGGAAATACACACCTTTTACCCTGCAAAGACTCCTTACAGCGGCTGCTTTCATCGACCTAACTATTCCCTTTTTTTTCTTTTCTTCTTTGTTTTAAAAACAATAGGTCCTTATGGCCCTGGCTCCATATCCATTTTGGGGAGCGTCAGTCTGGTTCCTATTCCACCGGCAAGTCAAAAATACAATTAAACGTATCAACATACTCACGCTTCCTTCCGTCTGGCCGAAGGATCCGACCTAACTATTCCCTACTGTCAACAAATACGAAAGGGTCCATAAAACCCTGCCAGCACAAATCTGATGCACCTGCCCTCACCACGCCTCGGGGGTGGCAGACGAATATTGTCAACATATGTTAGTTATCCAAACATTTATCAGTCATTGTTATGTCCTCAGTGGGGGTCGCAGAGACCTGGAATTGAGCTCGGACTACTAAGCTGCAGGGGGATGTAAGATAGGAGGAGACAGTGGCCAATTGTCTAGTTGGGGGCTGGGCCAGTAGTAGGAAGCCGGAGCCTTAGAAGTAGTAGTAGGACGGGAGACCTATGCAGCCCCGAGGGAAGCATGGTGGTCCAGGCCCGGATCTGAAATGGCCATAGTCCCAAGAAACACTGTACTGAGATGATGTATCTAAGGGACGCTGGACTCGGGGTCTCCGGCACGTGTCGCTCCCCACCAATAGATGGAGCAGCCCGACAGGCAAAGCCTGAATTCCGGCAGTTCTATTGGGATAGAGGCCTTGCAGAAGGGCTTTTTGTGCAAAAAAAAAAAAAGGTAGCGGTTGTTGTAGAGGTTGGATACTAGACATATGATAGTCACCCTTGGTAAAAAAAAAAGAAAAAAAAAGAAAAAAAAAAGAAAAAAAACAAAAAAGGATCTGCTCTTCATATCCCCCATGAACCCTTGACTCCTAGGGGACTTCTTTTGAGAGGATGGATTTGCTCTTCCAGAGGTACATTCCTGATATAGAAGTGCCCGTCTCCTCTTAAAGAGAATCAGCGGAGGGGAGTTCTCACGGCCGAAAAACTTCCGAGCAAACCTGCAACATCCTCCTTCAGGGCATATAGCAAAATTGGCAAGATCGTGTGATCGTGTGGCGCTGTACACGGATGGGATGCACAAATTGAGAGGAAAAAAAGTGGGTCTCATTTGATAGCTCCCCATCATTGGTTTTGGTGTGGAGTGCCCACGGTGGCATAGGGCCACCGAAAAACTCGCGGCGAGTAGCCATCGCCACACACACACTGCATTCAGCAACAGGAAGCGTTGTGTCGGGACCACGTTCCCTGGAAACGTGTAGTGCGATGGTTCACTCACCCCAACTGGTGTGCACCTGGTCCAATTGAGAGATCAGGTGCACACCAGTTTGTGGCTGCACACCAGTTTGTGGCAGTGGCATCGATGTGAGTTCAAGAAGACGATTCAGTCTGGACCGGCGGTCTGGACCATGGAAAACTCAGCGCGCTGGAGAGAGCCGGAAGGTGGAATACTCAGCGCGCTGGAGAGAGCCGGAAGGTGCCACCACAAGTCACCCATGACAGGCTGGGGAAACCCTTCTTGTGACGAGTACTCGCCTCGCCCATTCTTCTTTCCCTTGAACATGAGCAGGTATGTGGGGGGGGAGCGCGTGCAGCCATGCGACTCACCCCAGAACTGGGGGTGCTTGAGTAGCGCAGCAAGGCCCATAGACCATGTTGTTCTGGGATCGTAAAGTTGTGGCGGATCTAGATTAGGCACCTGGGCAAGTCAGCGAGGATTCCAGAAACCGTTGTGTTCCTCTCAAAATGAATCTGACTATATTACTTCGAAAACACACAACAGTATCAGATCAGTACATTCACAGCCTCGGATCCCTGTGTTATGACAGCACACGGGTTCGGACCCTCGTCCTTGGCCTCAAGAGCCAAGCATCGTAACCACTGCAGCCATGTTGTGGTGTTCAAAAGTGAAACCATACTGGTAATGATATCCACCCCACCAACACACATCTCTCTCTCTCTCTCTCTCTCTCTCTCTCTCTCTCTCTCTCTCTCTCTCTCACACACACACACACACACACACACACACACACACACACACACGACAGTCACTCGCACACCTGCTCTTGATCCAGCACATGACCCTTAACAACACAACCTTGGGCGCTGGACCCTTTTCCTTTTTTTTCCGCTTCCACTGGAATTTGAACCCAGGTCTGAACTTCGACAGGGTGTACCAACTTAGCTAGGGAAGGTGGTGGGCCTTGGACATTTTGCACCGGGGACAGTGGACCTTTTTAAAGAAAGGGAAATAAAGCCTCTGTTTGCCATCCCCTTTTGGGGGACCGCTCAGTTGAGTGTTCTTCCGGTGCCAGGTATGATTTCCCATTGCTGGCTAGCCTTGTCATGCCGTTGTGGATGAGAGCAAAAGAATATCGTGTAGCAGCACCAGGCATACCAGTGACCACCGTCTAGAGATTTTTTTCTTTCTTTTTTAACATCCAGGTGGGGTTACTAGAGGGGGTGGTATGAGCATCCTCCCTCCACTGGTAGCTTCCCGTGACCAATGGCTCTTGTCTATTGGTGGCGGGCGGCGCCTGCTGGAGAAAAAATGGGTCCCGCATCCCATTTCAATTATTCACAGACTATTCACAGGTGCTCCAGAAAAAGAGCATCGGTTTGGACTGCAGCAAGCCCCGCAAGCAATTGACGAGGAAATCAGGTCGAAATCCATGAAATGTGGCAGCCAAGAGGAAAAGGAGCCTCAGGCAAGGGCACGAATCCAGGCCTCCTGCCGGGAGTTACGGCAGGATCCACACAAAATTTCCAGTGACCTGGTTGGCAACCTCAATCAAGTGTGAAAATCATGGAGGGGTACAGAATGCACCTGGCAAAGGCAACCGTTCAGCCACTTTGCGGTCCCCTACCTCCAGACTAATTTCATCATCCTCACGGACCTGACACAGCAACCTCTGTCTGATCGGTCTGACCCTCCCCGCCTGCCTGGCCCTTCACTTGCACTACCCCCACTTCCCCTGATCCTACCTCCCCCTCCACCTCCCCTTCCCCTTCCCTCTCTCTATCCCCTCGCTCTGCCTCCTCTTCTGCTCCTACCCTTCCCGCTGGTCTACCATCAATGAAGGCTGGTCTGTGGAAGGAGAATAGTGACAATAAACAACAAGGCAAGCAGCAGTGCAGGAACAGGCAACAAGGCAGCATAGAGTGGACACGTCAGTTCTCCCCGACCTTTCTAGGACTTGCACAAAGCGGCCACAATTATCAGCTATCATTTCATCAGGCCTCTGACCTCCCTGCTTCATCATCCAATAATATGATCAAATCGACCTAAAAACGTGTCCGAATCAACCCATGTATACCGAGCGAAACCAGTCATGCGCTACACCCCTCAGTAAAGGCCATACCATCGCCCTCTTTTCTCTATCCGAGTATCCTTGAGCAGCAAAGTTTCTGATCCATGTGCACGGTAAGTGTACCCAGCGATATAAGATGGAAGTCGGCCGGGCTTGGAACTGCCGAGTCGTGATTGGCTGTCCACTCCAGAGCTCCTCCACTTGGTGGCCACTTTGAAGAAAGAGTGGACACGTCACACGTCAGTTCTCCCCGACCTTTCTAGGACTTGCACAAAGCGGCCACAATTATCAGCTATCGTTTCATCAGGCCTTTGACCTCTCTGCTTGATCATCCAATAGGTGGCATCTCAGCTGATATGATCAAATCGATCTAAATAGTCGTCGACAAACGTGTCCTAATCAACCCATGTATACCGACCGAAACCAATCATGAGCTACACCCTGAGTAAAGGCCGTACCATCGCCCTCGGTTCTCTATCCGAGTATCCTTGAGCAGCAAAGTTTCTGATCCATGCGCGAGGTAAGTGTACCCGGGATAGAAGATGGAAGTCAGCCAGGCTTGGAACTCCCGAGTCGTGATTGGCTGTCCTTGCAGATCAGTAACCCTCCTACTGCTGTTGGGTGAGCCATCCGGAGCCTTGCTTCAGCTGGCCGGCTTCAGGTGACCAGAGGGCTTCTAGTAGGTGAGGGAGAGGTGAAAGAAGACCTTCTAGACCTTGATCCCTTGCCCGCTCACCAAGCTTTCTCAGAACTAACACGTGTCAGCTCCGATACCAACTGCACGCCCTCCGGTGCTTTCCTGACGGAGCCAGAGTATGATGCGGAAGGGCCAGGGAAGCTCGGAAATGGGGGTGTGGCAAGGACTCTTGGGAGAAGGGGGATGGAGTTCCAGGCTGGAACTGAAATCCCTGGTGTTTTCAAGAAAATAAGATGAGCACCAGGGGACTAAGGCGAGGAAATTTCCGTACACATACAATGTGCAGTTAAATATAACGGCCTCGTGAGTTCAAAACTCAAAGCGGCTATGTCGGGCCCCGCGGTGTCTCGTCCCAAGTCGTAAGGTAGCCGATGTGTAAGCGGGATCCCTGCTCCGGGTGAGAGCTCGACGACGTGTCTCACAAAGTTTGGAATTGGAATCAGATGGTCACAGGCGCTCAGCCCTTTCCTGTATTTCCTACTCTCCACATGGCATGTAGTCAAACCCTCTCGCTCTCAGGCTCTCGCTTCGTCAGCAGTCTTAGCATAAAGTTCGGGGCAAGAGAGGCTTGATCGCCAACCGTGGGATGACAGTGAGCTCATTGAAAGGAAATAAGATGGAAAATGGGGGAAAGTATCTACGATCTCAAACAAGGATGAACGAAAGCATAGCAGCGCTAGTTGCTGGGATAATTGTACGGTTGACAAATTTGTGTCATAGCCTCGTGCGTGTCTCACTCACAGACGCGCAGTCTTTCCCCATTGTACAAGATGTCAACATCGGAACTTGAATAAATGTGAGGATACGGAACGCAACACAACGCTCGAGCACGATCTGTCATGCATGTGTGGGATATTGAGATCGGGCCATGGGGCACATGAGGGTCGTGTGCACATTCCAACAAGTCAGGCAGATGGCAACGCCCAACCTCACGGGCAGACCCCAAAAGCATCACACATACCACAAGACTCTGCCTTCACAGATGCCAAGTAGTCGAAGCAGCGTCGAGGTCATCTACCCCACCACCCCATGCCGCTACTCGGATGGCAAAGAGCGTAGAGCCCCCTTACCAACTTGTGACACCACCCAAGACAAATCAAAAGCACCATTATGAGAACAGATATATAGACCACACCGTTGCATCCGCAGATGATGGTGCTGAGATCTGAGACTCGTGATTGACACTGCCGCCTCCATCACTGTAAATGACCGCCAACCGCACCGCCGCTGGCGGTAAGTGCTAGTCATCGTAAGAGGATGAGCGAGGGTGACCACATCCAGCCACTAGCCAGCACCACGCCATCGAAAAGCCCCAATAGTTGCGACCACGGCCAACGACGAGCGACCTGTCATGGAAGTCCTCCAAGAGAGACACCTCGAGGCCTAATCGGTACCGCAACGATCAGTTGTCGATCATCCGGTGATGACTCGCCTCTCTCACGCAAACAGGAAACCATCGAAAGCATTTCCAAAGAGTCCCTACTAACTCGAGAACAAGGTCTCAAAACTAACGCCCGGATCATTGCCCTCATTGACTGCAAGGGGTCTGCTAATCAGGCAGGCCCCGTGCCACATCCAACGATACGAATTGCAGGGCATACAAGACCATCATTCTATAGTTGATGTAGCTGCAAAATTCTGAGTTTCTCGCCTAATCGGAAATGAAGCCCTTGATCGCCAAGGACAAAATCATATTGTGAGCAACCCAAAACATTCATAAAATGAAAATAAAAGAGATGCATCCATCCATATAGGAAAAGAACTCCACACCGAAGTCAAGGCAACACAACCCTTAATAATGAAACACACTCATCGTCCTACGATAGAGCGATCACCAGTCACGTGCTTCTTGCAAGCAAAAGAGTGTTTCAAGAGTTTGAGAAATACACATCCATTTATTCAGATAACAACCAAGACTACGTCATCTTCCCATTCATAGTTGAGAGAAAGGGAGAGAAAGACATATATGAGAGAAGCAACCGACAAATTCATACGTCCACGAGAGAGAGAGAGAGAGAGAGAGAGAGAGAGAGAGAGAGAGAGAGAGAGAGAGAGAGAGAGAGAGAGAGAGAGAGAGAGAGAGAGAGAATCACATGCATACATACTCACAAAGCCCATGCAAGAACGGATCAAGCAAGTTGAGAGATAAAGATCTACACACAACTAAGGAGACAAAATAGCATTTTCGCCATACACAATCTTCACCCAAAAAAAACACCTGGGGAAGTGAATTACCCCACTCTTGTACCAGTGGCGCTGCCATCAACATGCACCATTGCATCACCATCGCTGAAGCACCAACAGTCCGTGACGCACACCTAGTAACTACTCCTAGCAATCGTCACTCCGTCGATCCAACCCCTTGCTGATCTGCTCAAGTTCTGCAAATTCCCACAGCGTCACTGCTGACTCGACAAAACTGTTCGGCCCGCTAAGTATCAACGGCTAGCCACTACTTAACCCAAGTTGGAGGATAGCATAAGAGATAGAGAAGGTAAAACGCTTGCAAAGGCCGTAGGCTCGCTAGCTAGAGAAAGATTAATCACTACAATGATACTTTTTTCTATTTTTTCAAGCATCGCTTTAGTTTCTGGAGTTATGGTTATACGTGCTAGAAACCCAGTTCATTCCGTTTTATTTCTCATTTTAGTAATTTGTAATACTTCAGGTTTACTTGTGTTATTAGGTCTTGATTTTTTTGCTATGATTTTTTTTTTTTTTTATGTAGGAGCGTGATTTATAGTTGCGGAGATGTTGGAGCAATAAGAAGGTAGAAGGGTTGGGGAGTCCATGGTGACGCCGAGAAAGGGGTCCAAAATTGGTTGAATCCAAGTATGATGGATCTGATCAAATCCCCACACAGCGATCTGATCTCCGCCGCCATGTCAGTTCGCTAAGATTGTCCCGAGGTTGAAGCAAAAGTGGGAAAGGAAGGTATGAAAAATGGTGTGGGTAAGGACCAAGCTCCAACGAGATTGAGTGAGAAAAGGAGGGGGATAAAGCGGGGAAAATCAGTCAATTGCGATTGTTGAAAAATACGCGAAGAAGGAGATAGAAGGGCACTCAAAAAGTTGAATGCCGATGTGCGCGTGGAAAGGGCGAATGCTAGAAAAGTGCAAAGGTGCAAAAAAATGTTTGCCAAACAAAAAAACGTACTCAAAAACAAAACAAAAAAAATGTTGAAGGCTCGAAAAGAAAACAAACAAGGTCAGTGAAGTTTTACAAAAATTGCAAGCAACTAAGAATTATCTATTATGTGAATTTGTCTGTTAAAAAATATGCAAATGAAAGAGTTCCACGAAATGGGAGTGAAAATAGCGCCCAATTCATACGACAAATTTGAAATTGAAATCTCCGAAAGAAATTCGGGTGCGCTCGCTAAGTATGCAAAAAATCCTACGTCTATTCCTATCTCATTTAGGCAAAAATCCAAATACAAGCGGATCCCGGTGGCATATCCAAAACTAGAGTAGAGTCAAAATTTAACAAGATAATCTGACCCAGTCACACATCATGGGAGAACCTAGAGGGGCTCCAGGCCCGGTCGGTGCCACCATGACAGCGTACTGGCCCCAGTATCCTGATCCCAACAACTTTCCATACACTCTTGTTGGTGCCTAAATCCCGTTGACACCCACTCCGCTAATCATACAACCACCTCCTTGTGCAATCCTTAACCCTCTCGAAGGTATTGCCCAACTGTGAAGTACATCAGCAGATGTTATAATCATACGTAAATGAGTTTTGGTTGGTACAACCACTCGATTATTTACTTCTAATAAACGTAATTGGCCCTATTCTAGATCATCCTCTGAATCATATAACTATCAAAAGCAAGTGACTGTTCATCATAAATATTACGAAGCCTGCAGAGTATGCAAATATTCCAAAAAATGAAAGGAAAAGATAGCATACAACCCCTTTGAAAAAAGTAGCGAAAACAAGGGGTACAAAAATATGTCCAATGTTGAAAGTTCGCTCGTCATAAGGGGGGGCTAAGGAGTCGATCTTGGTCCATACTGAGTACACCCATAAGAATCCGAATCCATTATTTTTTACGTGTTTATCATGCTCTTTTATATAATGAACGTTGACAACATTTCAACGTCATATCTCAAGAGATCAAAGTCGGAGATTGGAGACCGATGTTGAGAACCATATTGAAATCTCTCATAATAATTAAATACTTTATGTTTGCAATTTGTAGTGATAGGTATGCAAAACAAATAATGTTTTTAGCGTACTCCATTGAAGCATGGATGTTTATCATCACCCAATCTTCCTTGTCCGTTGCCATTTTCACCCATGCCCATCATCCTTTTTTATCTTCAAAGTTATAAATTACTTCGACTTCCAAGTTCTCATCCAACAAAATCTCAATCCCCCTTTAGTTCCATCTACCAAGGCTTATAATTTTTGCCCCTTTCAGCAACCATGAATCTTTTGGATCCTATCTGTGTTTAATTTAGTTTTTTGTAGGCAAAGGATATGAGCTCTCTAAGAATGTGTCATGAACCCAACCTCTTACATTTGTGTTTATTATTAATGTCATTCAAATCCCTAACATTCAAATTTATAATTCTGTTTTTTTTTACTACGACCATTAAAAGGGTCCTTGTCGTGAGGTTTTTGGATATGGAACTTAGACGAGTGAACCTTCGCACCCTAAAAAGTTAGTTTGGTTTTAAACCACCGGTACCTTTCTCAACCATTGATTCCGATCCAAAAAATGTTTTGCATGCCGACTTTGTGCGAGCCTGAAATTGACAAGTACCAACATATGGAGAAAAAAACCCTTGTGAAGCCCGTCGTTTCCACTCGTGGAAAAGAGAAGAATAAAAACAAAAAAAGAAATGTAAGAGGCTGATATGCACTTCATTGCTCTCCGCAGCTCACGGGGAGTTACATATGAAATAGGCGTTTGTCTTGTTTCCTAGGGAAAAGAAAAAACTAATAGCAAGTGTTGAACATATTCCCGTGAATTTTCCCTTGTTCTAAAAGTAAGATTCATTGACAGGGCAGTCTCGACTGTTGTCTTGGTTATTCCCTTTTCTTTTTGTTTTTTTTTTCGTTCTCTTTTCATACTTACTCGCTACACTACTCTCCACATGCACAAAAGACGAAGTTTAAAAATATATCGTTTCATGTTCTATACGAGGATTCAGTCTCAATTTGCACGTTTGAGGGCAGTCTCAACCGTTTTGTTTTTTAGTGTCTGGCTCCACTAATCTCAACACACACGAAAGTCAAACAGTACGAAATGTATCTTCCCATGTTCTACAGAAGGATTTATTCTCAATTTGCACGTTCCGAAAGTAGTAGAGCAAGGGGTCTGCAGATCTCAACTAGACAGTCTTAACCATTTTTTTTTCCCCCCTTTAGTACCTCCCCCCACTAATGTCCACACGCACAAACGACAAAAAATAAGTAAATGTATCTTTCCAATGGCATCCTCTAGACGAGGATTCAGTCTCGTTTTGCACTTTCTAGCTAAGGATGCAGTTTCATTTCGCATAATTTGTTCGAGGGGAGTGCACTGGCAAGAAGGCAGGGCAGTTCTTTTTCCTTTTTGTACAAGCCTGTACGAACCCTCAAAATTGGTATAGATGCATGAAATGATCTGCAAAAAAAAAAAATTGGAAGTTTAAAACGGGCATCCGTTGAACAAGGCATCTGTCTCGTTTCCTTGGAGACCTGCAGTCTCCAAAAATGAGGTAGGTTCCTATTTCAACGGGCATCGGTTTTTTTCTTTTATCTTCCTGCTACCATCTGGCGGGCGACCTTTTCTTTCTGTTTTCTCTTTGCCATATTTTTTTTCCCTTCAGGCGTTTTGCCAGTAATTTTGTGTGCGCATGTGGAATCATGTGGGATGAACCAGGAATAAAACACAGTCTATTTGTTCTCTACGAGGCCTTCCCCGACCCCCGAAACTTCCCCACGTTAACCGCTACTTATTTGTTTTTCAAGTAGGGAAAGGTACTAGTGATTTAACTTCCCCTCCTGATGAATCGATTAATATGACCAACCTATGGCTTTGAATCGACAATTCAAACTTGTATGAGAATATAAACTTCAAGTTAGCGAAACAAAGCAAACAGTCTGCACCACCGGGGTTGATAAACCCGCTGCTAAGCGGATTTCCTTCAATCAGTCAAATTATAGACATGAAACTTTTGCCAGTGGATACCAGTGACAATTAAAATTACCTTATTGTTGTTTATGATTTGTAAGTAATTGAATGTGTAGGACGAAAAGTGTGAACCCACTATTTCCGCCCTCCGGGCCATCCACATTGTGGTGTTACATATTCGGCCTAGGCATATGCACCACATATTTTTTAACGAGACTCACAATCTTGGAGGTCGTTGTAGGACCCTCGATTGGCAAAGTTGGATTTCCCGTACTCCATCGTTAGGGGAGGAAGTCAGAATTGTTAACCCCTGAGGGGTGTGTGTATAAATAGTTGGGACTAATAGTTCCTTCACCTGACCGTTTTTCTTGTCCACCCTGATTTTAGTTCTTTTTTTTTCCCTTTTTTTGTAACCCCCCTCAGAAGACCCCCCTCCACCCTTCCTCTTATCAATTACTCTGCCCACCCCCTCTATCATACCTTAGGTGGACCAACCAGGACCATCACCCATCACCAAGGTGACCTGACCAAACAGCGTGGGCAAGGGGACCCCTGCTTCCCCACTCGATCTTGGTTGAAGCGAACGTCGTGCAAGCCCTTCGCGGGGACTTCAGAAACTAGGTGTGAACGTGCGACTATAGACCTTTCCTGAGGGGGTTCAAACTCCCCTGTGTGTCCCCCAAACGACATTATTGTTATGATCTGGGACCCTGAAAGCCTAGATATCACGGGCAGTGTTTAATTGCCCCTCCCTAGCCAAGGTCTAACCTCAAGACATTCCCTCAAGAATCCCAGGTTGCCTACCCAGTAATCATGTTATTATGTTTATTCTGAACGTTATTTTATCGGATGTCGGTCTATTGGGATCCTTAGCCTCTGTCATCAGTGGGGTGTACGGTCCAATCATCCATTACCTCACCTCAATCATAACTAGATCCCTCCGTTGTTGTTATAGGGTTGTAATCGGTCCTTAGTCTTTTTCATTAGTATGCACTAGCACACCATCCGTTTAATTACTTTCGTCATGAATTAGGGTCGTTGTTAGAGTTTTATATTAGGACGGGATGCAGACAATCCTATATCGAAGAATCCCCGTCAGACAACCCCTACTTAAGTTTTCCCAACGATCTTCTCAGGGTGTTGTAGAGATTAGATGCTAGACAAGCACCAGTGGCGGTATCCATCGACCATTGGGTGGCCTGACAATGAGGAGGCTACCTCCCAACCTATCCTTCTCATAAATTCTCCCATCACATCCCCACTATCCTACCTCAGTGTGAGGCACTTAGGACAATCATCCTACCAACGTGGAGGTTGGCGTGGACCGAATGGCAGAGACAAACACCAAGGTTGAGTAGATGGCACGGCCTAACCCTACTCACCCCTAATTGAAGCGGGATCGAACGAGCCTCGTCGTGAGGCAACTTCAGACACAAGGCTCAAACATTCGAATAGAAGCCCTCCGATTGGCCTCCCCAGACTGGTAATACGGTGATGTGTGTTGGTGAATGTGCCTGAAGGCGGCTGTGGACACCAAGGCTGAGTAGACGTCACGGCTTGACCCTACCTAGCCCTGATATGTGCAA
This sequence comes from Chara braunii, assembly GCA_003427395.1. NCBI lineage: Eukaryota > Viridiplantae > Streptophyta > Charophyceae > Charales > Characeae > Chara > Chara braunii. The sequence goes on from BFEA01000004.1 coordinate 5,588,791, forward strand.
TGCATTTACGAGTGGTTATGTGTGCCCGAAGGCTGTTGTGGGCACTAAGGTTGAGTACATGGCACGGCCTGACCCTACCCAACCCTGATATGTGCGATGTATTCATGAGTGGTTATGTGTGCCTGAAGGCTGTTGTAGACATCAAGGTTTAGTAGACGGCACGGCCAGACCCTACCCATGCCCGAGATGTGCTATGGAATGTTTGTTAGAACAGATGTGTGGCCGAAGGCTGCTGTGGATGAGTGGTGGAGTAACCGGTGGCCAAGGCTATGGCCAAGGATATGGGCAGGGGTATGGGCGAGGTGGCAACCAGTGGTATGGACAACGGTACGACAAGGGATAGATTGATTATAGCGAGTTTATTTGTAACCACTGCAAACAAAAAGGCCACTTTGTAAAAAAGTGTCATGTTAGAAAAATGGACGAGGTGGAAGGGCTCATTACGTCAAGCATCCATGACAATGTCTATGACAAGGAGGGACATTTTATAGACCGGAACATTCCCGGAGGAACGAGGAAGGAGGCCTTGTGTGTAGCTAGTCAAATTTCTAAGGCCCCTGTCATGTTTCGAGTACGGTAGGAGGAGGATTGCCCACCGGTAAAAGTAGAGGATGTGCGTCGAGTTGGAAGCGAAACTGGCTATTGGTTGGGATGGAGAGTCGTTAAGGACGAATGACGGAGTAAGTGTTAATGAAGATGGAAACGAATAGGTGATGGAGGGTGTTAGTGGAGATGGAAAAGAAGAAGTGACAAAGGGATTGGTGGAAAGGATGGAGGATTTACGTATAAGACTGGGTAGTTGTCAGACGCAGTTACGATCGATTGCGAGCAGGCAATGGTCTTGCGGGCCCCTGAGATGTTTGTTATGGAAGAGGGCCCCTTGGAATAGGACACTATAAAATTAGTGCCCCATCTTCCCCAAACAAACTCGACCCTCATGCTAGGGGTCTTCTATAGGCCCTCACGTGGGGCACTGTTTTACGCAACGCGGCAGTCAAGGGGAAAAACGACCGCCAAGGAACAACCACAACCTTTGGAGGCCTCGACGACTGATACTCCGATTATGGTGGAGGATAATGAGGCAGAGGATAAGAGGATGAGGGAAGAAAAGAGGAAGTAGGCAGAATAAATAACTAAGAGAAGGGGTTGAGGGCTCAAGAAGGAGAAAGAAGAACAAGAGGAAATGGATCAAGAGGCGAAAGAAGTTCCACATAGTCATGGAAGAGGGAATTGATCTGGTGGAGATGGTGAACCGGTTACTGGAAGGTCACAATGACCTTATGAACTTGAAAGAGGTGTTATCCTCCACACCCCGATTTAGGGAATTGTTTTGGTCCGAGTTATCATGATGAAGGGTGACCTCGATGCGCGTTGGCGAGATTATTCCGAAAAATGTCAATTGGTCGGCCACTGAAAGAAAAATGGATTGAAAGTTTGTTGCTACCAAGTCATTTAACTTGATTGTGAAGGGAAAAGAATGCACCAACATAATTGATACGGGAGCCGGAATGATTATCATCAGTGAGGAGACGACGGTGAGCCTGGGGCTGGAGATGGACAAGGAGGACGACAGGTTCCTGAGTGGGGCAAGCGGAAGATGGGCTTACACTGGATGGCAAAGAATGTGATATTGGAGGTGGGAAAAGTGAAAGTGCCTATGAGTCTGTACGTCATGCCAATTTTAGATGTCCTAATGTTACTGGACAAATCGTTTTTGTCCCACTTCGAATTATTATCCTCAACCGACATGATGAGACTACGTACATGATTTTATGTGACTCTGGTTGTGGCAACTATAAGGTGATTACATGCAAACACACGGGGCCGCATAATGCGAGGAATAACCCCAATCGTAATTCGTATACATTCGAAAAGTGTGGGGAAAAAAAAAGCGAGTTGGAAGAAAGTTGGGAAGAAGAGGAAAATGAGGAAGAAGGCATCGTGCTAAGTTTGATGAACATTAGTCAAGCTATGGAAATAGCGTCAGGATATGGTATGGTCGAACCTAGGACGACTGAACTTGGTCTATAAGCCTCTTACGCAAGAGCCCGAGTCTAGCGTATTATTGGCCTGATTAGAGTATCAATATTTTTTAAGGGTGGGCTTAAGGAGGGTTCTCAAAGGCGGTACAAAACAGTAGACAAAAAGAGTAATTTTGTCCACGTTTTGGATAGCAAGGAGCGAGAGGTCTATTATGACCAAGAGAGAGCCTTGATTGCCAAAATGCGAAGAAAAGGAGAGGAAGGTATGTGTTGTATCGAAAAGGAAACGAAGAAACAGTTGATCATAGGGGAGTCGGGGTTCCTTACTAAGCGGGAAAGTTGATGGAGAAGCGGCATGGGGCATATGCATTCAATGATCACCAACGAGGAAGGTTAGACGTCTATAAACTTGAGATGATTTGTATACATACCGTCCTGCACGAGCCCTGGAACGTGGCGCAAGGTATCCCAACCCCAACGACCAGCGACAACCTATAGGTGGTGGATTACTTGACAGCAACATGCGTTCGAATGTGGCAAGGTATTTTAGTGGGCCTTACACCTCACCATTGTTTTGTTTCGATAAACCACCACTACCTTTCACAGACAAACGCAAAGTTCATCTAGTAGCCTGCTCCTGAAAGCACGGGGGCTCGGGGCAAGGTTGGGGGCCCTACATAAAAAAAAAAAAAAAAAAAAAAAAAAAAAGTTTTGAATCCAGGAACGTCAGGGAAGGCCTTGACGAGGGTGGAAGTTACACTAGTGCTTTGACAAATGTATTTGGCCACTATGTCGAGAAAGGGATTGCAGTTGATTTTTCTTTTTGTTTTTGTTTTGAATTCCTTGTAGTGGCCTGCCAGCCAGGCAGGGCGTGTTTCACGGGTGACACGTAACTATCTAAGTGTTGTAACATCTTGTATCAACCCTCTATCACAGCATAAGGGATGTTTTTTGTTTTGTTTTTTCATTGCTTCTCTGTTTTCTCTTGTACATGCCCTCAATAAGGACACAGTCACACGAGCACCTCATAAAATTTATCTGGTGGTTATCAAAGCGTTTGGAAAGAGTTTTTTTTTTTTTTTTTTTTTTTTTTTTTCGTCGACGAACTGTCCGGCTCGGTAAAACTCGGTGCGTAGTTAAAATCAGGGTCAGCAAAAATAGACTCGGAGGTAGCGGTGGTTTATGCCCAACGGACCGCTCAGGTGGGTGCAAGACCTACAAAGACTCAATGCAATTACGGTTCGAGATGCGGGTGGGTTGCCAAATGTCGACCAATTGTCGAAAACCTGTGCAGGGAGGGCTATTAATAGACCTCAATTCGGGCTGCGACCAATTCCTCGTCTACCCCGTTGACCGGCCTATCACTATCATGCCCACACTGCAATGCCTTATTCATATGAATGTGGTCTCTCAGGGTTGGACCAATGCGGTTGCAATGATCCAACGCATTATGATTTGGGTGATGCAACCGATTAACCTTCAGATAACAGAGTCATACATTGACGACATCGCAGTGAAAGGATCAATACATCGACGACCTCGTCGTGAAAGGATCGATGGCAAAAGATGGGATGGAGGTCATTCTTGGGGTCAGGAAGTTTGTCTGACCTGAAAAAAGGTAATCGATTTACTTCGAGAATATAACCTTACTGCGAGTGGTGTCAAGTATAAGCACTTCATGTGTCAAGCAACAATCTTGAGATTCGTTTGTAATGAGAATGAGAGACGGCCGTATGAAAAGAAGACAAACAAAATTCTTAAAATGACTGATCACATTCAAACCATAACCGAGGTGAGGAGCTTCTTGAGCACATATAGGTTTTGGCGAATTTTTATTTTTTCCTTTGCAACAACTTCGAAAGTTGGTGAGGCAAAATCGAAATTGGGGGTGGGGTGAAAAGCAAGAGATTGCGGTAGCATAACTAAAAAAGAATTTAAGGAGGCCAGGCTGGTGCTTGGGGTCCCTGACTATAGTACCACTGTCAGGGCAAATACCCTGACAAGGGTATTTGCCGGGGGGTTTCAACGTCGGACACTGTCCGACTCTTTCGTGAATTGAAGGACTTGATGAGACTGATGTTTGTCAAAAGTTTATTCAGACCTGACCTATGACTGAGAGATTTAAAGTTTTCGAGTTTTAGTCTGGACGCTTGTGGCGTCCGAGTATAACGATAGTAGTTGACAGTGCTCCGCTCTTGTCGAAGACGCAGAGGCGTGTGGTCATGGAAGTGGTAGAGTTAGACCTATTATAACAGCCGCGCGATTCAGAGCCGAAGTAGGCAAAAAAGAGGGATGCGTCGGGTACAGGGCCGCGACACAGGGGGAATAGGAAGAAGGGTTTTTTTTCTGGGCCGTGGGGGTTGACATCGAGCCAGAGGGTTGATATGCAAATGTCGAGGTCAAGTGGCCAACCGACGGAGGAGGGTGTGCCAACAAAGCCTATTAGGCTTCAGGCAGGCCGGATCTGCAGAGCCTTAGGCAGGCAGGGGGTGCACGTGGCCTGGTAAAACGGCCAGGTACTCCTGGGGGTAACGACCTTGGTTCCCCTAGGGGAAAACCAAGGCTCCTAGCTCCTCGCCATTGATTTAGATCAAGGGTCAGTGGCGCTGACGAATTTTGCCTGGTTGTGGGCAAAGCAACTGCCCACAGTCCTCGGCTGGCTATAAAAGTCAGCACTCCACCCAACAGCCTCACACTTGTGGCAGTGCTGTTGGGCCATTCACCTGAGTGAATGCTGGTTGGCTGCTACTATGGGGCGGTGCTGCAAGAGAAGAGGGAGTGTTGCTGGTGGAGTGGAGGTCTGCAAAGAATTGGAAGAGGAGAAGGGAGGCAGCCATAGCCGAGGTTGGGAGCTCACTGCCCCACCTCTGCGTGGTGCCGCGACTGGTAGGCTGCATCAGGAGTTACGCTATGTGGTGAACGACACACGTTGGGGCTATGCTGTCGGATTTACCGTGCAGCGTCAACTTTTGTGTGTATGGGGAGATATTGCCCGTCCGACAGCGCAGTAATTGTGGCATTTTTCCAAGGGTTATGCTGTTGAAATTTTGATTTGGCGGCGTTTTTTTTAAGGGGAGGTGTTGTCGGGGTTGCCACACGATGCCGACATTTTTTTAATGTGAGTGTAGGGAGGTGCTGCTCAATCAACGGTGCAGCAACGACAGTGTATCCGGTGGGGTCGTGCTGCCGAAATTGGCGGTCGTGGCAACATTATTTTTGTTGAGGTTATACTGCCTGGTTGGCGGCACGTCGACGACACTATAATGAGGGAAAACACTGCGTCACAGTGGAGCCGTTTTTTTTTTTTTTGTGATCTGGCGGTGGTGTTGCGGGGCAGCCATGGTACCGATTGATGGCGTGGTGAGTGATGGACCACCGTTATATGTTTTGTGGCACTGGTGCATATTTAGGACTGTGCAGTGGTGCGTGGACAGGCGGCATGAAGAGATCGCAGAATGAGTGCACGCGGTGCTGGCTATTGGAGTTGCAGCGCTTGCGGTTGCGCCGGAAGGACATCTTTATTTTTTTGGGCCTCGCGGCACATGCGGTTGTCAGCCAGGGCCACCTTTATTTTTTTTGCGGCGCGCAGTGCAAGCGGGGTTTGAGTTAGGGACCATCCAGTGCTGCGGCGGTAGCACAGGACCGTCTGAGACCATTTTTGGAACTAGGTGGGACTGATTTTGAGATCGGGACCGGCATGTTCATGTGGTCATTGTGAGCGGACATGATGATTTGAGGTGGCATGGACTTGCGGTTGGTTGGGGAAGTGTCCTTGGAGGACGTCGTGCAGTAGGGACTGCGTTGAGACAATCCAGGATGTTGAGGCGACTTGAGATTGATCATGGGAGCACCCTCTTTGAGGGTTATCTCATTTAGACATCTCAGTGGACCCGACCTTGGTGTGATCGGACACTTGGAGAAGGACATGGACCTTGATTCATGAGAGATGCCACAACTTGTGGAGTTGTGAGTCGCGTATTCTACGGCGGTCATTTTCTTTTGATCGGAACATTACTCAGACTTTCTTGAGTGAGCCGGATCAAACTTCACTTAAGGTCAGTCAGCTGAATGACTCAGATTTTCTTTCACGCATGTGTGAACCCACACTTTGCTTGACCCTGTTCATTTTCAATGTTCAAAGGAAAGGTAGAGGAAAGTTGTGCGAGTCATGCACGTGAATGAAAAAGTATGACTTGAGTATGAAATTGTATTGTTTTCCTTGCATGACGTGCAGGTAGGTAAAATTATGCTTGCAAAGGAGGTTGATTGTGTCTACATGGGTTGATGCAAAAAATTGTTTCCTTTCTACCTTCCAGTCTGTCTGCTTGTAAAATGAATTCGATTGAAATAAAGCAGAATAAGGTCAAACGGATTTAGTCTTTTTGTAAGCAAGACTCTTTCTATCATGAATGATCTTATCTATCTATACCTGTCCAAATGATTATCATTTTTTATCTCTTCGTTTTCTTTTCGTCCAAGTTACCTAGAGTTTAGAAAACAAGAACAGTTAAAACCTACTTGCGGTGAACACATTCTCTTTTCTCGAGGAAGCATATGGGGCGGGGGTTCGTTGCTTCAGAAGCCGACCATGTTATCGACGCAGAGTGGACCGTTCTACGGGGGGGTACTTTGCCGAGTTCGGTGGAGATAGCCCGACTTCTGATATCCGAGTCTTGTGCTCGAGCGAGGAGGAGTACCCTAGACCACTTCCTAGAGGGAGAGGCATGCAACACTTCAAGCAATGCCCCTGATCAAGAATCATTCAGAAAGCAGTCTGTTATCCAAGAAGATTGAACAAGTATGCGGACAGGTGTGAACGTGCATAATCTTAGGTTGGCGGTAGGCTGAAATGAATGACTTTGGCAACGCGCCTCATCAAGTCAAGATTGAGGTTGTCCAACTACCATGTTGGCAACATCAATGTTATTTTCGATAGCCAACTCCTTATTGGCGGTTGTTTGATTATTTTGTGGTGTTCGACCTGAGGCGGTCGGATTGTTTTTGATATTGTGTTATTGATGTATCAAATGAAGATTTTGATTCTCCCCGTTATCATTTCGGATTAGATATATTCCTGTCGACTACGGTCGATTTTTTTTTATGTAATTATATGTAGATGTTTTAATTTTCTTTGGACGGTGTGTTTAAGGGACTAGGATGAATTGGGTTTTCACGCTTGGTTGAGACCGTCCTAGTCGACCGGCGTCCGATCCGGACCTAGGAGATCAGCGCCCTAGGAACGGACGATGTTCGGGTTCGCTTGGCGTTAACCATGCGTATCTATACTACAGCGAATGAGCAAATGCCCGCGGCTGACCTACCTCTACAATTGCATCTAAAAACTTTCGTAATAGCTCGGTAGGGATATGCCCCTAAGGTTGGTGACACCCCCTTAGGGAGGGAAAGCTTAGGCCCCGCGGGAACCTATCCTGTCGTAGGGGACCGCGGGATATACAGTTGGCGCACTCGACTAGAACGGCGAAGGAGCGACGCGACCGCGACCGTCTTGGCGGTTCGTGGGGTTATTTTGCGTCGTTCCCAAGTTGTCTCTCATTTTCGTTTTGTTTAAACTCCTGCGTGACATGGCCGGGAGGGCTCCCGCTTCACAAAAAAAAAGGTAGGGAGCCGATACGCTCGACACACACAATGGAAAGACCCTTTATAATCGAAACAGATGCGGAGCCAACTGCATTAGGTGGTGTCTTGATCCAAGAGGACAGTGAGGGGAAGGAGAGTCCGCTACGATTTGAGAGTCAAATCTTAAATGTGAATGAAAAGAACTACTCTCAGTCCAGGAAAGAGGCGTTGGCGGTCTTGCACTGCCTTCGAGTGTTTCAACACTATCTATTTGGGTCCCAATTTGTCTTACGATTGGATCTTACAGTTCTGATCGCCTCGATCAAGAACTATGCTCCTACCAGTCTCATTATCGTCAGATGGTTGATGTATATTTGGATGTTCGACTTTTGGATCGTGCATTTACCCGACGATAAGAATAAGGCGGACAAAGTGAGTAGGGTTGATTGAAAGTCGAAGGATGTGTCAAAAGAAACGCCCCTCGTAGATGGGTTCATATCAATCCATGGGTCATATACAGTGAACGGCATGATCGTCGAGGCCAACCAATGAGAGACCCTCCACTCGGATTTTAACCCCAGCCGAATCTTTTATCGACGACCATGGTGAAAGAATACCCGTGGGAGGAAATGATACCAGATGGATGACAGAGTTGGCCCTCACGGGGCCAATCAAGTTCACTGTCGAACCAATTACTATTGAAACGGGAGTGCAACTCGTGGACAATCAACTCGCCAGGATGAGAGGAATGTACTATCTTGCAAACTCACTTTTGAATATGAAAGCGGTGGTTACGAAACCCGTGGAATAGATCGAATAGGTAGTGAGTTATCCTAGCTAACTACGTTTAGCATGGATTGAGTTGTATACGTGTTGTGTATGTGATTGAAACTACCGATAGGGTTGTATGGGTAAAAGTCCAAGGAATGAATGAGGATAGTGAGTCACAAAAATTGTATTATACTTGATGAGCCTGAGTAGGTAAGAGTCAAAATTATCTGAAAGGGTCTCAGTACATAGTTAGGGGATAAACCAAAGTACTTAGCGGAGAATGAGGCATAGTACGGAGAAAGACTATTGAGACTCGTGACCACTATAACTTTCATTATGTACATAAACAATGATGGATAATAACTGAGTTGACTTGGGCTACCTCGAACATTCCCACGTTTTCAGCCTCACGTGTGTTCGGGTGGCCGAGTAGATATGTACGTTGGACTCACTTTGCAAAACGGGTTGAATGAAAGTGTTAGCAAATTTCATTTGTCATATGCGAGGATTGAAATAGTGTTCTGTGAGTCTTCATATGGGCTGAGTGAATATGTTGTGCAAGTCTCTGTGTAAGGTTAAATAGGTTTGTATAGGCGTATGAAATACATCGTGTAAGTGAGTAATGATGTGTAATGTGAGTAGTGATGTGTAAGTGCATTGATTGATTGTTGTTGTTGCCCTCGTCACATTGGAAGAGCCGATCACAAGTGGTCAAGACGATCTAAGGGTGAGGAGGAGATCATGATAAATACATCTCATATTTATATGAATGACAATTGTCCAAATGACATGTTTCAATTATGAACATTATGTATGGATGTATGAAGCTTGATAAGGATTGTCATAATAAGTGCATCTCATTGTGTGAAATTTCTCACCCTGCTGATGAGCCAAAAAAATCAGTCGTATTATGTTTGAAATGGAGGAGAAGTGACAATGTGATTGTAGGTCAAAGGTTCCAACCGCCGAGTGAAGACATCCAGTCATCCTCCCAGACGTGAGCGGCAACCTAACGAGGTCTGACTTGACAAAGGCAGTCGTCTGATCCTCCTAGACATGGGCGGATCGTTGACGAAGAGTTTATTATTGTATCTAACTCACATAAATGTTTAATATAATAGAAAAGGTCCCTATGGAAACTATTTGCTTAAAATGGAAATGGTTGGAACGTAATTGCTTTCTGAGGAGTTGAACCAGTGCATGCCCCATCGGACGAGCTTGGGCCCTAAGTATCGGTTATGCCAAAATGTTAGGCCGTAACCCCTAGTGCAGACTGTTGACTTGAGTAACTAGGCAGCGGACCTTTAAGCTTGGACCAAAGACAAGTATAACTAGTGAGGGGGATCTCCGGTCATACTTAGCCTGGAGACACCCTTGAACTGTCACTTTGTCAAAATTAACATTTTTTATTTTTTTAAATGAAATTGAAACCGAGTAATCTGACAGAAAACAGGTCCAAATTTTGGCTCATGAGGGTCCGACGTTCTTAAAACGCATGACCCTCTGCATATACCTGGTTTTGAGCTAAGTCCACATACATCTAGGGATCTCGCGTTTTTATACCAAACTCTCATGAGTGAAAATTTTGAACTTGTTTTCAGCCAAATTTCTCAGTTTTAATTTCATTATAAAAAAGAAAGTTCATGTTGACGAAATGGCAATTATTGGAGAGCAGGGTATAACGGGAATTGTATGATAGGAAGGATTCAACCTTACCGAATAATCTGCAGGGTGAACATTGTCTTACAAGAAGCCCCCACCATGACCTTCACGCTCTAATTTAAGGCTCCCATGAGTGTGCTCACTAAGGCCCGCACCATATGCGGTGAATCGCGGATCCTTGATGGCGGTTTATCCGCAGGTGTAGGCTCGATCCTCGGTGGTGGTTGTTTTTGAAATCTAGTGACCAGAGGGAATGAGGTGGAGCCTTGGGAAGATGTGAAAGAGAAGAGTTGACACCACCTTGGCAATAAAACCGATCATTGTAGTACGGATCTAGTACCCCCGCTTACCGCAGTGTGCATGTTGAGGCCGCGTGTGAAACTTGGGTTAGAGCATCGACGGCGATAAGAGAAGCTAAGGTGGAGCCGGCCTTGAACTGTGTCGTTGCCTGGCGCCTGAAGGGATGACAAGGCTCATCAACAAAGGTGTTTATATATAGGAAGTTTTTCATGCCCGGTCGGGCATCCGGATGTGACGCCCGGGGTACCCGGATGTGCAAAAAAAAAAAAAAAAAAAAAAAAAAAAAAAAAAAGTCCTTCTGCGCTCTCCTAGAGGACCCAAAATCCGGGCTTGCTTCATTTTTTGAGAGTTGGCTGTCAGAGGGGGGAGAGGGGGGTATAAATTGTTCTTAAAGGGGCGAAGAGTGGTTAAAGGGGGGTCTATTAGTGTGATTTTTTTTTTTCTCCAACTTTGTGAGGAATTTTGATGTGACCCTCATCCAAAAGTGGTTTGTATTGGAATTCTACACAACATATATTTTTTTTCTGGAATTTTTTTACTTTCGTTCTTTTTTTTTTTTTTTTTTGGGTGGGGGGGCTGGCCGGAACCCTGCCTGGGGGTCATGCCCGACCGGACACCTGGGCGTGTATCCGGGCACAAGTTGGGTGCCCGGGCACCCAGGAAAACAACCTAGGTTTATATTGCATTTTGGTTTCCTGAGCGACGAGGACGTTGCTCAATGAGTTTCAGGAAGCCGTCAGAACAGATACCCTTAGAAGGGTATCTATTCACATACACATTTTAGGCTGCCTAACCGACACAAGGTTCGGGAGGGTTCTCGGGTCGTCGCAGCACGCCTGAAGGTCAAGGCAAGTCATCGTGCCACCATGCTAAGTTTTTTCCAAGTGCCCCAATCAGTCGCTGGGGGTGGTGCCTTGACTTGGTCGCAAGGACCACCTCTTTTGTTTTAGTCGAAATGCAGGCGGTCTAATTGGTTCGCGTCCATTGTTTTTTATTTTATTTTTATTATGATTTTTTATTTTTAATTTTTCATACTTTTGCTATATTTTCATCTCATTACTATTATTATTACCGTTATTACCGTCCGAGACACTATTGCTATCGGATCCCAGCGTATTACCCCGCCGTGGAATGGGGCGGCGACGAAGGAGTTAGGAGTCGTGGGTTGTAGGCTAGAGGAACCGGTACGGGCGGAGCAAGTGCGAATGGAGGTCGGCCGAGCTGTTGGACATTTGAATTTGGGCTAGGTTTGTATGATCGGTTGGTGGGCGGGTCAAGGGTAGGTGAGTTTGGCATGACCGATGGAGGTAATTGTTTGGTCTAGTCGAAGTGGCTTTTTGCTCTGGCCCCTGAAGAAGCCTATGGTGGCGTCAATGAGCCTGGTTCACTTGACGAGAACCAATGAGCTTTAGCTCAATTGGTACACTCACAAACTGTTGAAATATAGATCCAGATTCAAATTTATATACAGTTAGATGACCATAATAAAATGATTGTAAATTACATGAGGTTGGGCGAATCCACTGAATATCTGAGGAGTATCGTCTTGACCTTGATCATTGGGTCATGGAGAGGAGCAACATTCTTTTGCATTTGGTTGTCGAATGTCTAGTCCATCACCAGAGGAACCGATACTGCGGTCATTCCGCCATAAACCCCCCCCAAAAAGGGTGCTTTTGGTGACTCGTACCCATCGTCACTCGCATGATGTGAATAGTGATGGGGATCTAAACATCACGAGGAATCTCTTTCGTGATGCATCTCACTAGACCCCCAAAAGATCATTCCAAGGTCCCAGGTAAACAAGTGTAGTAAGCTGCTTAATAAGAAAATCCATGATGAGTATTTGGTCCGACACAAGAATCCGGGACTTGTTTATAGTATCCATGTAGCTCCTCCTTACTTGCAGCGGAATTATGGGTTGCTGGTCTGATTGGGCGACCATGTAGATCACGTAAAAACAAGTGAGCTTAAAAATTCAGCACCCTAAGCCACATTCCGCACTTCACCATTACATGGGCGAGCTACCACGCGTTTCCCTTTTATGTCGCAACAACAATGAAACGCCCTTTGATCATTCACCTCTTGTGCAACAAGTAAGAATTGCCCTATGTGAGCTGGTAGCTCAGCATGGATACACCCACCTAAGAGCGGTGACAATTCCTCAGGCGGAGGCAGGTTATACCCCTCGACGCTCTGTTCTGTCGCAGGGAGTCGAGGGAAGTATAGCTGGCTCACTCGGCCGGAGCGGTACCCTGCTCATTGCATGTCCAAGTTGAAGGCGGTTACATCTTGTGTGACATGGCGAGGAGGACCCTTGGTGCGCACACACCCCGCACAAACGCGCATTTGGGTCGATGCGCCCGACAACGAGGCTACCTCTCATCCCATCCTCGCGTCAATACCTCTAATGCACCCCCTCTCGCCACTCTTAATCAAAGTTATCACTATGAACCATTGCGGGTCAGCCTCTCTCATTTCGCCATCATGTATTATAGTAAGGAAACGGAAAAAATATTAGCAAGGAAATTCTCATTACGATACACACCAGTACCTCCGCCACTACGTGGTCATGGGGTGTTAACGTCAACGCGCCGTGATTTTCGAGGGCTGGGAACCGTTGAGATTTTCCATGAACGATCTAAGTTGCAGTGCGGGCCCTGCGGCTGTGTAGTGGCGGAGGCACCAATGGCTTAAGCTTGTGGCTCAGTGTTTAGGGCACTAGTTGTCAATACGCATTGTGAAATGATGTTGTGGGTTCAGAACTCCGCACCTCTGCACAGACATACCGACGGGCATTATTTGACGTTTTTTTTTGCAAGTTGCACCAGTGCAGCTTCTTCCAGTTGACGGCGCACTCGAGGGTGAGAGTTGAGTCCTTGCCCGGGTGAGCAGCGCGCGCGGGGTATCGACAACGAGGTGCAACCATGCGTGGCCTAGCGGGACGCGGTGTGGTAGGTCAGCGGAACGCGCGGCCCTTAGTTTTTATATACTACCTCGCGTTTATATTTATTATTATTATTATTATTTTATTATTATTACTTTTATTATTATTATTATTGGACGTTGAAGTCTGTGACAGCCATCAAAGTCAAACCTCTTGACTTTTCTCAAGGCCCTGGATAATGGAGCTTGGCTTCATGGCCATAAAGGGTTGACTGCCACCACAGGCCGAAACCTGTGTATCACCCACTCGACGCAGGGTGTAGAAAAGGGTGTGGTTCTCAACCGTCGTGGCGGTTATGTAGCGTCGAGAGATTAACCCCTTAAGGCGCGTGTCATCCGACACTTGCATGTCGAATGCGACCCTCGATATCATCAAGGACCACACGATTATGGGTACAACATAGTATGCCATCATTGCGACTGCTTGCGAATGTTTGCATGGCTAATCAATATGAGAAAGCCTTGCATCCGTGTAGTTTTATATTAAGTCATGCGCGTGATGCCTAAACGATTTCCGTAGCAGAAGGTTATGGGTTGGATACTGAAGGGACTAAGAGTGTTTTGTTTCGTGTGAGTGATCTGACTTTTTGTTTTGGCGTGGTGTAATGCGTGGTAAAAATGACGCATCGTAGTCGACCGATGATGACTCGCGCTTGGGACTTCAGCCTCCCAGCGCGTCGGCTTACGTACGGGTCCGATAGAGGTGTGGAACCACGCGTACCCCTTATGCTACAGCATACGAGAAAATGCCCTCGGCTGGTCCACCTCTGCGATTGCATGTAAAAACTTTCATATTGTGGACTGGTAGCTCGGCGGGGATACGCCCACCTAAGGGATGGTGACAGCTCCCGCAGGTGGAGGTAAGTTGTACCTCACGTGCCCCTATCCTGTCGTAGGGGTTCGCGAGAGGTATGGCTGGCACACTTGGTCAAAGCGGCAACACTCTACGACTAAAGTCCTGTCGAATGTTGTGTGACCACCCAAGGGATCATCCATGGTGTTGTATGTTGGGTCCTGGCCTATGAGGGGTTGCCTGATACATTTAGCGGTCTAATGGGGATGTAGGTACGAGTTTGTGGTTAGACTGCTCATGTGTGTTGGTTACCTTAGGCTCTGCTATGGGGGGGTAAGGACCTTAGGGCGGATGGGGTCCGTTTGGGGGAGCGTTAGCTTGGGACAAGCTCTGCTGGAGGATATCGGTAGGGAACCTACAGTAGGGGATTGCCTTAAGGGACCTGGTAAGAGGGGTGTTAGTGGACAGACTCTGGTGGAGGAAACCGTTGGGAAACCTGCGGTAGAGGCTGTCAGAGGCGGATCCTCCAAGATACGAAGGTTTGTAGATAGGTAACTGTCATGGGTTAAAAAACCGACCTCTACAACACCCAGGACTTAAAAAAAGAAAAAAAAAAGGAAAGAACTTCATTTCTCTCCCATTGACTTCCATTGATTGCTTAAAAAAAAAAAAAAAAAAAAAAAGTCTCTCCCATTTACTTCCATTCTCTCTAGACCGCTGTTGGTGGGCAGCATCCCCTCCTCGTAGCAAACTCTGATCATCTTTCTGACACGTTCTTCCTCTGGCCGATAGTCACTTTGAACTTGGGCGCTTGCATCCCTGTCTCCTTCTGTAGCTGGACCTTGTTCCACGAGAGGTGGTTAACGGAGGCCCTAATTTTCAGACAACTTGTCAGGCCATTTATAACAAAATCCAATAGTCAAACTTGCCACCAAGTCATAGAGTAGAGACCATAGTTACTAACTGCAAAAAAAAAAAAAAAAAAAACCTATAAAACAGCAAGGCAAAAGTGCACTTTCATGCAAATTTTCCCAACATTTAGTTTCAGAAATCTTAGCAGAGGAAATTCCAATGCTCCAAATGAGACCAAATTTGGTACACAACAACCTTGAACCAAAACAAAAACAGGCAAAAAAAAAAAAAACGCATAAAATTTGACCCCCAAACCCAAATTTCAATTTTGGACCTGTTAGTCAGGAGCTGAAACTGGGGGTCCCCGTTAACCATGTGCGGGTTCCGCCTCCATCTTCGTGACTCCGTTCACCTGCTCCTGGTACCAGGGAGATGTATCTACTTCGCACACAAGGCCTACACTTGCAACCAATTCGTGAGTAACACAACAACACGTGGCAGGGAGGCACGGTTAAGGATGAAATTCTAGTTGCTGGTATCATCGGCTATGCGCCATTCGCCATAGTTCGGGTTGGATCCCACAGGCCCGCAGTAGCTTTGCGCCTAGAAAACATCCGCCAGCACAAATCATGGCCGTCAGGAATGGGCAAGAGAAAAGGGAGTTCACTGCCACAACATATTTCCGCATGTCAGCGGGTTTAGGTTACCAGATCAGGAAGACTTGCCCTTTCAGGCAAGTGTGCCTCCTCTTTTTCAGAACGTCCAATCCCTATGCCTCCTTTCCGCACGGGATGGCTGAATCAAGAGGGGAGCCTGGGGCCTACCATGTTCTTTTGGCGCAATATTTTGGAAATTGGAGTGCCACGGAGGAATTTCCCATGTTGACGCTATGTGGAAACGTCCTCCCAAAGTTTTCCAAGCCCCTCCCCCTACGGCCTGTGGGGTCTGAAAAAATCCCTCAGCGCCTATCCATATGCCTTTTTTTTTTTTTTTTTTAAACCACCAGTACCTCGCCCTGCTATTGAGTCCGAGCCTCGGCCGACCGGTATGTTGAGCCTTGCCGAGGCTCGGAACTACTGGTTCTTCACTTCCCAGGCCTAGCGCGAGAAAAAAACGGGAACAAAAACTAGGAAAAAAATAGAAAAAGCAAAAAGAAAAAAAAATAAAGCTGTTATTTCTGTTGGCGCCAGAGAGAGAGAGAGAGAGAGAGAGAGAGAGA
>BFEA01000004.1:5607225-5617541 GCA_003427395.1 Chara braunii
GGGAGTGGGCGCGGGTGTCGGGCCCAAGCGGGTCGGCGGGGGAAGAGGGTATCGGTGGGCTTGCGCGGCAGTGGAAGGACAGCTGAAGAAAGCGCCTGGATCGCCGCAGCTTGGCGGGAAAACTCAACATTCACGCACATCGGCAGTCAGCCGCGCAGGCTTCCCGCCAACTCTCCCCTGCTAGTTCAAATTAAACGACGGCTGAGTGGTCTCGCGGCCGTGCCGGCCACGTGGAGAGTTCGCTGAACGGCACATCAGGTCAGGCGATTGACGTGCGGGGGGAAACTCGGAAGTCGCTCCTCAGTCTCATGGCTCTAGGTGCTTCTTGTCGGATTTGGGGTAGTCTTCGTGGTCATCGTTTGATCTGCATTGTGAACACATGCTACAGATATGGAGGATGGAGGAAGGGCACGATCATGCGCGCCCGCCGTGCTTGCCGATGATCCTACCCTCGGCTTGAAGGTGGCGGCTATGGCGGTCGTCGTAAGGCGCAACAGTTGCAAGTGTGCCAGCATTGTCTCCTCCCTCTCAAATGGTCTCTTCGAAATGTGGTGAAGTACCGATCCTCAAGCGTGCGGCATTCGGGGAAAAAAAGAAGGCAAAAAAAGAATGACCTTGGTTGTGCCGACTGGGCCTGTTGACTGTGCGGAAACCGAGCCTGATTGCGAGCCTAATGCAGGTGTCGACGCCGTGTCGAAAACCCAAGGAGCTTGTCATTGATCCATGCGCACAGCGAGTGATGTCCTCCCAGCACCAGTTGATTGGTTCGCGAAGGAAGCCCTTGGCCTGTGTTGAAGACTCGTTCGGTCATCTAGCTTCGCGGTGTAAATTTGGTGACGTCAACGTCTTTAATCCGGAATGGCTCTCGCGGGCATCATCGACCAGATGACCATGGCAAGAGAGTACGCTCTACTGGGAAACTACGACACAGCATTGGTGTATTTCGATGGGGTCATATCCCAGATCAACAAGTGAGCAATTCATGGCCTTTGAACAGATTACCTGTCTGCCTGTCTGTCCTTCCAGCCCTTAATGGGGATTGCTTGCCTCCTGCAACGAATAGGTCTCCTCCTATCTTACGACGCTCTTAACGTCGTCGTCTTCTTCTATCGATCGGGGCACCTGCAGGCGATCCTTGCGCGTGCGCGCGAGAGAGAGTGCTTGGTGGCGGTGGGGAAGAACCTCGTCTTCGCGGTTCTTCTTCCCCAAGAGGCAATTCTGGCCTCACGGTCCTCTGTGCTGCGCGGCGCGTATGCAATGTATCAAGGTGCGCGGTCGCGGTTACTCCCCCGCATGGTGGAATGCACTCTCAATTTTGCGCCATCAAGTCCGCGAGCGCTTCCCGCTTCCCGCTTCTTTCGCTCTTTTCTTGGCCCTTTGTGTAATGGCGTGTTCTTCATCTTCTGGTCCCCTCCCCCCCCCCCGTTCTCTCTCTCCCTTGCTAGAATATTTTTGTCTTCTCTATGCGTTTCTCCCCTACCGTCCCTCGTTTCCTTTTTTTCCTTGGTAACAAAATTTCCACCTCTCTTTCGGCCTACTTCCCGAGTTTCTTCAACACCAAAAGCAAAATGAAGAACCGCTCTTCCGTCGATTTCTTATTCTCATTTCTCTCCTTTTCCTCCTCTTCCGTCGATTTCTTCTTCTCATTTCTCCCTTTCTTCGTCTTCCTTCTTCTCGTTCTAACGTCACCAGCGCACTCATCTCCACGCCTGGGGTCCTCTTTCCTCACACTGCATCTCCTCCTTCCTTTCTTTCTCTCACGTTTTATCCCCTCTCAGATTTGCGTTATATTTCTCCTCTCTTCTTTCGGGGGGAAGCTGTCAAGTTTTACTGCGTCTCCTTCGTTCAGAGCCCTTCGCGAACCCTTCTCCAATCGTTGGCGCGCTTCCGTTGTGTTGCCTCCGCCTCAGTTCTTTCCTCACACCACGTTCTTGTCCTCGTCCTCCTTTCTCCGATCTCTCCTCTGTGGGTCTCATCGAACTTGCTTGTGTTCCATGCCGCTTCTCATTCCTGCGTTGAGCTTTTCCTTGTCTGTCCCCCCCCCTCCTTTCCCCCCCCTTTTCCCCCCGCCCCCCTTTCCGCTTCTGATCTCTACGCGGCGTCACTGAATCCGCTTGTTTTCCGTGCTGCGTGTCACTACTGCATTGAGTGTTTTTTTTTTTTTTTTTCCTGCTTTCTCTTCCTCTTTTCTTCTCACTCGTTGGTTTTGGAAGATTGGGCGATATGTCGATTTGCGCTGGGTGTCCTTGCGCAGGGGTCCTCCCGATCTCCTCTGTATCGCACAAAATTGTAGCGGACGCCCCTCTCTGTGCGCACCCTCTTCCGCGTCCATTGATTGCGCCCTTTGTACTGGTCGTGATTCTCTGCGCTAGTCATTCTTACTCCAAGTTTCTTCCTCTCCTATGATCTCTGCGAGCCCTTGACAGTCAACTCCTGCTGCTCGCCTTCAGAAGCTCATCTCGTCGTCTGGCAGTTGCTTTCTCACGGTATGTAATTGTTTACCGACTGTGGTAGATTTCTCCGCTCTCTCTCTCTCTTTCTGTTTGTTTCGCTTCTCTTCTCGCTCTCTCCCCGTGTGTCATATCTGGTCTCCTTCTTGCGTCTCTCCCGCCCCCTTTCCCCATGTCTCTTTCCTAGTGCAGTGGTTATTCACATGGAATCTGTCTAGAGGATGCTTGCGCGCTGTCACTCTCTCCGCAATCTCCCCCGCTCGCATTGGGCGCTCCAACGAAGCGCCCCGTTGTCCTCGACCGCTCTGCTTGGGTGTAATTGTCTCCCTTCTCTTCTCTCATCTTGCCGTTTCCCTTGTTTCAAGTAGTATTATTATTTTCTCTGTCGGCTATTATTCCGTGTTCCCTCGTATTGTTTTTCTCGTGAATCCTCAGACCACATTCTCTTCCGTCGCTTCCACCTTTCCTCCCTTTCTCTCTCTGTGTCTATCTCTGCCTCTCCTCTGCTGTTCTTGCCGCCTCCTTTTGGCCTCTTTTCTTTTCTCCCGACTCTTCCGGCCAATCTCTTCCGTCGCTTCCGCATTTCTCTTTCTCTCTCTCTCTGTGTCTCTCTCTCGCTCTTCTGTGCTGTTCTTGCCTCTTTTTGCCCTCTTTACCTTCCACGTCGTCTGTTTGCTTTCTTGTTTACGCACTTTTACCCTACCTTGTTCTCCTGCCTCAATTGTCTTCTACCTCTTTTTGTCCTTTCTCCTGTCCACCCTCTTTCTCTCTTTCTTTAAAACAAAACAATCCGTTTGTTGTTCCACACTCCTTCCGGTCGTCCTCCTGATGCTGTCTGCCTGCGTTAGAATTTGAGAAATCTGAATTTGATCTAAATAACCTTTGACAGCCGCATATTCTCTGTGCAGCATATTCTCTGTGCATGCGCTTTTTCTCTTTCTCTTTTTGACCGGACTCTCAGATCTTCGTTCTTCATTTCGAGGGGAGTATACTGTCTGTCCGGTTTTCCTATCTCCGCTTTAACCCTCTCCATCCTCTTTGCTTGGAATTGTTGTGGGTCTTCTTCAATCGAGTACAAGAGAAATGAGTTATCTGACTTTGCTCCTCAAGCAAACTATTACTGTAAGTGAGAAATGATTTGGCAGACTTAACTCGGTAGGGTATGTGCTGCTGGCCTGCAGATGACGGCGGATGATGAGAACTGTCTCCCTTGACTGCAAGACAGATCTCTAAGGTCATGGTCTAATAAGATTGATTAGTGCCTGGCCGGGATAGTAGAACCGTGGAGTGGGATATCGCTTAATCACGTATACCACCCCATTCTCCTATGGTCAGGTAGGCAGTCTCCTAGGATGTTCTTGCACGCGCGTCTTTTTGCATAAATTCGTCCATCCAAGAGTTGTGTTCGCTGTAATCCGGGTCTCTTTCTTTCTTTCTTTCTTTCTTTCTTTCGTTCTTTTGATTGTTTTTTCTTTTTTGTGAAGGGTGATGACCTTGAGATATCATCATCGGACTGGCCGGCCCCAGGCAAGGCGTTATTATCGGAATTAGGTCTGTTGGTCCAGAGTTCATGGGTGTACCATTCAGCCACGTGGGCTATGTTTATGCGGTTGTTTTTTTGAGTTTATTATTATGCCCTTATTTGTGCTTTGAGGGAGGGGGAAATGACGCTTGGATGTTAATTTGCGTCCCTGTTTTGACTGGATTCAAGGACAATATGAAGGATATTTTCATTGATCAAAATTTAGTAAATAGTTATATTTATTATTATTATTATAGATACGCTTATTAATAACTCGTCGATTGGGGCGTTGTGTATCGAAATATAGGTTACCCTTTGACCAAACGATCCCAAAATGGACCGTGACAGTGGCTGGACTGAGCCGTGCCTACATGACCAGTCTTCAGTTCTTCGACTCAGTCGTGACTCTGTGCGCGGCGACAGAGCATAGAGCTCTGGCCCTCTGCCTTGTCAAGGTGCTTGAGAAGGCTAGTCAGAGAAGTGCTCTCTCCTACCTGTACGTCTCTTGTCTGTGCGCGTCTATGCTCGCGTGTCTGTGGGGCCTAGAAAGGGGTAAGCTTGCTCGTTCGCGCGCGCAGGTGTGTGTGTGTGTGTGTGTGTGTGTGAGAGAGAGAGAGAGAGAGAGAGAGAGAGAGAGAGAGAGAGAGAGAGAGAGAGAGAGAGAGAGAGAGAGAGAGAGAGAGAAGTGGATGCAGAGATTTTGGCATTCAGTCAGAAATGGTCAGCGAAAATCAGAAATAGTTTTCAGCCATACTATATTTCAAAACACGGTTATAAGCAGCCTGGTTATGTTTGACCGGACTTGAAAAGATATGACGGCGCACTCTTTTAGACAGTTAACGAGCCAATCGAAAGTAATAACCAATGCTAGGAAAGCATCCATTAGTCGATCACAGGAATCGAACGCGCGATCTCTCTCTCATATGCAATGGGAGTTTGCTTTAGAGGACACGAAAAAAGGGGTTCACATCGTTTACTTTCGACTCCTGATTGAGGGGGTCCTCACATCATCAGCTCTATCTTAAATGTGTCTGACCGCATTTACGGCCGAACGTGGATGCATCTGACCACAATTACGTCCAGAAACAAGTGAAAAAGTCCCACTGTGAGTATGTGCTAAGGCAGTTTGAGAACACCATGGTCGTGGCGGCTGGCCACTATGGAAAATGCCGTTCTGTATAGATTTTCTGTTGAAGGAAAGACGATTTGCTGTCGACAATGTAAGAAAACGGTAGGGGGTCTTCTGAGAAAGGCCTTGGCGGTATTAATTACAGTATGCATGACAGCGCTTGCCTGTTTTCTTGTGCCTTCTTTGGTGATGTCTGATTATAGTCGGGATACATATGCCACCTATGTCCGATGAAACAGCACGTCACAACCTCGCTTTCTTTATGGGTATAGTCGGGATACAGATGCCAAATAGGTTCGATGATCGATGAACAAAATGTCACAGCCTCGCTTTCTTTATGGGTATTGTCGGGATACAGATGCCAATGAGGTCCGATGAAACAGCATTCTCATAAATCAGGGTGCTATTTGGAGTCGCGGAGGTTCAGGTTTTCTCCCATCAATCAAGACTGAAGGCATATGCCTGGCTGGTCATCGGAAACCTAGGGATATCGTTTCGCGGCAGTCCACGTTGAGCGTGATGATGATGATGATGATGATGATGATGATGATGACGATGATGAGGATGATGATGCGACCATATAGTGATGATGATGATGATGATGATGATGATGATTGGTGCTGGGGGAGGTGGCGATGTCCGTGACGGTGATGGTAATGAGGATAATGATGATGGTGATGATCGTTGTGATGGTTGGACAATGAGGTGCCCCAACGTCGGCTTTGCTCGTCATGTAAATTAGTGGGCTTGTGAGTCCAGCATTTGCTTGAGGACGAATGGCAGACTTGAGTACTGCAGAGCTAAGGAGATTGTAAGGGACAGCTGGGCGATTAATTGATCGATTGATCGATTGATCGATTGATTGATTGGCTCATCTGACAGCCGGGCAATTAATTGATCGATTGATTGATTGGTTCATCTGACAGCTGGGCGGTTAATTGATCGATTGATTGATTGGCTTATCTGACAGCTGGGCGATTAATTGATCGATCGATTGATTGATTGATTGATTGATTGATTGATCGGTTCATCAGTCGATCGATCGATTGTTTTGTTGGTTGATCGATTGATTGATTTGTTGGTTGATTGGTTGACTGACTGATTGATTTATTGATTGTTTGATTGATGGACTTATTGATTGATTCGTTTTACTGATTGGAGTACCTTACCCATTGCCCCTGGTTATTAGACGACCATTTTGGTTTTCAAAAATGTAATCATTGTTGAGGGGAAAACAGTTGGTGGTGTGCGGCGGGGAGATGAAGCTCCCGAATTCAGGGTTTCTGTGGGAAGTTCAGAAAGGGAAAACTGGAAAAGAGAAAAAACACGTCGAAGGAGAGGCAATCAGACTGTCTAAGTCTGCCGCCGCTTGATCGACCAATAGCCAATCAATCGCCGAGCAGCCAATCGAGGCATGAGCTGTTTATGGTTAGTTAATAAGTGAAAGACAAAGATCAAGCCGGTGCAAATAATAATCTCTGTTGATTAATCAATTGCCAACAACGCATATCACTCATTGAAATAAAATTATCGAAGTAATAATCTGTATATATAAATGTCTGTTTGACGATATATGAAAAACGAATTGATTTATTTTCTTGTTTTCCTTGTCTTTTTCGCTTTTGCGCTCTGATATCTCTATGACGGTACACGGACACGTTCATCCAATATTGCTCTTCGTATGGTGGTCCGTGGACCGCGTGCAGGGGAGTGGACAACCGATACGGGACCTGACACTCTTTCTGTGTCGGACATTCTTCAACATCTTCGTTTTATTGTTACTAATACATATTTATATACAGCGGATGGCCTTGTGCGTCATCAAGACGTCGGTATCCCTATGGGGACAAATGCTGGTCCTGAGATTGCAATCTTACACTTTATTGGGATGAGGCGCAGTACGTGGACAACCTGCAACGTGTGGATCCTTCCGCTGCTCGACAATATGCTTTCACTTATCGTTTCATTGATGATGTCCTCACTTTCGGTTGCCTCCCGCCATCGCCAGCCTGTTATGGTCTGGAATGGAAGGAGACAACGGATCCTGATGGTTCTTGCACTTTCTTAGGTGCGAAGCTGCAGACACGCACAGATGGATCCCTCCGATTGAGTGTGTATGATAAGACTGTTGCATGGGGTTTCCCTGTTATACGATACCCTAGTGCAACGTCAAACATTCCATCTCATCAGCCTGCAGGTGTGTTCACTGGCCAGCTTACGCGGTTTGAGCAGATTTGTGACAATTGGCTCGAGGATGGACTTGTTATATTCGTGCCCGCCGTTTGCTTTCCCGTGGCCATGTTCCATCAACACTGGCTCGAGGATGGACTTGGTATATTCGTGCTCGCCAGCGTCGGCAGCCTACACATGTGACGAGACTTACACAATGGTTTCGTCGCATGCTTAGTTGGTCCATGCATCATCCTCTTCTACCCTCTCCTCCCCTTGCTACCCCTTCTCCCCCTCCCCCTCCCCCTTCCTCTGTTCCATCTGCTCGTCCTTCTCCTCCCTCTCCCCCTTCCCCTCCTCCTCCTCCTCCTCCTCCTTCCCCTCGCCCTCCCCCTCCCCCTCCCCCTCCCTCTCCCTCTCCCTTCCTCCCCCTCTCCCTCTTCTTCTTCACCTCCCTCTCCTCCTTCTTCTTTTTCTTCCTCTTCTTCTTCTTCCTCCTCTTCTTCCTCTTCTTCTTCTTCTTCCTCTTCTTCTTCTTCTTCTTCTTCTTCTTCTTCCTCTTCTTCTTCTTCTTCTTCTTCTTCTTTGTCTTATCGACACCGTCGACTGAGATCAGCCCTTCCCTTATCTTCGTTGTCTATATGAGGACGGCGGCAGGCTCGTTCATTCTCCCCACCTTCTAGTCCCCCTTCCTCTCGGCGTCGTATTGATCCTAAACTGCCTGGTTCGTTGTCTGACCGACAACCTGCTTTGGTACGTCGACGGCGTTCGTCAATTAAACGCCGACCGCGCCAAATCAGACCGGGCCTTCCAGTGGTGACCGATTCGGATTTGCGAGCAGATCTACCAAACATTTGTGGCCTGACAGCCACGAGTGTTTGTCTGCAAGCTTATCAGCGTCAAGGTTATACTGTATCTCAATTTGTTACGATTGCTTATCAGCTTGACGCTGTTGAAAATGAGTTGTTGTATGACCATAATGGTCTAGCTCCTGAGGATAGTAATTATACTACCTCAGGAGGCTTTACTATAAATGTCTTACAGTTAGCATTTCACGGTCGCCACCTTCTCATGCATTATGGGACGCCAGGCGAGGACCTTAATGCCCGTCCTCATATTTCTGCATGCATTTTGCACAAACCCGGGCACTATATGGCACTCGTTCGTGCAGCTGCTCAGTGGGAACTGTGGGATGGTGGGACGGTGATTCAGGTTATTGTCAACATAAATGAATTCTTGCGAGGTTTGTTGAATCATACACTGTTCTGGATTGTTGAGCGACTCTCGTGCGACATTTGTCGGGATAGAGACGTGGTGCGTCTTGGTTGTGGAATGCATTATCTGTGTCAGCACCATTATCAATCCATTGCGACTGCCGCCGTATGTGCGGAAGGGTGTCTAACATTTCCTCATTGTGCACATCCCTATCACCCAGATGTACGTTGTCCTTTCTGTTCCCAAAGACGCTATCAGAACTGCATGATGCCGCACTGTGACGAACGTCCTGCTGTTTTTTTGACATGTGGGCAACATGTCCTATGTCGGGATTGTTTCGATGGGATGGTTCGTGCTAGCCGTCCGGCTGAATGCTGTACTAACGCAACTCTCCTTGGGTATCCCTGTGAACATCCCCGTCATCCTCACCGTAGTTGTCCTATCTGCCGAGGGGGTGACAGAAGAAGTGTAGAAGAAACAGATAAAGAAAGAAACCGAGTAAAAAGATAAAAAATAAATAAATAAAAAAAGAAACCAAGGAAGGAAAAACACAAAAAAAGAAACCTGASAAAAAAGAAAAAAGAAAAAAGAAAAATATGTTCTGTGGGATGGTAATTGGATTATCTGTGGGATGTGTCACTTGCTTCGGCTTTCTTCTTCTGTGAAGTTTGGTTTCCTCCGCCTTTTCTTTACCTCTTTGGCTTTTGGCTGCGTGCAAGTGGGTCTTTATGACACACGGGGATGGGGGCAGCCAGCGCTCAACCTGTCATCCACGTGGCTGGCCTAGTACGTAAGAGGTGACGAACAGGTGGGGCTTTCCTTCCTTGCTTCTTTTTCTTTTTCTTGTTCTGTCTTTTTCCGCCTATGCGCTCCGATTTCCACTGTGACAATATATTGCAGCAGGTAGCGGTGCTTCATGTGGGACCAGTCATCCGTTTTTTTTTTTATTGTCTTGGCATCCTGGTTGGTTGTTTCCCGTTGTTTGGCCTTTTGAGCGTTGGGCGGTGCTTGATCGTCATCCGGGATGGGTTATTTTTGGTACTTTCTTTGATTTCTTTGCAGACAAGAATGTTTTGACATCCTGGTTGGTCTTGTCCCGTCGTTTGGCCTGTGGGCAAGGGCGGTGCTTGCATGTGGGACTTGTCATCTGGGATCTGGTTTGTTGCCCCCTTTCCTGTTTTATTTGGCTGTTCCCTTCCTCTCTTCTTTGCCTCTTTGCCTTTTGGCTGTGTGCAAGTGGGTGGATATGACAGACGGGGGTGGGGGCAGCCGCCGCTCAACCTACATCCACGTGGGCGGAGGTTCTGAACAGGGGGAGTTGTAAGGAAGAAGATTAAAAAGGAATTAAGGCTTTTTGGTTTTCCTTGTTTTCTTTCTGTTTTTTCGCTTTGGCGCTCTGATATCATGTGACGATATATATATACAATATATACACAGCCCCTCGTTTGTTGTCCTCTTCTCTCTCTCTGCCTACGGTTTACCGGGCAGTTCTGTTTGTGACGATATATCGTTTGTTGTCCTGTTCTCCCTCTCTGCCTACGGTTTACCGGGCAGTTCTGTTTGTGACGATATATATATATATATATAGTTTGTCACAGCCCCTCGTTTGTTGTCCTCTTCTCTCTCTCTGCCTACGGTTTTACCGGGCAGTTCTGTTTGTGACGATATATACTACGACTTCGCTAGCTTCCTGCTACGTTTTTTTCCGGTCAGGTCGAGCGGCAGTGGTCAGGGCCATTACTAGGCGGCCATGCTGTGCCTCTAGTGCCAGCGGCGTGTCTGGAGTGTATTTTTTGGCTGTGACAGACCTTTCTTTGTTTCGTGGATGTTT
>BFEA01000004.1:5619076-5636513 GCA_003427395.1 Chara braunii
AGTTTGTCACAGCCCCTCATTTGTTGTCCTCTTCTTCCTCTCTGCCTACGGTTTACCGGGCAGTTCTATTTGACGATATATATATATATATATATATATATATATATATGTTCTATTTGACGATATATATATCGTCAAATAGAACTGCCCGGTAAACCGTAGGCATATATATATCGTCAAATAGAACTGCCCGGTAAACCGTAGGCAGAGAGGGAGAAGAGCACAACAAACGAGGGGCTGTTATATATATCTATCTATCTATCTTTGTCACAGCCCCTCGTTTGTTGTCCTCTTCTCCCTCTCTGCCTACGGTTTATATATATCGTCAAACAGAGCTGCCCGGTAAACCGTAGGCAGAGAGGGAGGGAGGGAGAAGAGGACAACAAACGAGGGGGGCTGTGACAAACTGTTTCGTCGGAGTTTCACCGACTCATCAGGAGGCTGAATATATATGCACGTTCTCGCAGAGATGTCGGTGATCACTTGTGGCAAGTTAGTATCTGAACCAAGTTCGTGCCACTTCTCCGTGAGTCCGCCGTTGAGATATCCCTCGGCGCCCAGGAGGCTTTTGCACAAACGATGGAGTATGGGCAGCTACGCATGAATTGAGCGGAATGACACATGGTGTCATGTGTGCATCATAGTGCTTCTGTTGGCGAAACAAACGGAATGATAGTGTTTTCCCATACACGGGGCTGGTGGTCGAGGAAGCCCACATTCCCCAAATCATACTCTGATAAATCCGATGCATGGGCTCCATTTACACGTGTCCCCCCTTTAACGATATCACACTACCCGCCACCTGGTTTGCACATTGCTATGCGCCACGTGGCGAGGCACCTCTGGTCTTCACGAAAGGTATGATTGCACATCATTTATATGAATGTATACATGCTTGGTATCTCCCAACTGCCTTAAGCTAAGAACTTCGTTTGGCCACTCGCAAGTTGTGCAAATGGTGCGTGGATCGTGCCACGTTCCTTTGTAAGATGCACTCGTTATTTTTGCATTTGGTGAGCGGTGGAACGAGTCCCTCAGGGCCCATTCAAATCTTCTGACCAGTGACAAGCCTGTGTCAATGACTCTAACATCATTGGCGTAAAGAACGAGTTGAAGGAGCAGGACGAGTTCCTGCGAAGGAATATTATTGGAAGGGGAAAAGAAAACCAAAAAGGGGAAAGAAATGGAGAAATTATTAAATTAAGTGCTCTAAAAAAGTGACGGTTACTGGATTGGGTCCGTTTTTTGTGTTTTGTGCGCTCTGTGTGTTTCGTGTGCTCTGTGTGTGTGTGTGTGTGTGTGTGTTTGTGTGTGTGTGTGTGTGTGTGTGTGTGTTTGTGTGTGTGTGTGTGTGTGTTTTGTTGCTTGCATGCGGGGATAATGTCGACGCGATGCGAGGGGTTGTGATGGTGGAGTGTCAGACATCTGCGTACAGTAGACGATCCTGTCATTCGACAGAAATGGATAAAGTGCAAGGAGGACCTGGCGGAGGAGTTTGATATCGTGAAACAGATAGATCTTGAGAGGTTAGCATTTAAAGAGCTGCCAGGATCTGGGCTTCGGTTGCCATCTCCTCGTGCAACGAACCGCCAACAGATGCTCTTCCCCGTGGAGGAGTACAACTACGACGATCCGGACGTCTGGAGACCCCCATCGAGGGAGGCAGCGCCTACGATCACGATGGGCAGACGACCCGGGAGGGTCATGTCGGGGGCGACAGGTGGCGGTGCTGGGCGGCGTCTCGACAGGTATGCAGGGGCGGATGGAGATGGAAGGTGGCCCTCAAGAGTATCAGGGAGCCGAGCAGCTGACGCCAAGGGGTCTGGTGGGGTGTCCGCATCTGGCCTGAGGGGTGCCAGGGGGGGGGCTGTTGGGACCTCGGGGAGAGGAGGGGATGGCAACTCATTTGGGACCGGAACCCGAGCTGGTGCAAGAGTGGGGAGCAGAAAAGGGGGAGGAGGAGTGTCGAGTGCTCGATCAACTCCGCCGCGGAGGGATTCAACGGTAAGTCTCTTATCCCTGCAGCATTCACCGGATTTTGCTTCTGAGCTACATATGCTTGGTTGTTTATATGTATTTATATATCTGAGCAATTTGCGCCAAACTGCTCTCCTTGGTTGGTCTAATAATGGCCACTCTTCTCTGCATGGGGTGTGATCACACCGCTTCTGTTGTCTTGTGCGGTTTGGATGAAGTGTTCAGTCAGTCAGAGATCGTCCTGTTCTCATGGAGCGTGTATAACGAAGAGCACATAAACTTGTTCAGCGAGCGCATAAAACAGACACTGCAGGACCCACAGCCCATGTGGCTGAATTGTACACACATGCCACTGTTAATGAACAGATTGCGAGCTCGAATCCCGACGTGAGATGCATGGTGACCAGGTCCCCGCTATGCGGTTATGCCGAAGGTAAGTGAATTGTGTGGGGAACACAAGCGCAGTAGTGGTTGGGGTGTTGTCTTCATGTCGTCGATTGAGGAAACAAGAGAAAAGGGAAATGCACTGCGTTTGCTGAAGCTTTGGAAGTCAGACTGAAGAAGCGACTCCTTTGTCACTCACAGAGGAATGCGCTGTGTTTGCCTGTCTCGTGCCTCGTGATGGAATACACAGGTGCTTGTTATACCAGCCTTCTCAGTCAGTTTTTCAAGCCATTTCTCACATCATTTGCCACACGAGTGACTTGCAAGAGACCTCGATATCACATCCTTATTTTTACCTTCTTTTCTCTTTCTGCAGGCATTGTGTATTTATGTCCTAGAGTTTTAAGAGTCTTGAAGCTCTTGAAGCTCCCGTCACAGCCTTTTTGGTTTTGGTACCCGTCTGATTAATAATAACAGTATTAAATATGCTATCTTTGACCTCCTGTTCGTCCTGCCTCTGCCCACCTATCAATCATCGCGGTGTAATAATGAAAGATGTCCTTTTTTTGTTTAGAAGAACAGGGAGGTAACCCCTAACTTTATTGCATCACCAGAACTCGTGCCCATGATCTTTGTGATCTGTGTACAAAGGGCTACAGCACACACAAGTGTGTACCATTTGTGCAGAAGGTGGGTAAGGATTCTTTTTGGAAATAATAGCGATAATGATAATGATAATGATGTTAATTGAGATGACATGCAGATCTCTTCGTGCTTGCTGACCGCATAGCAGGGGGCAAGCGATGAGGATAAGAGACCTGTAAGAGGAAGATATGAAGGTCCAGACCAAGAGCTTGCTGCGATGCTTGAAAGAGATGTTGTCGAAACGAGTCCTGGGGTGAGGTGGACAGACATTGCAGGTCTCACGGAGGCAAAGAGGTTACTTGAAGAAGCTGTTGTCTTGCCGCTATGGATGCCACTCTTCTTCCAGGTATAACTTAATGTGTGCATGTTTCAGAGGCTTTCATCTCCCCCCCCTTTTCTTTGTCAGTTTTTCTAAGCAGTGAGCTGCTTAGCTTTTGAATTTGATGAACTTGTTTTCTGTTGTCTTGTGCTGTGGTGTGGTCCACGACTGAAAATTCTGCCATGCACTTACTCTCGTTGTAATACTGCCACCAGTGGCCAGGAACAGTGTACACAATCGGAAAGCGGGTTATGTAAAAGAGGAGGATTTGTGAATCAACCCGTGAGAGAGAGTCTTCTCTCTCACAGCGGTCCTGAATGAACCCTGCTCTCCCTTGGCATGTTGTTAAAAAGACGTTGAGCCTCCAAGCTTCTTGTAGGGAGCACTGTGCAGGACTTAACATTCCACTAGCTTTAGCATGACTGGCGCTTGGCTGCAGATAGAGTCACACTTTTTAGTTGCCTCACAAAGTGCCAGCCTATCCTCCAGTAGCGAAGCTGAGGGCATAAGAACGTCTGCGGTTCTGGGGATGGCATCTATGCCTTCCAGGGCTGAGTTTTCCCCCGGGACACAATGCGGCCTTGTCGTAACTGGAACGGTAGTCTTCTCCCGGACACAACGCCGCCTTGTTGTGAGCGGAAAGATTTCTTGTATACATTCATGATGAGTGCGATGTGGCTGGGTTAAGACGCTAGGAGAAGAGGTGTGGCAAGCCCAAAAAGCTTCAGCACCTGAACAGGGGTGCTAGTTGCTCTTTGGCATGGAATCAGTGTGCTGATTCCCGGTCTGGTACAGATGTGGCTGGCTGATGGCCTGGGTTAAGGCTGGTGTAAGAGGAGGCCGAACAGAGCTTGGGGAAAGGGAGTTAGGAAGATAGAGAGATGGAAAGAGAGGGGGGGGAGAGTGAGGGTAGCTGGTAAGTGCCATGTTTTACCAAACCTCACTCGAAAATGCCTCTTTTGTACCCCCCTTAACGAGGCGTGGAGATAAACCCGAGTACAGATCCAGGTGTTGGGCTCTTCATCGGCTTGTATAGACTTCTTCATCTACAGCGTATTTGCACCTTAGCTCACATTTGCTAGTGAGGAACAGGTGTCATGCCGGCAACACACCGAAAAGGGAAGGAGGCAAAAAGAGAACAAAAAAGGCAGGGGAAGGAGACCATGAGTGCGCAATCTTTAGCAGATCAGAGAAAGAGAAAGAAACGGCTTTAGATGGGATTAAATGCAATATATGTATTCGAAGCAAATGGCTTTAGATGGGATTAAATGCAATAGATTTATTCAAATCGAAGAAACTTTAATGACTTTGAAAAGCTGAAACAAGTAATGATGCCATTCTGTTGAAATTTTCAAACTGTTGTTGATTTCAGTCTGTTTAATTGATAATGTCATCTTTCTGTGTTGGTTTCATATTTGCAGAATGATGTTGCTATGTAAATGCGGTTACTGCTCTCTGCCAATATTTGAATTATCTCTAGCTTGCACTCTAGGCACTCTATCCGCTCTTCTCTCGTATTGCCATTTACTGAGTACATCCTGCCTGATCCCTATTTCTTGCCGTTTGCTCACTACCTACGTATTGTGCCCTCTGCAGCCAGTTCTCCGGATCCCTACGCTCACGAGCTATTTGCATGTAGCGTCTCTGCACCCAAGCACTCCTGTTGTATTCCACACACAACTTGTATATAGCACTTTTATACTCATTTGCAGTCTTTTGGCAGTTGCGGATCTCAACGCAACAGCTCTGGTCACTTGAACTGATGTAAAAATTGCTGGGGTCCAAGAGAGGTTTGTGATACCTCTCCGTCTACGTTAGCATCTCGTTGTCGATTCAGCTTGATTGCCTTGGGCATCAGCCAGTTGCCATGGGCGCTATAGCCAAACGTCAGCGCAGAATGATGTACCGTGAAGGAGCCTCGTCTGCCAAGTCGGTGAAACCTGCTGGTCCTCTCTGTCGTAAATCATGTTCTGTTGGCAGTACCAACTTCTGCTTCAGGCTTACCCTGTTGGCCTTCTCTGTCGGTGATCGTTTCTATCGGCAGGACCATTGGCTGCTTCCAACTTAACAGGGATTGCAGTCATGAGGGGACATCCTCATGCATGTTGCCTACCATTAGTGAATGTCTTTGCACCATCGATAACCTGCACTTTTGATGAAGGGGTGCTAGTTGACCATAGTCAATAATGCCACTTGCATTGGCGCAGTAGGGTTCACTCCAAGGTGGAAGTTCCCCTTATTAAACGCCATAGGACATGAAATGGGCGCTGTGAAACTGGGTGCAGGCAGCCACAAAGCCGCATGTCCTGCAATGCTCAGTAGACTCCTGCACCCCTCCATGTAATGTGCAACTATGGAAATTCTGGCAGGATGATGGAGTGAAGAAAGGCACAATAAACTATTGATGGAGTGAAGAAAGGCACAATAAACTATTGAACAAGTGTTAGCCTCAGGTACAACAAACTATTAAACGAGTGCACAGCAAACTTTTAAACAAGTGTTAGCTTCGCTAGCTGAACGGTATGTGGAGGTGGGGATCCAGTAGGCGACGTTCGACTTGAATCGAAATCTTCTTGTCTTGGTTATAATAATAACTATTAATAAGACTGGGTAATTGTAAAACCACCAGTACTTCGCCCAGCTATCACCAGTACTTCGCCCAGCTATTGATGCTGAGCCTGCAAATGGCCTGCACACCAAGCTTTGCCGAACCGCCAGCATGACTTTTTGGCTGGCGCCGCCAGACGTTGTGGTCCGGTAGCCCCGAAGCCCGGCTAACATGGCGCGGTAACGTCAAGGGCCCACGGCTGATGTATGGGCCAAGTATTGGTGGTTAAAACTATGTAAGGTTGAGGGCTTTCCATAACCTAAACCTTGAGTTGTCACTCCAATTGACTTTGTTTTAATGGACTAGCAGCACACGCTACATTCGCATCAATAGCAGCATAATGGGACTAGATCCTTAAATCCCGCTGAACCAGAAAAGGACCGAGATTTATCACTCAGTTAGGTGTACTGAGGCAGTGTGTGAGACAACTAAAAGAGAGAAGAGACTGGCGATCATCATTGGATAGGTAACACCATAGATGGATGGGGATCACCATATACCCAGGGGTGTTCAGTGTATAAAACACTCCGGAAGTATTGGCAGAACACCGTATGGCGTCGAGTACTATGTTTACACCTAACACAGAAGTGGCTAGTATAGAAAATAGCATCGGGAGGGATTGGGCTGTAGTGACCCACATAGCAATGCGTCACGGGCATTATTCTCTCAGCAGATGTGACAGACTCAGGGCATTATTCTCTCAGGCACTGACTGGTAGACCATGTGAATCTGGAAAACTATGTATGAATATTATCATGGCCATCGTCTGGCAAACTTTATCAGACTGTTTATCTGCTCGACTGTCAACTGCATCTATCAGCGTTTGTACAATCACCCATTTCACCCCTAATGTTTGTCTGTCCGTCTCAGTCTCGTTCTGGTTCATCCTATGTCATGATAAGAGTATCCATCACTGGGTGACTGGTGATTGGGGAGTTTTGAGGACTGCTTTTCTGTTATCCCTTTTTTTTTTTTTTTTCCGAAAACAGAACCTTATGGTTCTGGCCCCTTTTCCATTCTGGGGGGCATCAGTCCGGTTCCTACTCCACCGGCAAGTCGATTGGAATACATGAACGACACACACACGCTCTTCCCCTTTATGGTAGGAAAGTCCGAGGGCCGGCATTGATTACTTCTCGCCAGAAGGCTGTACCAGCCCCCACCCCTGCCTGAGTTAGCCTATTTACTTTTAATTGGTGGCTAGTGCCTGGTTGAAAAACTTGGAAAGGAAACCCCTCTTCACCTGTTCCTCTCAGTCCTTTGACTGTCGGATTCACGTTAAGTACTGGAACTGCTGACCTGTCCTTCCCTTTTAGGGCTACCTGTTCCTATATCTTCCCTCTTCTAGTTTCTGCCGTCTATAAGTGTTTCTGGTGCCTAATATATCTAATTTATAAATGTCTTTAACCGGTTCTACCGGGTGCTAAAACCCTAAACCCTATCCTATTTAGCTAGTTTGTCTACTACGTTGTACTTTCCCTCGTTGTGGCTTGAGACTCTTACCCTGAATTTCCTCTCTTTGCTGGCTGTTGCTGCCCTTCTGGTAACTGTGTGTAGGGTGTAAGTAGTAATAGACTGCTGGGTTGGGTAGGGCATATGTCTGTGGGTTTGGTGATGACAAAACTTTTTATTATTTCTGCTACGGGTGTCACCTATTTCTTAGGCATGGCTGGTTGCTTCATATAATTGAGAAAACTCAAAGCCTCTCACCATCCTCCCTGCACATACTCAGTGGAGTCCCAGTTGTCTTGATGGCTGAGTAGATGCACAGAAATACCTCTGCCTTTCAACATCCGACATTTCTCTCTCGCTCTCTCTATGGCTGTTTTTCTGTCTGTCTGTCTGTCTCTCTTGTGTTCTTTCTCTCCCCTCTCTGTCGCACAAACACACACAGAGGAAGGACCCACATGGAAGAAAAGGGGGAAAACGGACGCTCGTTTACCATAACTTTCGTCTCTCTCTCTCTCTCTCCTGTCTCCCCTGCTCTCTCTCGTGCAAACACACATTGAGATGATTGTCGGGAATGCCAATGCTGTTATACTTGTTTTTTTTTTATAAATGAGTTTTTGGTTTTGTGGGCCGGTGCGGAAGGCTCTCCAAGTGTTTTTGGACCTTTGAGGGTGTGGGGTCGGTGCCTTCTTGCTGGAGTAGTCTTTTGTCTTAGGTAAGTTGCCTGCTTCCTGGCATCCGTTTATGGTTTGAAATATATATGAATACATATGTATATGTGCAAGTGTGCCGCTTTGGCGGCAGACAGGTGTGTGGGCACTTGGCGCTGAACCACACGAACGTGGCCAACCTTTTATTACATTGCCTATCTATACTTTTTCGTTATGGATGGCTTGTGATGATCTGTGAAGGGAATAAGAGAGAGAGAATCTGGGGTCCTTTAAAACAACACACACGGAGGAAGGAAGGACCAACACGGAAGAGAACTAGGAAAAAAGATGCTCATGCTCCATAACTGTTTCATTTCTGTTAATGTCGAGATCACCCATGAAGTCTGGGCTTTTAATGTGCAAGACCAATTGTGAACTTTCTAGTCTCCTGCATGTGGCGTGGACATATCTTTGTTCTCTGAAGCGGAAATCTGGTGAACTGTGTTCTCAAATTTTCATGTATATAAAAAAGGAAAGCATCATTATGTCGTATATTCACTTGCGGGCAGGGCATCCGAAGACCATGGAAGGGCGTTTTGATGTTTGGGCCGCCAGGAACAGGAAAGACGTTGCTTGCCAAGGCAGTTGCTACAGAGTGTGAGTCGACTTTTTTCAATGTCTCTTCATCGACCTTGGCATCAAAGTGGCGTGGAGAGTCTGAGCGTATGGTTCGATGCCTATTTGATATGGCACGAGCATATGCCCCGAGTACCATCTTCATTGATGAGATTGATGCACTATGTACATCCAGAGGGTGGGTGACATGCTGTTGACATCATTTTATTCCTTACAATGTGTATGTGATAAGACTTGCTATTATCCACTGTCCTTATTCCTCCTCCTCCTCCTCCTCCTCCTCCTCAACAACAACAACAAATTAAACTCACTGTGTGTTAGAAATCTCAGAAAGGCTAAAAAGGGCTGCCTTTTCCTGGGCATGTATAAATGACAATTTGTGGAGTGATGTGGAGGATCCAAATCTGGAGAAGAGGAAAAGCAGTTTAAACCTTGAAACACGTTTCCAAATTCTCAGTCTGTGGAGCAACTTATGATGTGCGAGAGCCTTTCAAAAATGAAGTGGTGTAATGTCCAGAAGAGGGGTGGTGGATATTTGTGAGCCAGTTGGTAAAAAGGGTATAGGAGATTTGCATGGTATTCTTCCGAGAATGATCAAGCGTATGAATTCAGGTGATGGGTTACTGAATGGGCAGTGGACCATGTGAACTGAGGTATTCGAGTTTCACTTCTTCTGATGCATGATCTGCATGTGCTGGCCACACTTTCGCTAAAAATGGGCAAGCTTTTTTGTTGTGTTTTCTTTCTTATTTGTCTCAGCGCTCTGCTTTTTTGTTGTCTACTTTTTCACGAGCTAACGGATTGTGTCAAAGTGAAATACTAAGCAATCAAATCTCTCTGTGTGCATTGAAGTTGGAAGGGTTTTCTAGTCGGACGTGGGCATTCCTGTCTCGTTGCAGTAGTGGTGAATCTGGGGTTAGACTTTGACGTAGTGGATCTGTGATTATTTCTAAATCGCTGCATGACATGACCTACAGAAGGGCTTCGAGAAAAAAGCTTGGAAGTTGTGACAAACTTTTATGCATGGCTACTGCCAGGATGTATGGATCGCAATCCAGATGTACCGGATCTGGATGTCTGGGTTGGGTGTTCGGTTTTGGGTGTCCGGATTGGCCCACCCACCCACAACTTTTGAAAAAAAAAAGGGGCACCCAGGACGATGTTGGAAAATTTTCCACCACCTGGAAAAATTTCGAATGATGCTGGTAAGGCAGGACGGAGTTCAAATTTGACCGCCACTTCGAGTTGCTGCTGCCAACTCATCGGAGCTGCTGTCGCCCATCTAGTTGGAGCTGCTGCCGAGCTTGAAGCAGTCTTTGTTGCCATCGGCATAGCCTGCACCCAGCCGTTCAGGAGGGATGGAGTCGAGGAGTAGGGATGGAGTAGAGGAGGAGGAGAGATAGAGTCGAGAGGAGGAGAAGGATGGATGGAGACAGTGAGGAGGAGAGATCGAATCGAGGAGGAGGAGGGATGAAGTCGAGGAGGGATTGGATGAAAGTCGAGGTGGAGGAGGGATGGAGTCGAGGTGGAGGAGGGATGGAGTCGAGGTGGAGGAGGGATGGAGTTGAGGTGGAGGAGGGATGGAGTCAAGGAGTAGGGATGGAGTCAAGGAGGAGGGATGCCAGGATGGAATCCAGGAGGACGAGGGATAGAGCTGAGGACTAGTTATGGAGGGATGAAGTCGAGGAGGAGGTGCTGGTTCTTTTTATTGGTTCCTCGTCATCATGGTAGGTCTTCCCCCGGTAGGAGGAGGGGGGATGGAGTCAAGGCGGAGGAGGGATTGAGTGAAGGGATGGTAGGATGAATTCGAGGAGGAAGGGGGATGGAGTCGAGTAGGAGAGGGATGCAGAGGAGGAGCAATGGAGCGATGAAGTCAAGGAGTGATGGAGACATGAAGTCGAGGACGAGTGATGGAGACATGCAGTCGAGGAGGAGGTGCCTGTTCTTTCCAAACCTTTTTTTTTGTCTTGTCCCTTCTTGATGTCATGGCAGGTCCGCACATAGGAGGGGAGGAGAGATGAAGTCTAGGTGGAGTAGGGATTGAGTCCAGGAGGGAGGATGGTAGGATGGCGTCGAGGAGGGAGGATGGTAGGATGGCGTCGAGGAGGGATGGAGTTCAGGAGGAGGATCGATGGAGGGATGAGGTCAAGGAGGCGCTGCCGGTTCTTTCCGGACTGTTTCTGTTTGTTTTTTTTCCTCATTGTCATGGCAGGTCGACTGCCTGTAGGAGGAGGAGGGATGGAGTCGAGGCGGAGAAGGGATTGAGTCAAGGAGGGATGGCAGGATGGAGTTGAGGAGGAGGGGAGATGGATGCCATGCCTTTCCAATTCCTTTCCCCCCTCCCCCCCCCCCCCCCCCCCCCCCCCCCCCCCCCCTGCCTTCCTTGCTGACAACGAACACCCAGTTCGGTTCGCCAGTGGGAGGAGGAGAAGAGGAGGAGGGCTGAGCGTGAGGAGGAGTTGGAGGAGGGACGAGGAGAGGGATGGAGTCGAGGAGGAGGAGGTGGCGGAAAGATGGAGGACGAGGACGAGGAGGAGGGATGGATGCCAGTTTTTTGCACATTTTTTCCCTTTCTTTTGGTTATCTGGTAGCTGAAAATTCAGGAATGAAAATTCTGAAGTGAGAGTTTTGGGCAGTCTGAAAATCCTGAATGGTCCTGAAGTGGTGAAAAGTCCGAAGACCCTGAAAACCACCTGTTTAGGCAGGCTGCATCCTGAAGTGGTGATGAAAAATACGACTGTTGTTAACCTTCTCTCAATCTTTGGCAAGCTATGCTGCTCAACAAGGTGCAATTACTTCTCTTATGTTTACGACTTTCCTTCCTTCGCTTGAGATTTAAACGAAGGACAAGTGTGCCTCAATTTGACCGTGCAGTCGTGCTTCTCATTGCAACTTGTGATCTGCCCCTGCCCTTAGTAGCAATGGCTATGCTTGACGGTGACCATTGGCCTTCTGTTTCTCTTGTTTACTTTTGTCTCTTTCTGATGTTGATGGTTCTGACCTCTAGGAATAGATAGCTGCTGTTCTGTTCTCTTGATTCTAACAACTTATATTTGTCAGCAGTACTTTCTTGAAGTGGTGTAAAATTTAGGATGGTTTCTCATTGTTGTTTTGGCAAAGGGCCTCTTCTACAGGATCCTGTGCTCATGAATTGGTTCTCGTGTGAGGGGAGCGTCCAAGGAAGCACTTACCGAGGTTTGAATTCTCAACGATTCTTGCAGGGTGGCTGGGGAGCATGAATCTAGTAGAAGGGTCAAATCAGAACTCCTGGTTCAGATTGATGGGTGTAACAGTAGCACAGGTGATGATGGAGAGAAGAAGATAGTCATGGTATTGGCGGCCACAAACTTTCCTTGGGATCTTGACGAGGCTTTAAGGTGAGCAGCAAATCAGATGGACGATGCCTCTGCTGATGTATTGGGATCATCGTTTTACTGTCTAAGCTCCTCCTCTTTCCATTATCTTCCCTTTCCTAATTGTCCACATTGGCTGGCCTTCATATTGTGTGTGTGTGTGTGTGTGTGTGTGTGTGTGTGTGTGTGTGTGTGTTTGTGTGTGCGCATGTGTGTGTGTTTGTGTGTGCGCATGTGTGTGTGTTTGTGTGTGCGCATGTGCGTGTGCATGTGCATGTGCATGCATGTGCGTGTGCATGTGCAGGAAGACATAGGTGGCTATGGATTAGGATGTGTCAAACATCCGGTACATGGCCCCGGGCAGTCTGAGAATCCAAAATGAGCCTCTCCGAAGTTTTTGCGGCTTGGGGAAGCCCTGGCAGTGCAGCGGGGCACAAAGCTCGTGGGCCCCACTGAAATTTGCAAATGTCCTGCATATTGTCCTACAGGTTCATCCGCGCTAGTGGAAACACTACTGCAGACAGAACAGAAAGCAAAATGCAAAAAAAGGGGGGGGGGAAAAGCTGGCCAAAAAAAAAGAGAAGAAAAAAAGAAGTTTGCGTGTTGAACGAGGCTTTGTCCTGTTTCTGGAAACGAACCCGGCGCCTTGTCCAATGGGCTCATACCATTTGAGGGCGTTTTCACGCTAGCACATTCCTAAATGTATCTGACTGCAGTTCTGGCAAGTGTGGGTGAATCTGTGAGGCAATCACGTTCGGAGCTTGGTATGCCCTTTTTTTTTTTTTTTTTTTTTNTCCTTACAGTTTAGTACCTTCGTCGGTTCGGATAATAGTGGGCCTCCTCCGACCTTTCAGGAGGCCGAAACGAAACGACGGCCGCCGATCAGATTAATCAACGACCTGTCTCTTATACACATCTAGATGTGTATAAGAGACAGGTTCTGGCAAGTGTGGGTGAATCTGTGAGGCAATCACGTTCGGAGCTTGGTATGCCCTTTTTTTTTTTTTTTTTTTTTTTTTTTCCGAGGAACGAAGAACAATGGCTGTTTCTGATGAGACTCCCCTTGAGAGGTGGGATCGACTCCCTGTCAGGCCCTCTCATTTCATGGCATTCTCATGCTACCACCCTCTGTGCTGGACCTGCATTCACCACCATCCCTCAAAGCAGCCAGGAGGGGAACCACACATAGACGGAAATCCCTGCTGGCGGATCACACACATGGGGAGACAGCCGTAGATGATGAGGGAAAAGAGGGATATGTAGAGAAGATGAAGAGAGAGGGAGTCCAGAACACGAGTTGAACCAATAATAATCTCTCTCAGCCATATTTGTGGCTCACTGATATGGTGCGCGATGTGGTGTGGTGCTTGCGCCAACTACGGATGCGCGCGCAGTTCGAATAGGTGCGTGATGCGCGGCACTATTCTGCTGTGCGTGGTGCGCTCTGGTGCGCACACGACGCTAGCGTATGTGCAGTACTGTGGGTACTGCATTTTTTTTGTTGTTTTTGCTTTTTAGTAAATTATATTAGGTATTCCATTATTCTTCTTCTCTTCTTCTTTTTTGTTTTTTGAAAAAAAAAGCACAGCCCCTTCTATTGTGGAGGGCGTCATTCAGGTTGGTTATCACTATAGGGGCTAGGAAGATTGTCACTCCCAGCCGGTCCTGCCCAGCCTGGCACCCGGGCACACAAAAAAAAAAACTAAAAAAGGGTTTTCTGCGTTCTCCCAGAGGACCCCAAATCCGGGCTCATTTCTTTTTTTGAGAGTTGGCTGTCAAGGGGGAGGAAGGGGGGTATGAATTGGTTTTAAACCTAGGCTGCCTGGCCGTCGCCGGGGGGGGTGCCGGGCCGCCTGGCTGGTTGTCGTGCCCGGTTGGCAACCGGGCGCCCAACCCATCACTGTAGGTTAGTGTTTTTTTTTTTTTTTGGGGGTTGGTGCCCTTTTTGTCCCCTTTCACCGCGAAAAAAAAAAAAAAAAAACGGGGCCGGTAGGCCCAATTTCACCGATTTGAAAATCGGGCCCCATCTGGATCGTCGATCTCGAAGATCGACGGCCCAGATTGCACCGATTTCAAATCGGTGAGGGTGGGAAATACCAGCCCCCGTTCCCTCCCCCATGCTGAAGATGTGCCCCCAACGTCCCCCCTTCCCTGCCTTGCAGCACTGTGTGTCCGCCAGCCTTCGACGCGCAACTTCAACGCACCCCGCCAGCACCTGCCAACACCCGTCATCGCGCGTGACCCCGCCGTCACCCACCAACGGCCACCTTCAACAAGGTAAGGGACTTAGTTGGGGGGAGAGAGAGAGAGAGAGAGAGAGAGAGAGAGAGAGAGAGAGAGAGAGAGAGAGAGAGAGAGAGAGAGAGAGAGAGATCTTCTTCTTCTTCTTCAACATGATTGGCTACGCCTAGTTTTAAACTGCGTAGCATGGCGAACGTGTTTGCGCCCCTTCACGTTTGGGCGAACATAAATGTTTTTTCGTAAAAAATAATATATTTTTTTCGGTTTTTGATTTTTAACTCATGATTGGCTACGAATTTGAACATGACTCCAAGGCAAAAGTTGCTTGTAATGTTGGTTTACATAACATATATTTTTTTCAGATTTTTCTAAGAACCTTTTTTTTCTTTTTTCTTCTAATATTTTTTATGTTCGCATTCGGAGGGTTTTGGACACTTGTTCGCGTTCGGGGGAACATGTTCGTGTTCGCCTCCGAACGCGAATGAACATGACTCTCAAGGCAAAAGTTGCTTGTATTGTTATTTTACATAACATATATTTTTTTCAGATTTTTCTAAGAACCTTTTTTTTCTTTTTTTTTTAATATTTTTTATGTTCGCGTTCGGAGGGTTTTGGACACTTGTTCGCGTTCGGCCGAACATGGTTCGCGTTCGCCTCCGAACACAAACACGGTGCTACGTAGGTTTTAAAGGGTCTGAAGGAAAGGCGGGTGCCTCAGTGTGATTGTGTTATTTTATTTTTTATCTCCGATTCTGTGTGGATTTTTTTTTTTTTTTTTGGGGATTCTGTGTGGAATTCTGATGTGACCCTCAGCCAAAAGTCGTTTGTATTGCAATTCTACACAACATGTTTTTTTCCGGTATTTTTTTTTTTTTTTTCCCAATTGTGCTGGGCCTGCCCGGAACCCTGCCCGGGGGTCATGCCCGGCCAGGCACCCGGGCGTGTATCCAGGCGTAAGTTGGGTGCCCGGGTGCCCGTAAACGCTGCCTAGATTAATGGGGCCTTTTTTTTTCCCCTCGTGTCATTTACGCAAAATGCAGGGATCAAGCTTTCAAGATTCAATTATCAAAACTTCAAATTCCTAAAGATGCAGGAGCTGTTTTGGTGGCAGTTTGATTGTGGGAAAGGGGGACGTGTCTTTCTGTAGAGTTATATGAATCATGCATATGCAGCAATAATAATCGTCATTGATAAACAATTGGTAGCGTCGGGTAACTGGGGTGTTATGTTCACATGATAATCAACAAGTTGCGTGCACAACTGCTCCCACTCCCATGCAACAAACCCCTTTTGTGAAAGGGAGGAAGAAGGGTCTGTGCCATCGTGAATTCAAGCCACTCACCTCAGGTGCGAGGCATGCTGTACCTCCATGTTCTCTTTGCATCCTACCTTCTTCACCCAGATAAAACGGCCTGTAATTATCGCTGGATCTGACTGAAAGTTGCACCAAGTGCAGCTCTAACAACTGGGCGTTCTATTTGGATGAAGATGGCAGCAGGTGGAGGGTCCTGTGGCAGAGGTCATGTCTTAGCCTGTCCATCCCTTAGGCAGAGAATGCATGGTTATGCTGTACGATGATGCGATCGAAAATGTATTGGCACTGATGTGTTTGCTTCTCTTGAGTATGCTCAAGAGATGACAATATGACAGGGCAGTATTTTTTGCACCTGTTAGTGGATGGTAATATAGCAGACGTGTGGTGTAATTGTGCCTTTGGGACAAGGCTCCTTTACCCGCTGATAGCTATGATAGAGCGAAATTTTCATGCTGGAAATTGGGAGTCGGTGGTTTGCCACTGGCGTATTGTTTGCAGGAGGCTTGGGTGAGTATCATTTAAGAAATATTTTCATTCTATCAGCCTGCACAAAAACCAAAATGGAATTGAAAGGAACTCGAATGAGAAAATGAGAGAGGAAAGGCTGAAGATGGTGGAAAGAAAGAAGAATGAAGAACAGCGGGACCGCCATGTCAACCGTCTGACCCGCAGATCGTTGGGGTGAAGAAATGAAGAGATACGAAGATCACAGTAGGTGGCCATTATGGCCCTCGTGACAGAACGCTTACCAGGACTCGCAGGGAATGAACCTGGTTGATATTTTGAACAGATGCACAGAATCCTATCTACGGCACACATCGTTTATCTCTTGTGTATGTGTCCATATACAGTTG
The DNA here is from genome assembly GCA_003427395.1 of Chara braunii. Classification (NCBI taxonomy): domain Eukaryota; kingdom Viridiplantae; phylum Streptophyta; class Charophyceae; order Charales; family Characeae; genus Chara; species Chara braunii. Next base: position 5,635,508 of record BFEA01000004.1, read on the forward strand.
TGGAGAGAGAGAGAGAGAGAGAGAGAGAGAGAGAAAGAAAGAACTTCTCCGGCGCGGGAAGGTGACAAGCGGAAACAAAGGAGTGTCAATATTTCTCTCACACCTCTTGAATAGAGATGTTAAAGATCTAGACCGTCTGCTGCCGTAGTTGGTTGACGAAGAGTATGTGAAAAAAGGGAATCAACCATACTTGTGGCGCATCGACCCTGTGCGCTGCGCGACCCCGAGATGTGCGCGCACCGGCGCGCACCGCGCACCCGGGTGCGCTGCGCACAGGGTCGATGCGCGGTGCGGGGGTGCGCTGGGGGGTGCGCGCTGCGGGGCCACATATGCGCGCGGTGCGCACAGCATACGTATATATATATTTCTGTTTGTGACGATATATATATATATTTTTTGGTGTGTTGCCTTGGGATCTGAACACCGAGGACCAACCCGAGGACCAACCCCCCCACCCAACTCTCTCTCTCTCTCTCTCTTTCTCTCTCACTCTCTCTCTCTCTCTGTGCAGGATTGTTTGTTTTTTTGTCCTGTTTCGTTGGAGGCAAGCAGTTTCAGCTTTCAAGTTTCAAGTTTCAACTTTCAAGTTTCAATACTACCTGCAGCAGCACCAGCTGCAGGATTGTTTTTTTTGCTGTTTTAGTAACTTTTTAGTACTTTACTGCTTTTTAAGTTTACCGCGCACCTTGTTACTGTTTTTTTTTTTTTTTTTTTACTGTTTTGTTGTTTTCGTTGGACACACACACACACACACACACACACACTCACCTGCAGCAGCACCAGCTGTAGCACAGACAGCGCTTCAACAATACCTGCAACAGTACCAGCTGCACCACACACACACACACACACACACACACACACACTCACCTGCACCAGCACCAGCTGCAGCACCCTGCAGCAGCACCAGCTGTAGCACGAACAGCACTTCAACAATACCGCGCACCTTTTCGGTGTTTTAATTTTTTTTTCACTGTTTTGTTGCTTTCGTTGGACACACACACAC
>BFEA01000004.1:5654296-5687682 GCA_003427395.1 Chara braunii
AGAGAGAGAGAGAGAGAGAGAGAGAGAGAGAGAGAGAGAGAGAGAGAGAGAGAGAGAGAGAGAGAGAGTTTGCATCCGTCGGTTGCCTCCACCTTTTTACTGTTTGTTTTTGTGCGCGAAGCCGCAACAGGTCATTTAGTATTTTACTATTTTTTTAAGAAGTTTATTTGGGAAATGACTCAAATGAGCAGGCTTGACCCCCTCGTCTTCAAAGCATACATGCGGCCAAGGCTGCGCGTGTGGCGCAAAGCTGACGCGTATACGCATGCACACGCACGTGACGCGGCCCATGGCAAAAAGCAGTGTCAAAATAGAAAAGGGGAGGGACGGAGTGTGGTAGAAGCACCCCCCCGCCCCTCCCCTTACAAAAATGCGTTTGGGGCCGCACACGACAAAAGTCAGTGTGTGTGTGTGTGTGTGAGAGAGTTTGAAGTCGTGTGAATCTACAAAACCAGCTCTTTCTGTTTTTCTTTCTTGATTTTGGTTGTATTCACACTAGCACGCATGTATCTCACAGCATCGGGGCCCTCCCTAGATGTATCTGACTGCAGTCGTGTCCAGAGAAAAGTCGAAGAGTCCTAGTGTTATTGGTATGCCCCAAGTCTGTGTCACCCTTGTGCAGTGGCAGTGCCAGCGGGTATTTCTGACAGTCCCGTTGTGGTTTGTCTTTTCTTTCTCAAATTAGGGTGTACACACACTTGGATCCCGGCGTAAATGTATATGACTGCAGTTATGTCCAGAGAAAAGTGAAAAAGTTCTGGCGTTCGCAGACCCTAGGCGTGTGTCAGCCTTGTCCACCGGCCTCGCAAGTCTTCTCTGTATCGTTTCGATTTGAGGGCCCACAGCGTCGTGACATCGAGGCCCAGAATGTGCTTCCCACATTGAAGTTTCCTTTTCACGTCGGATGTGGTTGTTGCCCAAACACTGTGGGCCTTGCTCCACTACTCTCCAAATGTGCAAAATGAGACTGAATCTTGTGGTAGAACATGGAAAGATACGCCGCCATATTTGTTGTCTTTTGTGTGCGTGGAGAGTGGTGGAGCTAGGCCCTGTGTTTCATTTTGTTCTTTTTGTTTTCTTGTTTTCTCCCATCATGGCCACTTTTTTTTTTTTTTTTTTTTAATTGCGCATCAGTGATCAGTTGCCCTTGGCGTGCGCACCGCACAGCACATGTGCAGCGCAAGTATGCTTCAAACCACCACTACCTCTGCCGTCTTAAATTTGGGAGGACTGGTAGCACAGGTTGAAGACTGTTACTGGTAGCATAGCGGGGAGAACCAGGGGAGTGGCAAAAAATGGAAAATGCATCGAATAACCGGTGCGGTTTATTTCGTGGTTCAAACTTCAAACGATTAAATTTTTTTTTGTTAAAGTTTTCAATATTTTTCCTGGAAATATCATGCCCAAATCTATGGACCCTCGATTTTTTATTTTTATTTTATTTTTTAACTATGTTCTTCTCTCAAATTCTTTTTCGCCTTTCACTACCCTATATAGAGGGGAACCCTGCAAGCACAGGGCCTCGCAAACGAGGTAGTTCATGTTGCCCCCGCCCCAACAGCGGCAGTCAGAGATGGGGTGGGCCCGCCGGTGGGGCTCCCGTCTAACGCAAAGACTGAGCATTTTGTGTGTGACCCTCAAATTTTCATATTTCTTGACTTATTCTTTTGATTGTGAAAAATCGCTGAAGTTGAGGTACTTTTCCCGTTGGCCCACACGTTGTAAAGCGGCAAAAATGGAAAATGAGATGAAACGGTGCGGCCTGGCTTTTTATTAGTTTTTTTTTTTTTTTTTTTTTTCCTGGCCGGACCATGACTTAATCCACAGACCCTCAGTCATTTTTTCTGAGTGCAAAAAGTCGTGGAAGTTGGGGTACTTTTTACGGTGGCCCTCGCGTGGTAGTGGCAAAAATGGAAAATGTGGTCCAAAATGCTTCCTTTTATTTTTTCCTTTGTTTTTCCCGGAAAGATCACAATCCAAGGATCTCAAAGTTTCAGATTTTTTCATTGAGCGTGAAAAATTGCCGAAGTTGGCGCTTGAAAATTGACAGACCGGACCTGCCTGCACGGGTCTCCGACTGTTCCGAAAGTAATGGTCTCTGCACAGTTCACCCGAGAAGCTTTTTTTTTTTTTTTTTATGGGGAGCCCCGCCTAAGTTTAACGAATTTTCAAACTAGCACTCGGGAGCACAAACCCAAAATGTCAAACCAGAATCTACATCATTCTTTTTCTTTGCTCTTCTTCTTGCCACGGAGCTCAGCACTGATGACGACAATAATAAACCCCTTGTCTGACGAAGCGTGATGGTTGCTTGGCACCAGGCCACGGGTCAGGCAAGTTTGGTTGCAGATGGCTTGGATAATTCCTGATTTGGGCCATTGGGTACTCAACCAAGCTGATTTGGGCCATTGAGTACTCAGAGCTGCGAGTTTTTGTTCTTTCTTCTGCTTCCTCTCCTTTCTGAGGATGACGGTAGATTTATGGTTCTGAGGTGGTCCAACCCTCGACCTTTCGCTGCTTCCACATGTTAGCAGAGTAATTGCAGGGCTCTGCTTGCTCTATTTTAGGTAAGAAGGATGATGAGCAATTTCATCCAAAGTCGGCCTATGGCAGCCCAGGATGGATCTACCAAGTGAATTAATATTAGTCATGGAGTGTATATGAGGGCAAACGTGGCAGCGACGATGACAAAAAATTTGAAAAAAAAAGGGCTCCTAGTACAGGTACTGCACACATTGGGAATGAGGCAGGGAAGGAGTGGTAAGGTGGGTGTGAAAAATTAACAAACTGTTGAAAGGGGAAAAAAAAATGACATCGCATACGACAAGAAGAACAATACCTGGACATTGGACATTGCATGGTCTTTGATCTGATTGCAGTTGATGGGAATGACACAGGGATGGAGGAAGCCAAGAGAGAAATCTAGAGGACTCGAAACCATGTAAAAGTATGTGATTATGTAGTCAAATAAAAGTAAGTGCCCATTTTGCATTTATCTTACGCATAGTTGAACTTTGTGAGCGGCCAATAAGTGTGCACAGATATAAGCAATCCAACTGCAATGTGCATTACATGATTACACATTTCTGTCTTTCGAACGAAGCAACCCAACCGCTCCACTCTTCATTCATGTAAATAAATTAACCTCTCCACTCTTCATTCATGTAAGTAAATCAATCGTTCCACTCTTCATTAATGTAAATAAATTAACTCCGCTCTTCATTAATGTATATAAATTAACTTCAAAAAACCGGTGTCATGGCCCGCGCCAGTTCACACGCGGTCGCAGTTGAATTGGGTCCTCCAGGGTGGAACCAGCCCCAGTTGGGGGGGTTCGATCTGGAGAATCCTCACTTAGCCATTTTTTTTGTTTTAATCACGTTAAACGAAAGAAATGGAAAATAGAAAACCGTAGGGGGTATCTGCTGCTTTATGTGGGGGCTTTGTTACCTGAAAAAGTTGCCCTTCGACACCCCACCGCCACCGCCACCGGCGACACCCCCATGATGGATTGGAAGTCTGTGGGTGGCCACATTCCAGCGTCTGGGAGATGAGGATGAGGAAAGAAATGACATGACAATGCAAATGCTAAGCACACACGGCTGCTCCTGGTAAAAGCAATGAGCTTCCACACTGCAAATCCTGATATCTTTCAGCTGCCGCCACACAGCCACCTCTGAGCAACCCTGAGATCTTTCAGCTGCTGCCACTCGGCCATCTTCAGGGTGCACAACCTTCTTTGTGCGTTCACGATTGCGGCTCCCTGCCAACCCTTTGCTTTGAATGCAGCTTCCTCGTCTTTGGAACCAAGGAAAACGCAAAAGAATGGCCAAAAGGATGCATCATCTTGTCGACTGTTCACTTATGCGGTTCGGCGGAGGCCTACGCCCTGACCTTAGTTGGACAAGTGACTCAGTCATATCTTAGACCGAGAATATCGAAGCCGCTACCCTCGAGTCCTTCGCTTGTTCCAGAACAAACCTGGCACTGGAAACATTCCAATTGCGGTATGTAAAACATGCCTCCGACAGCAGTAAATGAGTGGTCAGGGTTAGAGACATCTGAAAACAAGCACGTTCTCTTTTTTTATTAATGCAAACAAGTGGTCCCACCGTGACTTCGCTCGCGGCTGGAGTGGTGGGTTGCATGTCAAGAAGGGGATACTGCCCGTGCTTCTTTGATTATTTCTGATCATCTACGTGGTAGGGCTGGGGTGTGTTAAACACACATGAAGATCTCTCTCTCTCTCTCTCTCTCTCTCTCTCTCTCTCTCTCTCTCTCTCTCTCTCTCTCTCTCTCTCTCTCTCTCTCTCTCTCTCTCTTNCTCTCTCTCTCTCTCTCTCTCTCTCTCTCTCTCTCTCTCTCTCTCTCTCTCTCTCTCTCTCTCTCTCTCTCTCTCTCTCTCTCTTGCGCGTGCGCTCGATCTCGATCTCGATGTCGATCTCAGTTTGAACAGCCCATGAGCAAAAGATGGGAAATATGGTGGTGTAAGATTCACTCTCGTTTTCCTGATGTGCTGGCATGGATAGTGCAGCGAGGACATACATTATGACAACGACACCTGGTGCCACGAGAGTACATCACGTGTCAAGAAAATGGTAGAAACAAGGGAATAAAAGCATTCCGCAAAGGCGTGCACTCCCCCCAGAAGAATAACACTTCATATTTTTCTGTCCACATACAGGCTATCCCCAATGAGACTGCTCCCAAAACGCCAGGAAAGGTGTGGACCCAAAAAAAAAACAAAAAAAAAAAACTTACCGTCTATAGAGAGGAATTATGATGGTGTGCTTTTTTCCATCTTCGAGCGGAGGACTTGGTTCCATTTTGCACGTTTAGAGAGAAGTGGTGTGAGGCCCACAGCCCCCCCCAACGAAGATGTTTTCAGTCAGCTGCGGCCACTTGCAGTTCAGTGCTTCCAGAACGTCGGCCGGTTTTCTCTTCACATGAGCACCAAGAAAAGGGATCTCTCATCCCGGCGGTCGTCGTTGTCCTGGTGCCACCTCTGCTTTCGGTTTCTGCTGGGCCTGTGGGTAGGCTGTTATGCAGGGACTGGATTTACTTTCAGAAGGATTCAGTGTAAGAGTCACGTAAACTTGACGGCCCGAAGGGTGAATTCTGCCTGCGTACCCTTCAGGACCAAAGAGTCAGAATATTAGCGAAGCACGTAAGACATCAAATATCAAACATCAGTAACCTATCTTCAGTAGAAACTCAAGAAAAAAAAAACAAAAACTACAAAACTTATCACAATCCAAAACAGGGAAAGTTGTAGATCGAAAGGGATGTCTGCAGCGCTATTGCTAAAACTTTCTACAGCGACAAACATCTACCTCCAATCTACATTTCAAACAATAACTTGTGCGTGAATTCCTGCTGCCCACCCTAAGGCTTCAAAAACCTCAGGTGGATTGGTCTCACCAACTGTTATGGAAACCCTTTCAGTCAAAACATCATTTCACGGTTAAGGCATGTCTTCGGATCACATGCGGTACAATTGTTTTCGCATCAGTTTGATGCAAGTAACGAGGTATGACAACACTTTTTCATAGCACGCTGCCAAATCATTGGTAAAATTGCCCAATTATTGATAAGGCGGCCCAAATAGGAAAGTAAGTTTATACTTTTGACATATACTCCTGCCACATTGTCCCCTCGTTTTTTTATATCTGCCTCATTGGAAGAAGTGGGTTGTGGGAGGAGTCTAAGCTGGCAACCCAAGAAATTGTAGGTAAGCATTCAACCATCTGCATGTAGCAGAGTGAGTGTGTGTTGAGATTTCAAAGTTATTGTTCCGCAAATTACCCAATCCTCCCAGGAAATGTTTTTCTTTTTTTTCCTTTTTTTTTTTTGACTCAAGAAAGGTACATAGGATACAGGGGAGGGGAGGTGAATCCTCTCCCCCGAACATAGCGCAAATGCATTGCAAATGAATAAAACAAATAGGTTGTTTTCTATTCGAATACAATGAATGTGCGCTCTACCGCATATGCGTTTTATTCAAATACAACTGTAGGTGTTGAAAATGAATACAATGGATATGTTGCTTTATTGAGTTGCCTTTTTTTTTTTTTAATACAGCGCATATGTGTAGAAATGCAGTTGTAACTTTTGTTCGAAAACAATATAATGCATATGCATTGTTTTTGGGGGAAGATTGTAGCGTTTGTTTTTGAACACCGAGCATGACGTTTTTGCAAACTACGATCAACATGAAATACACTAATGATTGCAAAATGTTCATGGGAATAATTTCATTCTTTGAGCGATATTGAAAATCATCACACATCTTATTCTCATATTGTTCAAAGAAACGGACCAGATTGCTCATTGGACCAAACGCATGAACCATAAAAAATATTTTATGAAGTTTTTTAGATATGTAACCGCGACAGACTTTATGCATTGATCGTATGTATCGTCGGTGTGCAAAAGTCACAATAAAAGGTACATCGATTGAAATGAATCGCGATCGATTTCGTCCACCGTACGAATTTCGGTAAAAGAGCACACCCCGCGAGAATGTTCATGGTTAAGGAACACACACAGATTAAATCGTTCGTTTTTTTTTATCCTTACATAATACAACCATTGTGAAGATCGTGTTTTTTTTTCGGTTGCCCTTGTGTTTGTTATCCCACATATGAGAATGAATGATCTTTGGATTGAGAGGAAATTTCTCTTTAGGAACACCTTCATTCAAACAGTTGTGTGTTTCATCCATACCTTCAATTTTATTTTTGGGGGCATGCGAAAGAATGCCATGCTCGGTGTCAGGTTGAAATTGCATTTTTTGCATGTTTTCGATATGCATAGACGATCTTTCCACCGACGTAAGGTTGAACACAAATAAACGTTTACATGAATCCCACGCATTTAAAATGCGCATATCTTAATACGATTTGACTTAATTAATGAGTGTATTATTATCTTGCTCATAAACCATAACATGATCATACTATTTGTATACGTCCTTATATGCATACTTGCACGTTTTGATGTTAGCACAATATTTCCTTTAAGTGGTGATTAAACCTCATTAACAAATACAAGTTATTTGGGGTTAGACGTCGACTATCGCAAAGGACACAATTTTGGGCAATTGTTGAGTCATAGTCAATTGGTTTCCTTCTCCTATACAAAGGGTACGTTTGTCCGTCTTTGAATGTCGTCGATGAAATGAAATGTTTATGAAACACTCTTGTGCATATTTTGTCTACCATATACGTAGCACCACGTTTTTGCTCACCGCAAATGTTGTGTAACATGAACGTCATAACCTTTTCTCTCAGTTCTCTTTCGGAGGAATGACGACACACACCATATTGTCAACAACATCCGCATCCCGAATTTTATCATTCGGATGGAAGATAACAAATATATGTGTGTATGGTAGACCTTTTTTTTTTTAACTCAACTATCAAAGATCCATTTGTTTTTTATCTCATCAATCAGTTGAGCGAAACAACCCTTGAATATTCACGGGAGAAGATTCGGTCTGTCGTTCGGAAATTGACCTTACAACAGGGTTTGTTTGATATTCAATTAGTTAGTGTTGCACGTCTGAGTGATGAAATAATCTGATTTTTCGAATCGCTCTATGATTGTCATGCTATCATGATATCTTTCACTCATATATCAGAAGCCCCTAGTGATTGTTAATGATAAATTGTTTTTTGTTCAAACATCGTCACCATGTTGATTTTGTTGCACAACATCTTGCAAACCTTGATACATATTCAAGCGCAATTGTTTTTGGTGGAATCTCTCATTTATTTTAAGCAGAGGGATTCAACTTTAGTGTATATCATGCAACAAAATTCATGGAAGAGATGGGCTGCATAAAGCAGTCAAAGTTTTTCACCATCTCGTTCGTGAAGGTAAAATGCATATTACTCCTTCGCACTAAGTCATAGCGACCATCCAACTTCGGAGACACATCGGATAGACAAACAATCAATTCCCGCCGGGAAAAGCAAAACCAACTTTAAGCAGTCGTCCGCTCGATAAGATTTTGGAACTACAACCATCGGTCGCTCACCCGGAATGGGAGCACGCAAACGAATCTTGAACTCACGAGGAAAAAGTTCATCGACCATCAGAATACAAATCTTTTGTAGACCCAAAGGTCGGTTATAACGTCTTGCATGCTCCTCTGCTGATACGACATCCAAATTTATGTTCAAGTTCCTCTTATTCACAATTTTGCAGGAAGGTCGACAACCGTCATGTAATTGTTACATTGTTATAGTAATTCATGAAACTTTTTTAATATATGCTTATTTCGATGAAGTTCGACGTTGGATGTACGTGCAAACAAATTCATGAAATTTACTCTTTGAACAATTGCATCATCCAAAATTAAGGATCGTGCAAATAAAGTTGTGCAAACCGAGGACGTTCCCCTTATCCCCCAGCCGACGCACTGAGACGATGAAAGATTGCACCGTGAGCTCGAATTTGGTCATGAAATCCTTCAATATCCTTGTTTGATTGCTTTAACTGCGAGGATGTGAGCGATAAACTATCATTGATCATCCTCGCATTGTTACGAAGGAACCGACCGTCCAAAGTTTGAGAAGTCTAAAGGGAAAAAATCTCATTTTCTAGGGAGTCTTCACACGACAATTATCAGAAACGACAACGATTTGCACCTTTTCTGAAACACATCGTCGTCTATTTTTTTTTTTGATGTCACAATTTAGCATCGCAATGCTGACATACTTATCGATCGCCAATGTCGAACGGTTCAACTTCTCAAGGATTGTCACGGTGTTCTTAACCGTTGCATACGTTGTTGCCACAACTGTGGAAGGGAGAATTAAGATACGAAATAGTAACATCATCCGATTCATTGGTCACTTCGTTACGACTATTTTACTCGTTATCGTCATGATTGTTCATCGAATTGCGATTTGTCACGGATGCATTTTGCGGTTGCCTCGCGGGAGAGAATAACTTCAGGATTGCCTCGCTCAAGAATAATGAATTTGCGATTGTGTTGCAGGAGAAGATGGACTCCTGGATTGTGCAGAGCTGCTCACTTCAATCTCTCAAATAACATTCATAGTGAACAACCTTCGTCTCAGACCTTGCACAAAACCTTTGGTTGCACGCAAAAAAGAATTATCCTATGATTCTTAATTTTTGCTCTCAATGCACATATATTATTGATGCGCAATTGTCGAAACAATAACATATAGTGCCGTCTGTTGTGCTTTAAACAAATCGGTTTGTATAGTTATAATCATCTTTGTTGATTATAAAATCCAACATTATAATTTATGTGTTCGGCGAATTTGATTGGGTTACAGCAGCGGTAGATTGATATGCATCAACATTTGTCATCGGAGCACAAAGTTTCAAACGATGCACGATTTATTGATGCACAGTTGTCGAAACAATAATATACGGTACCATATGGTGTGCTTTAAACGAATCGGTTTGTATACTAATAATTTTCTTCGTCGATTATAAAATTCAACATTATAATCAATACGTTTGACGAATTTGATTGGGTTACAGCAGCGGAAGATTGATATGCACGAACATTTGTCATCGGAGCACAAAGGTTAGTCTTCACACGTCTTTGTTGGACATCGACAATCAATGTCGACGATGAACAATTGTGTACATGTGGCGAGTGCGAAGCACCGTCATCTTAACTTACCATCAGTTGTTTCTCTCTCTTCTGACCAGCCGCCTCGCCTTCAACACCCACCATTTGTGCTAAATCCCTCCGGGTCCGACGACTTTGTGAAGGTGGTGGTTCACGTTTGCGTTGTTCATATTGTGATGACATCGGTGTCTCAGTCATAAAGTGACAGAGAGTTACGCCCTAATCTATATGCTATCCCAATGCATGGTTGGATTAGGAAGAATGACGGTCTAATGAAGATAAACAGACTTGATCGACAACATGGAAGGTCAATGAGTGTGATACTATTGGCGAAGATAACAAGGGATCATTAGCAACTCATTCACAACGCCAGAGGCGTTTGCGACTTTTCCACAAAAAATGCGAAGACTTATCCGCAGGTGAAGAGGAGGTTAGAATGGTGAATAAATAATTATTGGTTGAACCCTCACGTGGACCTTTGTCCTCCGCCATATATAATGGTACATACATATATATTTGTATATGACTCTAACACATATGCTTAAGGTTATGAGGAAAACGTGCATATAGAAAACTGGATAAAAAATAAATCAGAACATGAATATGTGATGTAATTATAAAAAGAAGAGTAATATAATGTCAAGTAAGAAAAAAAAAAAAAAAAAAACGTAGTGTAGGGATTAACAGAGCATAGGCAACCGCACCGGAAAAAAAACAAAGAAAATAAAGGGTCAATTTTTTTATTTTTATTTTTAGTGCTTTAATATTGCAAAGGTACATCTTTTTACGAAGATCGTTTTTTTAACATGCGCTCAACCCGACAGGGTCCGCTTTCAGGTTCGTGCAAACGTTAAATTCACACCGTAACTTATTTGGACTCCTATCGAGGTTAATCAAGGTGCTTCCTACTTTTTCCCCATGCCTTAATCGAAAAAACAATAGTTTTTTTTTCTTACGTTTGGTTTGTGATCCTATACACCCCTTAGTCTTCTTAGGGCCCCATACGATAGAGTCATACGCACCTCGTTTGTCCATGTTTGTTGTTTGTCATTTTTTCGCGTGACTCACTTTGCTGTTCGTACAAATTTGTCATTGGGATTGAAACTTCTTTTGACGCTAATCCACCTCTGCCTCCATCACCCATCCTCCATAGCCAGCTATCGTCACATTTCCTCACCCATCCACCATACCCAATCACCTCACACCTTTTTCTTCCTCATCCATCTTCCATAGCCAACCACCTCCGCACCTTGTTCCTCCTCTATCTTCATCACACATCCACCATAGCCAACCACCTCACACCTTCTTCTTCCTCTACCTCCATCGTTCATCCACCATAGCCAACCACCTTTACACCTTCCTCCGCCATCTCCATCACCCATCCACACCATAGTCAACCACCTTACGCTCTTCCTCCTCCATCTCCATCACCCATCCACCATAGTCGACTACCTCACATATTCTTCCTCCGCCACCTAAGTGGTCGACCGACACCATGTTCAAAGGAGTGTAGGATTGAGGGACATAGAAGACGTCTTAAGTAAAACGACAGGGCGAGTAGGGGATAAGGCTTGGATATACACAAGGAGGCCTTCTCTCTCTCTCTCTCTCTCTCTCTCTCTCTCTCTCTCTCTCTCTCTCTCTCTCTCTCTCTCTTGTGTTCGCCGACTCCCCATCATCTACCCGTCACGTACTCTATGTCTAATCTGAAACCTCCTCTCTCTGTTTCTTTTGGCGTGCGTCTAAACCTTCTCCACTCACTTGTCACATTGTCAAGGGACGAACGGTGAAAGAACTTTAGCCTCACTTGGCGGAAAGAGAGGGCAAGGAGAGGGTTGTCGGTCCCTTGCACCACCAAGAAGGGAAAATGTTTGAGGATTGGAAAAACTGGAGAGCTCAAAGGACTTGAGGATATGTAAGAATTTGAGGATTGACAAGTTTCGAGGCTTGAAAAAACTCGCTATTGAAAGAAAGGTCAGTGGACTCGACCAACATCCCGACTGCATGTGAAAGAGAAGGGGATGTAATGGGCAATGGGAAGGAATGGAGAAGGAAAAAAACACGGGACAAAAAAAAAAAAGCACGCGGGAGGGATAATGTGTTGATCCCGAATGTGGGTTGTACCTGTCTATATTACATCGAGTGTGCATGTGAGTAACCTTAGGATAGCTTGAGCGGGATAGCGCCCGGAGAGGCCGGGCGACGAAAGGGGACTGAAGCTGAATGTAACCCTCCAACATGAATGAGTTATTGTGCATACTGTCCCACTTGTGAAAGAAAATGTGGTCTGAATGGTTGAAAGGATGCGAAAGCAACGGGTAACTGTGCGGATCACCAAGTCATATGAAAGTGTGGGGGGTACCCGAAAAAACTAAGGAAAGTATAGGGAAGCAACAAAACATGATTTATGATGCATGAGATAGAGGAAGTTTGCACATAGATCGTTAGAGGATGAAGCTGAAGGGCGTTCCTCTACGTCAATGACGTCGTTAGACCCTGCAATTAGTGAATGGATGTGTGGCTCAATGAGGGTGCTTGGCGTATGCATGAAGCCTTCAAAGAATCCCTCGACTGCATGAGTATTGAAGGTGCAATTGCTTGAGAACACAATGAGGCATCAAAGAATGAACGCTTGCGACGGATCAACAAGATTACCTACCTAGCACGAAAGTTGAGCTACATCCTCAATGCCAAAGTTCTCTCACTCGCTCAACGACCTTCATCTATCTCAAAGCACTAGGTGGGGTGGACCTTGTGACGAATGACCCCACGTCTCGACCATGAGCGTGAGCGCAGCTGAGCCGAGCCAACTGAGACCCGATCAAAGGGTCGACTCAGGCTCAAAAGTTTAACAGGATGGGGCCCTACACCGTGTTCACATGTGTGTGATTGCATGCCATCTTAACCAAGAACGCTCATTATAAGTTCATACAAGACTACACGTTGTTGCCTTACCGTAAGAGGTCAGTTCCCCGGCTCAACCCTCACTCAACCTCGACACGCACACTTTGCATCGACCTCTGTACTAAAAGACATTTCTGATTTTTTTGTCATTGTCTAAAGGGTCTGTATTTGGTTCAAAATGGTCCTTCCATGACTAAAGTTGGATGAGACTAAATGACTAAAGTCCTATACGGGTGAAAGTGAACAAGCGGTTGACTCTGTTAGAATTGTGTAATGTATTTGACTTTTGTTTGCAGGTCGGTAAAACGATATTCCATGCGTTATGCATCGTGTAGCTCATGTCGATAAACTTATGTTATTCCGAGTCTTGACTCAAACACTTCATCGATGTGTAATGGTTGTACATTTGGTTTGGATATCCGACTTTTATATCCCTTGATATTAAATATATTAGGATCATTGGCAAAACCAGGAGCCTCATACATTTCATATTTCAGTGAAAGACTTCGAGCGTGTTTGATTTTTCATGTGTGATTGAAAGGCCAGAAGCCTATTATTTGTTTCTCTTCCAAAGGACAAAGCTTTGTGCATTCTGATATTTATCTTTGCTTGTGTTAAAATATACAAATATCTCCTTGCCTTTACGTCTCAATCTGTGAAGTCTACTCATTACATCTATATTGATTGCAAAAAGTTTGTACAACATAGATAATTTATGGGTTAAGGATAAATAGATTAAAACTTTGTATGCGTGAAAGTTCGTCAGTCAAATCGACCTGATTCGTATGTCGTTCAGGGAGATCAGCACCTCGATGCCCGACACATGTATAAGTTAGTCTTAAGCGTTTTACCATGCGTATGCCTATGCTGAGGCGACCGAGCAAATGCCCTTCACTGACTTAGCTCTGCGATTGCAAGTAAAATCCTTCGCATGTAGGCAGATCAGCAGTGATACGCTTTCTTAAGGGTGGGGACAACCTCTCAAGTAGAGGTGAGTTGTACCTCACGAAACTCTGTCCTATCGCAGGAAGCCGTGAGAGGTACAACTGTCACGCACGATCGGAGTGGCATCACCATTGACTCAAACGCGAGGCTCTACTCCTAAGTTACACGACCGTGAGGTCCGACACTTCTCGCAGGGTGTGGGCCCGCCGTGCCCGACATCGGTACCTCCAGTCTCGGTAGGCGCGCCATAGCGGATAGCTGAGGGTTGGTCTGCATAGCTGGGCGAGGTACTAGGGGTTTAAGGGAAGACGAAATTGCCAATCAGTTTCACGTATTCCACCATCACGTACCACAACACAATGTTGTGACTCCTGAACACATGCTCACATTAAAGTAGCACTTAAACAAAAACAGTAACCACTATTTTCGTCAGTCGTGAATGAATATGACTGCGATGACGTTCAAAGTTTTGAAGAAAGCGCCCTCCTATCACTATTGTTGTATCTAGATCAAAATTTGGTACAAATATAGCTATAATGATCAGACGCTTCATCTTGGTGAGACGGTAGTGTGAGTATGCCCTCAAAGAAATAGCATGTCACAACCTGAAATCATATGATTCTCTTTCGATGGAACTACGTCCTACGCCCATAAAACATTGGCACAACCCATTGATAAATAAGATTATCACGCATATTAAAGGTTTAATTGCACCACTTGCTCACTCGCCATCCGCCTACACTTTGAATACATTTGGACATCATTTTTTTCGGATGCATTAAAAATCTTGGTCGATGACGAGTCATGCGATGATACCCTCAATGGAGAAATCATCCACATGAACAAAACTATTCTAATGGAGTATGTTTGAGTTCTGATTTCATAGTGAATACATTCTTTTATCACATATCATAACAAAATGTGTCAACGTCTCAGGAAAAAAAAACATGTCAAGGGCTTAACGACATTGGAATGATTCTTTTCCAATAGAACGACATCATGATGGGCATTGGCCATACTATTCCTGATTTTTTCTTAGAAGACATGCTGACATCACACCTCTTAGAATGAAACGTAGTAATGTATAATTCATTGAACAAAAAAACTTACATATTTCATGGAGCAGTACATAAAAATTATTAGCATGGTCCCGTTGATGATAGAGATTGGGGGATCGCATGGTGGTTGTAAATCCGTTGAGGACGAAAACTAGAGTTACTGGGAGATGCTAATAAAATGCCTAAACATTCAGTTGATGATAGAGGTATGTGGAGCGGAGTTAATGATGATAAGGTATCGATCCCTCTAGAAAACCAGGAAAAACTAGGGTTCGCCTATGAGACTTGTAGTGGCATGCTTACCCCTAGCGCCCGGAGTGCCCAGAACGACGTGGTTTTTTCAATAGTGCTTCAATTAGGGTTGGGTAGGGAGGTGAGAACCTGCTTAGCGTTGCTGCCTATAACTATTGTCTAGTCAAAAGATCACTAGAATGGGTGATGATCCTGGGTACACTCACGTAAAACCATGGGAGTAGGAATGTGTTGGGGATCGTGATGATAACTAAATATGGGAAAGTGTCTCATACGAGACCGGTTAGACAAGACAACAGAATGATCAAACGGTCAGGTGTTGGCAGACCTGTCGTATGCTTAATAGTCAGCCTCTACAACAATTTGGACTTTAGAAAAAAAAAACAATAAAACATAAAAAATACCCTCGCCCCTGCATAGAAAAGATAAGCATGACCCTTGCACAGGGATAACAAGACAGGTGTGGAAGAAGAGATGTTCCGCCATAAGGAGAAGAAAAAAAAACAAATAAAATCTTTTCTTTCACCAATGATTGAACGCTGAAAGAGGTGAGTCTGTCTAGGTACACGATCCGAAGACATGGGAGAGATAAGCAAACTCATGGTTCACATAAAGATATTCAAAGGCATACTTGGCTTCACTATCCCAAAAACTAGTACATTTTTATATTGGACAGGAGACAATTTGAAGGAAGTGTTAACTGACAGGCACAAGATCGACACATCTCTTAAGGACCTTATTCTAGCAAGTTTGAGGAACACTCTACAAGCCCGTCAATAATGAAAGACGAGTCGTCACCTCATGAAGACAACACATACTTACAAAGTGTCAATTTTAAAAAAAAAAACAAGAACAACAATAATTCTAGCTCCGTAATAGTCCATCAATCCGATTCTTATTCCACCGGCAAGTCAAAAGAGTCACAACGTGTACTCACTCTACGCTCCTACCCATTATCATTGGGAGGCCCGAGTGAACGACATTGATTACTTCCCTTAGGGAGGATATGTCACCCCTCACCCCTGCGTAATCGGCCCTTTTTTTATTTATTAATGACCCTTGTGCAAGGCCTCTATCCTGGCGGGCCGCTCCATTTATTGGTGGGGAGCAACACTTGCTGGAAACCGGCTCCAACGTCCCTTAAATACATCTTTGCAAAACAATACATCTTGAAAGTGACGCCATTGTGCTAGAAACCGGGTCCAGTGTCCCATATCCAATCTACTCTGCCATACCTATCCTGCAGCAGGGTCGGGTATTGGGGGGAGAAACACCGGGGGGCACCAGTGGAGTCTTCCTCCCTCCCCTAGCCTCTGCCATCCACCTACTATCCTCATGGCACCTATTGTGTCTTTGAACTCTGCAGTAGCATGTGTTTTGAAAAAAGTTGAAGCAACAGAAAAAGGTTGAAATGAGCTGCACCGAAGTCAGCTGAAATCAACTGACATTTGACTGACATTGACTGGAGTATACTGAATCTGTTGGAAACCGGGTCCAACGTCCCTTAAATACTACATTATAAACAGTCATCTTTTGAAGTGACGCGTGCTGGAACCCGGGTCCAGCGTATTGTATCCAAATGCTAAACAATAGGGGTCCCTATGCTGAGCTGGAACCGGGCCCAACTTCACTTGGTTATCGGAATGAATGAGCAGAAGTCAACAGAAACTAAGGATAGCAGAGGAGCTGAGCAGAAAAGAGGCCTGAGATAGCCTAACGTGGGGTCATGAAGGCGGTAATCTTTCTTCCAAGGACAGTGGGGGGGGGGGGGAAGGGATCTACAAAATCCTGTGCAGCACGTAGCGGGCTGCCGGGATCTATCTTAGTCCAGTCATGGAAAATCAGCTGGTAGTCTCCTACCATCTCCGTCCGGGGTTCCTCCTGTGGGTCTCTTTCAGGCCGACAGTCCCCGGTCCATTTTACCTCAGCCACCCATCCCTTCCTTTCCCCTCCCAGCCAGTCCTTGCTAAAACCGGAAATAATCTTGTTCATATCCCTCCAGGTATGCATCTGGTCCAGCTTGTTTTTGGCCGCCTTCCATCGGGTCGCAATCTCGTGTTGAACCAATGTTCGTATTTGTTCATTACTTCTTCGTCTTCCACCTGCACCCCTTCTACCTCCGGGATACATCTCTTCCACCATATGGCCCATAGGACGCTCCGTCTTCCCAGGTTAAACATATTTTCCTCAAATTTATTTCCCTGGATTTTAGGGCAGTACCCTAAGAGTATGGCCCGCCAATCCCATGGCCACACAGCACCAGGAACAATGTGCCGCCAAATCCTATCCCAACTTCTCCACAACAGCATTGTCAAGGGACATTGAAAAAAAATATGCTCTATGGTCTTAGCCCGCTTTCGTCCAGTGTAGCTGTGGGGACATTTGTGGCACCATGGTAGTGCTTTCCCTTGTTGTTCCAGGCGAGTGTGGTCTATCAGCCAGTCATTGGTTGGTAGACATCGGTGTTCTAATAGCCATTGGAGGGCAGATATTTTGGCAGGTCTATTGCTGTAATGTGCGAACCATCGGATGGGTTTAAGCAAGTTGCGGTCTACATTGAGATGACGATACCATCTGTCTACAACGCGGTCCCGTAGTCTGCATTTAGGTCTTCGCATTTGGTAGGCTGATTTGAATTTTAGGTTGAATAATGTCAACTTGTTCGCTGGTCCGGGCATCTAGGGACCATCACCACTCATCGAGGTCCAGGGGGAAGTCCTCGATCGGGATCATTGGGTGATACACCCTCTGGCGACCTTCTTCATCAATGACCCTAACACGATAGACGTCTTTCTGCTCCTTCCATATGAAGGGTTGTTGGTTCCACCGTAATTCTTCACCCTTAAGGATGGAGAAGACTTCGATTAGAACGTGTGTTTGGTCGGCAACGTGCATATGCCCTACCTCCTTGTCGTGGTCGGGCAGCCTCACCCAATCTCCTTCCTTTACGTGGGGGCCCTTTCGTAAGGTAGTGTACCATTAAAGGGGGAAGTTGTCGATGAGATCGTGCAATGTCGTGTCAGTAAAATGGTAGTACCGTAATCGACCCTATATGACTTATTCTTGAACTTTACCCACTCGGGGGTCTTTGCTCCTAAGTGGTCCCATGCCCGGACTGCTAAACACTCTCGTACTTGCTCCTCTTGGTTACTAGGCCGTCAGATATGCTTGGATAATTAGAGCAGTACGGTGCTTTTTATTAGAGCCCTGGTTTGACTGTGGACTGTAACCCTTCTTGGTAGAATCTGCTTAAACCCTAATCCCTTGGAGGTCAACTCCCTTACTCCCGAATTCAGAGCTTGGTTTCTTTCATTACTAATGTTGGACCATATTTCCTATCTGTTTGTATCTCTTACCTTGCTACGTAAAATAGGGGGCATTGTAGTTGCTCTCGTACTTCTTCATTTCGCTTCTTATAAGGGTATAAGAATTACCAAACTAAAGCCTATACATATACCGACGAGGTGGGCCCTACTCCGAAGGAGTCCTGAAATTTAGGGCTGGATGAGTCTATTGTGTCTCCATTGATAAAAATGGATTGTGTCATGGACTGTTGTTGCTATTTTCTCAATCTCTTCCGACACCCTTTATACTATATCACTATTTGTTGAAAAACTTCGTATGCCTTATGAATAGACATTGTGGTCCGGGTCATCCATACACAACATCTCCAGTCTGAATGTGTGAAAGAATGTTGTCTCAAAGTGTTGCAAGGAGGGGGACATGTGTAGGCCTAGCAAGAGTAGCGCCTGGTCAGTAAGGAGAGATGTCCCCGTGATTGAGTGTCGTAGCTCAATCGCATTAGACAAAAGTTGTTTTGCCTTTTGGCAAGATAGTAGGTAATAACTCACATCCTTCATCCAACCCTTCTAGCGAATTGCACACAACTCTCACAGGGAGAACATGATTATGTGTTGTGTCTCTTTTAACCATTTGTGACCTAGTAGGTTAAGCGAGTCAGTAACCATTAAAGTAATGACATAAGTTTTGCTCCAGACCGTGATGTAGGTGCGATTGGTTGGCTAATTGAGTCGAGATTTTTATCTGTGATTAATAATTTGAGCCATAGGGTGTTATCTTGTTATCAATGTGTATCCTAGTTTGGTGATGTATCAAAAAATGTTAGTACGTTTCTCTATTTTTAACCTTCATGTTCGCAACTTCCTTATCCATTCAACAAGATCTTGTTTTAGGTTTGTTACGTTAGTTAGTGGGTTGTTCGTAAGAATTGTCTGTCTGATTTCGAACTGGTAGTAGGCAGCTCGAGTGAGGGTCGCCCTATTACTTATTTGATCTAAGTCTGATAAGTTTCAAAAGTAGTAGAGTACCTAAGTGAGGGTCGCTCCAGTACTTGTTCAAAACTAAGACGACTAAGTGTTGACGGGTGGTGGAGTGCTCCAGTGTGAGTTACCATACTATTTGTTTGAACTTATGGTTTGCCTGGTACTGGAAGAATATGCGTCTAAATATATATACTGATAATCTTATGGTAGGTGGATAGTGGAATGTCTCCAATATGAGTCATTTTACTTCTCGCCTACATGCTAACCGGTAATAGGAGGCTCTAGAGTGTGTCGCTCTATTACTTGTTTGACCCTAGTTTGATTGACATTTAAGGAGGGTGAAAATCATGAGAATTGATAGACAGTGAAATATTCAAGTGAAATATTCAAGTGTGAGCTATCTAATTTCTTGCTTGTATATGCTTGACCCGTATATATGTATGTCATATCTGATTGTAAACCGATTACGTACAAATTGCTTGTCCAACATCGAAGAAATAGTATGATACTCCAGTGTGGGTCTCCTAAGTGAGGATCGCTCCAGTAGTTGTTCAAAACTAAGACGACTAAGTGTTGAGGGGTGGTGGAGTGCTCCAGTGTGAGATACCATACTATTTGTTTGAACTTGTGGTTTGTCTGATACTGGAAGAGTGATAGGATGCTCTAGTGAGGGTTATCCTACTACTCGTGTGACGTAAAGTTATATGTACATTCTGTGGTATTCGGCCAGAGGGATAAGTACTTTAGTGTGAGTCATTATACCACTTGTCTCTATGCAAATCGTTTGCACATATGCATCTAAATATATATACTGATAATCTTATGGTAGGTGGATAGCGGAATGTCTCCAGTATGAGTCATTTTACTGCTCGCCTACATGCTAACCGGTAATAGGAGGCTCCAGAGTGTGTCGCTCTATTACTTGTTTGACCCTAGTTTAATTGACATTTAAGGAGGGTGAAAATCGTGAGAATTGACAGACAGTGAAATATTCAAGTGCGAGCTATCTTATTTCTTGCTTGTATATGCTTGACCCTTATATATGTATGTCATATCTTATTGTAAACTAATTACGTAGAAACTGCTTGTCCAACATCGAACATGTAGTATGATACTCCAGTGTGGGTCACCTAAGTGAGGGTCGCTCCAGTACTTCTTCAAAACTAAGACGACTAAGTATTGAGGGGTGGTGGAGTTCTCCAGTGTGAGTTACCATACTATTTGTTTGAACTTGTGGTTTGCCTGGTACTGGAAGAGGGATGCTCCAGTGAGGGTTATCCTACTACTCGTGTGACATAAAGTTATATGTACATTCTGTGGTATTCGGCCAGAGGGATAAGGACTTTAGTGTGAGTCATTATACCACTTGTCTCTATGCAAATCGTTTGCACATATGCGTCTAAATATATATACTGATAATCTTATGGTAGGTGGATAGCGGAATGTCTCCAGTATGAGTCATTTTACTGCTCGCCTACATGCTAACTGGTAATAGGAGGCTCCAGAGTGTGTCGCTCTATTACTTGTTTGACCCTAGTTTGATTGACATTTAAGGAGGGTGAAAATCGTGAGAATTGATAGACAATGAAATATTCAAGTGCGAGCTATCTTATTTATTGCTTGTATATGCTTGACTCGTATATATATGTGTCATATCTGATTGTAAACTGATTACGTACAAACTGCTTGTCCAACATCGAACAGGTAGTATGATACTCCAGTGTGGGTCATCCTATTACTTGTTTAAGTCGGACTGGGCTATATTCAAGAGATAGTAGGTCACTCTAGTGAGGGTCAACTTATTATCCGCTTGAATCTAAACTAATTGACAGTGAAAAGGTGGTGGAATACTCTTATGTGAGTCATCATACTGCTTGTTGTCTGCTTGCTTACATGCCATCTGCTCGAGCAGGTAATAGGATACTCTAGTGAGGGTCATTCAACTATTTGTTTGAAGTTAGTCTGCGAAATACTCGGACGGGTCAAGAATAGTCCAGTGAGAGTCATCCTATTACTTACTTAAAGATTAATTTGCACAATATTCAAAAGGTAGTAGGTGGCTCCATTGAGGGTCATCTTATTACTTGTTTGAAGTTAGACTGCACAATATTCAAAAGGTAGTAGGGGACTCCAGTGAGAGTTATCCTATTACGAAGTTGAATTCTACATTAACCTATGCTAAAATGAAATGTGATGTGGTTTGTTTGTTGCACGTTAAGCGGATACTGGGTTGCTCCAATGTGAGTTATCCTACTACATGTCTGAAATATATATATATATAAAAAATATATATATATATGTATATATAATATATATATCCTACTACGTGTCTGAAATATATATATATATACAGGATTACTTGACCGAACGTTCGGGGGCCCCCGGGCTGGCCCCCGAACATTCGGGCGTTCAGGGTCCCGTTCGAGGGCCGAACGCCTCCAGGTTCGGCCCCCGCCAAATTTTGTTTCGGGGCCTAAAAATACGTTTTTTTTTTTTCGACTGTTTTTTTGTGAGTTCTTTATGATGTAACCTACACA
This sequence comes from Chara braunii, assembly GCA_003427395.1. Lineage (NCBI taxonomy): Eukaryota > Viridiplantae > Streptophyta > Charophyceae > Charales > Characeae > Chara > Chara braunii. The sequence goes on from BFEA01000004.1 coordinate 5,675,895, forward strand.
CCTATACATTTTGAAGTCATTCTGCTAAGCCAAAAATATATTAAAAATCGTCCAAGATGGGGGTGTCAAAACATGCTCGCCCACTCACTATTTTGTTTTCGTTTCACTTTTAACTTTTTGTTTTCACTTTATTTCGGGGCCTAAACAATTTTATTATTTTTTTAAAAAATTTAAATGAGCTATTGATTATGTAAGCGACATATCTATAAATTTTCAGGGTATTTTTCATTGCCAAAAAATAATAAAAAATCGGCAAAGATGGCGGTGTCGAAAAGGTGCTGGCACACTCACTCATTTTAATTTTGTTTCTATTTTTTCTTATTTTTATCATAGTGTTTATTTTTTGTATTTGATTTTTAATTCAAATTTGGTAAAGAATTTGGATGTAGTGCCCAGGCAAATGTTGTTTAGTTTATTTTTCTCCATAACATATGTGTTTTTCGGAATTTGTTGAAAATGTTTTTTTTTTTTTTTTTTTTTTTTTTCAGTCCGCGTTCGGCGCAAACGGCCGAACGCCTTCCGAAGGGGTCCCGTACGTTCGGGCGTTCGACCCGTCCCGAGCGCCGACAACCTTGTATATATATATATATATATATATATATATATATATATATGAGTCGGTGAAACTCCGACGAAACAGTTTGTCACAGCCCCTCGTTTGTTGTCCTCTTCTCTCTCTCTGCCTACGGTTTACCAGGCAGTTCTGTTTGTGACGATATATATATATATAGGGTAACAGGTGTTCGAGATGGACCGAACGCCCGAACCCAAACGCCCGAACGTATGAGACCCCTTGGGGATGCGTTCGGCCGTTTCGGCCGAATGCGGACAAAAAAAAAAAAAAAAAAAAAAAACAATCTATAAAACAAAAAATTATGAAGAAAAACAATTTAAACAAGATTTGCCCGAGCATTACATCCGAATTCGTTACCAAATCTGAAATAAAAATAAAATACGGAGAACAAATACTAATAATAAAAAAAATAAAAAATAAAAAGAGAATTAAATTTAGTGAGTGCGCGAGCAAGTTTTCGCCACTGCCATCTTTGGCGATTTTTTTTTTTTTTTTTTTTTTTTATAGCTAAATGACATGAAAATTCACAGATGTGTACGTCACATAATACAAAACCTACTAAAAAAGTTTAAAAAAATAATAAAAATATTTAGACCCTGACTTAAAGAGAAAACAAAAAGTAAAAAGTGAAAATCTTGTTCAATCCATAAACACGTGCAATTCCATCTCCTACCGAAACCACTCGACCGATTTCATCCACTTGTAATTTAGTGTAATAATTTGTAATTCTTTGTTCTAATAAAGTAGATAGTTCCGAAAAATGTGGGCGAGCACGTTTTGACACCGCCATCTTTAACGATTTTTAATTCTTATTGGGTTGAGCCAAATGACGTCAAAATTCACACGCATGTACCTCATGTCATAGAAAACTCAAAAAAACCAATTCAGAAAAAAAAAAAATTTAGATTCTGGAATAAGTTTTGGCGGGGGCCGAACGCCATCGGGTTCGGACCCCGTACGGGACCCTGAATGCCCGTACGTACGGAGGTCGGCCCGGGGACCTCCGTACGTATGGGCTGGTGATCCTATATATAGCCTCCTGATGAGTCGGTGAAACTCGGACGAAACAGTTTGTCACAGCCCCTCGTTTGTTGTCCTCTTCTCCCTCTCTGCCTACGATTTACCGGGCAGTTCTATTTGACGATATATATATATATATATTATTTGTCTGTCGTTATCCCACCGCTATGTATAATATGTGGATTGAATAGTGTTAACAAGGTAGTTGGATACTCCAGTGTGAGTTATCGTATTACTTGTTTTGACTTGGATTGTCCTGTATTGAATAAGTGGTAGACGACGCCTGTACAAGTTAATTTACTACTTGCTTATGCCAAAACTATAAAGAATCGAGAGAGTAATAAATAAATACTTCATTATAAACCTTTCTTAACTTGCCTTAGGATAGGCTGACCAGTGTCGCGCGCATCGGTCCAGCACCGCACTAACGGGGCGGGACCCTCCAGGCCGCGTCACTCAGGAGTTGATCTGGTCCTCGTTGCCATACACATGGAGCTTCTGCAAGCCGTTCCAGCTGAGTGCGCCAACCATACCTCTCGCAAGCCCCTACGACATAACATCTCTTAGAATGAAACATATGAATGTACAATTTATTGGACAAAAAAACTTACAGATCTCATGGAATGGTAAATAGAAAATATTAGCATGCTCCCGTTGATGATAGAGGTTGGGGGATTGGATGGTGGTCGTAAACCTGCCGAGGACGGAAACTAAAGTTACTATGGGAGATGTTAATAAAATGCCTAAACATCAAATTAATGATAGAGGTATGGGGAGTGGATCTAATGATGATAAGGATACGATCTCTTTACAAAACTAGGAAAAACTAAGGTTCACCTATGAGGCTTGCAGTGGCATGCTTACCCCTTAGCGCCAAGACTGCCAGGTATGACGTGGCTCTATCGATAGTGCTTCAATCAGGGTTGGGGAGGGAGGTGAGAACCTGATTAGCCTTGATGCCTATAGCTACGGCCCAGTAAAAAAAACACTACAATGAGTGGTGATCTTGGGTATACTCAGGTGGGAACTTCGGATTAGGAATGTGCAAGGTATCCTGATGATGAGTAAGGGTGAGACGGTGTCTCATAGGGGACCGGTTAGGCAATACATCAGGATGATCAAATAATCAGGTGTCGGCAGACCTATCATATGTCTAATAACCATCCTCTACAACAATTTCGACTTTATAAAAAAAAAGAAAAAAACGATAAGTTTCACCACCGCACAAAAACGATAAGCATGGCCCTTGCACAAGGATAACAAGGCAGGCGTGGAAGAAGAAATGGTCTGCTATAAGGAGAAGAAAAAAGTAAAATTCTTTCTTCCACCAATCATTGGACGCTGAAAGAGATGAGCCCGTCTAGGCACGCGATTCGAAGACAAGGGAGAGAGAAGCAAACTTATGATTCATATCAAGATATTCAAAGGCATACTCGGGTTTACTATCCCAGAGAATAGTAAATTTTTGTATGGGACAAGAGGCAACTTGAAAAAAGTGTTAACTGGCTCGAACAAGATTTGCAGATCTCTTAAGGACATTATTCTAGCAAGTTTGACAAACACTCTACAAACCCGTCAATAATGAATGATGATTCGGCATGTCTTTAAGACAACTCGCACTCACAAAGTGCCCATTAAAAAAAAAAAAATTAAAAATGTAATGGTTCTGACTCCATAATAGTCCACCAGTCTGATTTCTATTCCATCGGCAAGCCAAAAGAGTTACAACTTGTACTCATTCTACGCTCCTCCCTATTATGGTTCGGGGGCCCGAGTGGACGACATTGATTACTTCCCTTAGGAGTGATATGTCACCCCCACCCCCGCCTAATCGGCCCTGGATGACTAATCCTTGAACTTCACCTACTCCGGGGTCTTTGCTTCTACGTGGACTCATATTCGGACTTCCAAACACTCACGTACGTGCTCCTTTTGGCTACTAGGTCGTCAGATGTGCTTGGATAATTAGAGCAGTACAGTGCTTTCTGTTTCTTCACTAATTGTTGGTATACCTTGCTACTACCCAGAGCCCTGGCTTGACTGTGGACTGTTACCCTTCTTGGTACAATCTGCTTAAACCCTAAGCCCTAGGAGGTCAACTCCCTTACCCCCGAACTAAGAGTTTGGTTTTTTTTTTTACTAAAGTTGGGGCATATTTCCTATCTGTTTGTATCTCTTACCTTGCTACGACAAATAGGGGGCGCTGTAGTTGCTCCCGTACTTCCTCCTTTTGTTTCTTGGATGGGTATAAGGATTACATAACTAAAGTCTATACATATACTGGTAAGGTGGGCCCTACTCCTAAGGAGCCCGTAAATTTGAGGCTGGATAAGTCTATTGTGTCTCCATTTATCAAAATAGACTCCGTCATGGACTGTTGTTGTTATTTTCTCAACCTTTTCCGGCACCCTCTATATTCTACCACTATTTGTTGAAGAACTGTTTCTCATGCCTTATGAATAGACATTATGGTCTGGTCAATTGTCTCTCGACACCCATGCTTCGATACACAACATCACCAGTCTCAATGTGTGAAAGAATGTAGTCTCAAAGTCTTGCCAGGAGGGGGACGTGCGTAGGCCTAGCAGAAGCTGGGAGAGATTTGCCCATGATTCAGTGTCGTAGCTCAGTTGAATTAATTAAAAGTTGTTTTACCTTTTGGCAAGACAATAGGCAGCAATTCACATCCTTCACCCAACCCTCTTAGCAGATTGCACACAACTCTCACAAGGAGAATATGATTGTGCACTGTATATCTTATTCAACCTTTTGTCAACTGGTAGGGCTAAGTGAGCCAGTAATCATTAAGGTTATGACATGAATTCTTCTCCAGGCCGTGATGCTGGTGCGATTGGGTGTCTGGTTGAGTTGAGATTCTCATCTCTGGTTAATAATTTGATCTATAGGGTGTCATATTGTTATCAATGTGTATCCTAGCTTGGTGTTGTATTCAAGAATGTTAGTACGTTTCTCTATTTTGAGCCTTCATGTTCGCAGCTTCCTTGTCCATTTTGTTGGATCTTGTTCTAGGTTTGCTACGTTAGTTAGTGGGTTGTAGATTCGTCGTTCTTCTGTTTTTACTAGTCTTACTCTGCTCAGCCGTATGTTATAGGAAGGCCACTTTGCCCAAAGAACTTATATTTAGGAAACTTGCAGTTGCCCTTGGCTCCTCAACCGAGTAGTTATTTCAAGACTATTTTCTTATGGGAAATAAGCAAGTCGTAGTAGGGGGTTCATTCGTCGGCCTTGTTGCCCAATCACCTAGTTTCCGTTTGAAAGAGCGTGTTAGTAATTTTAGCTAGTTCTTAGGAACTGGAATGAATACATTGTTTAAATCCTCTTGTAGGTTGTAGCAACCCTTCATGTTTTTCCTCAACCCTTCCATTGTCTTCCACCTCCTTTCCGTGTCTTGCCATAGATACATAATCTGCAATACCCCTTTTTCTACCCATGTGCCCCATTTTGAGTGCTTCGCCATTAATGTCCATTATTTTATTTGCGTGTCTTGAAGTTATTGGTTACGGAACACGGATTGTTTGAGTATTTCTTATCTCATAACTTAATGCAAAAAACCATCATTCGGCTCTCACTTCTGCTTTGTTTCTTTGGCAGTGTCTTTCATTGTCCTGCTCTGTTTCTTTGGCAACACCTTTCACTGCCCATGATTCAGTCATGATCCAAAACAATCCTCACATATTGTGAGGGGTTTTGTACTTGGTCATCTATTGTATTCTTCGTAGACTTAATTCAACCCATGGTATATTATTGTTTGTTAATAATTTAAGGATTTATTTGGTTTGTAGTGCTCCGAGATTTCTTTAAAATTACATATTTTCATGCAACCTTGAAACTTAAACAAACTTCGAAAAAAGGTATTCTGACGAGATGTAGGCCGGTGGGTTTTTCTTGAGTAGGGTTCTCGATTGTTTGGGAGGACTCTATATCGTCAGTGCATACCACAACATTAAAAAAATTGATGCATTCAAGATAAGAGCTCTTTTGAATGTGAACGTGCAAACACTAGATCAATTGACAAGTTCAACTATCATCTTGTTCATCATTGCAATTGTCATTCTGTGGTTTGGACCTAGCGTAAATATCTGGATGCCTAAAAATATGAGTGGTTCATTCCCGCGAGACTAACATATTCCTTCTAGGGTGTTTTGAGGTGTGTCAATTGGTGCATTTGTGAGCCACCAGCCAATTATATCCATCCATCACTTTTTATGTTATTCGGACAACTTGCATTGGTCATGTGAATGTTTCGAACGAAGAGTCTCAAGCTCCCATTAGGACCGTCAATAAATATGAGAAGATAACAGCGGTGGGTAGACCAATAAGAGGGTGTCTGTTTACTACTAGCCTTTGAATGTAGAGGTCATTTGTTAGGAAAAAGGCCATGACCTCCATAATGAAGAGGAAGATGGGAGTCACCAGTGAGTCACTTTGTCTTACTGAGTGTGACATGCAATAAGGTTATCAAAGGTGGGCGTTGACTTGTTCCAACCACCCCCATTTTTTCATACTCTGTTAAATAAAATTTCAATTGACATGGTCGTATGCCCTATCAAAGTCAAAGAACAAGATGGTTGCGTTCATTCTTTTGTCCTCAATACATTTGATTGATTTAAAGAAAGTTGCTATATTGTCTAGGATGAATATGTATGGTAGAAAACTTGTTTAGTTGAGATGAAAACAATTTCTTGTTATTGTTTGTCTTTTGTTGGCTGAGAGTTTGACTATAATTTCATATGTAAGTGTTAGTAGAAAAAATGGCCTATAATTTCTAATTTTCTTTGGGTTACCTTTCTTGTATAGGAGGGATATGTCACACTCATGCTCTGCGTACTTCCCACAATGCCCCTCTCCCAACATTTTTTGAGAAATTGAAAATATTAATTACCGAGTACTATCAAGAAGGCCACTCAATCGAAAAACTGCAAAGCCTCGTGTTTTGTTTGGTTTCGTGGACTGCAAAGCCTCAAAACCTTACTGCTAAATGATCGTAACATCTAGTGTTGTAGCTTGCTCTGCCGAGATTATCGTATCGAAGTACGTCAGGAATTTGACTTTAGTCTATGACTTTGGTCTATGACGTTTCCTGTTGTGGGTAGCCCTGCTCATTAGACGTGTACATGTTTATGAAGAATGTTGCTGCTACTGCCAGCATCTAATGTGCATTTATAGTTGGCACCTGGGCTGTTTGCAACTTGTCTATATTTGCAAATCTGACATTTGTTCTGTTCTGTTGAAAAAAATACCCGATAATTTATCTCCTTCTTCCCATTTTTTCACCTTATCCCTCATCCTAAGACCTTTGTTTTTTCTTTCCTTCCATTCTAACATTTTCTGTCTACCTTGTCCAAAAGTTATTCCTTAGAGGCTGCATCCTAGGTTGTTCATGAAATATTTTTTTATCAGGTTTACCACTTGTTGGAGTTCTTCCTCTCTTGCTTTGTCTAAAAACGTTTTTTTTTAATGGAAGCTCTTCAGATGGACTCTGATAAGGTTGTGATAATGTTAAGGAAATCTAGGTTAATGTAATTGTGGTTGATGCATGCTGAAAGAGCTACTTCCTTTATTTATAGTTTACCAATTCGTGTAAAGTTGTTGAGTTTGAAGAAGCTACGACCTCTGTTTGGGTGGTTTCTAGTTTTAGTTGTAGGATGATTGGTTTGTGATAAGACCCTTAGTAGTAGGGAATTTTTATATTTTTGCACTGTAGATAACTCCTATGAGTGTTCTCGGTAGTAGGAATGAATTCATTTGAGATATTGAGATATGTTGACTTCAATTTCTTTTTATGTATGTGAATTTTTGTTGTCAAGGTATAAGATTCTAAATAGGTAAATCATAAATGAAGTCATTTTCGGTCATCAGATCATGAATGGGAAGAGTTTCGTTTCGGGTTGCTTTTTCTGATCCCCGTGTTCCTCCCGGAAAACGGTCTTTCGTTAAGTCAAGTGTGGTGTTTCTGTTACCTACTGAGAAACGTTGCAGGCTAAAGTCACACCTCAGGAGCACATTCTCGATTAGCCTTGTTCTTTGGATCAACGTATTTGGGCAGTACACTTAGAGGAACCTTAACTTCTCCTCGCAGATTTGAAAAATCTAGACCAGCTCATTTATCTTCCTCTGTATCCGTGCTTGAAGCGACCTTGGTAATCGAGTTCGCTGATCTGGATTAAGCATGGATTAAGATGGTTACACCTAAGGAGTTCGACCGGAAAGTAGATGCCCAAATTGCTTTCTTTACCCATTTTAGTTTCATCATTACTTTTTTCAAGTTTTTTGTATAAAGTTTTTTTTTTTATGTTTCTTAGAGTCAGTTAGATGGTTTTTTTCGATGCAAAGGAGGTCCTGATGAGACATGTCGAAACCAATCTGTTTCATTAATTAGATTGTCCCGCTACTTTCAGTTGTTGAGCACTAAGAACATTCCATTGACGTTCCAAAACATAATTTTGAGTTTTTTTTTTTTTTTTTTGTTACATAAACACTCTAGTTTGCGGAGTGTGAATCTTATTTTGAATAGGGGATCTTGCCCATTTCCATTTCGATCCCCCATTCGGATTATATCCTGGTGAGTCTTTTGCATATTGGTCATTTATGAAATAATATCTGTTATCTCTCTCCTAGTTGGAATCGATCGCAACGACTTCAGTCTAAGGAGCTTGCGGGACAACATGAACACCTTATAGCCCTCTCAATAGGTCATAGGGTATGGATTCAACAGCCTCCTATAACACCCAGCACAACTTCGCTTTGAGCATGCATAACTAATTCCTCATGTTGTAGAAGAAATCGTACCAGATTCACTACATGCAACACATCCTCCTCATTCTTCCCATCATTAGGATCTGTCGCGTTGTTGGCACCTCATCTGAGATAAGGTTTTTCAATGTGCTTTGCGTGCAAATCTTGGGCTTCAACAGAAATCAGCGAGTACGACTTATGGGAAGCAATGTCGTAGTTGTTGTTCCAACAATAGGCTATTACGGTTCACCATCTAGGGCTACTGCGTGCATCCAACCTGGCTACGGCCTCTGCTTCCTTGTGAACGTCATCGACCTCATCTTTGAGAATTAAGCAATCCTCATCCAACTCCCTGTTTTGATCCCTTAGGGTGTTTATGGCCGTAGTGAATCTTCAAACTCCAGTTATTTATGTGAGGGCACTTTCACCGTTTGGCAACTGTCAAATTGTTGTTAGCACAGTTTATCTCACATATTTGTTATCGATGCACAAACACGAGAGAGAGAGAGAGAGAGAGAGAGAGAGAGAGAGAGAGAGAGAGAGGTTATTGCGACTTTCCTTTTTCATTCACCTTTTGAACGGTTTTGGATAGAAAGACTTCTTTGTGGTTTAAAAGTTTTTGATCGCTTGTATTTGGCGGTCATCTAAAATGACATACCTGATGGATGCTCCCCATGTCAGGTTTGTCATTTTGGATGACCATGATTCAGTTGGTATAGCGGACTTCAAGTTACTTTCAAATTTTGTTTTGTGACTTGTGGTATTGCTGGGCTGTAGTTTGGCTCATTACAAAAGGTACAGAAAAAAAAAAATAAAGAAAAAAACAGCTCCAATCTATTCGTGGGAAGCAACACGTGCTGGGAACCGGTGTCGAGCGCAAGGCTCCCGCACTCAGCTGCCAAGTTGTTGTTAGCACAATTCGTCTCGCATATTTGCTTTCGATGCACAAACACAAGAGAGAGAGAGAGAGAGAGAGAGAGACAGAGAGAGAGAGAGGGCTAGCTTATCGCGACTTTCCTTTTTCATTCACCTCTTAAACGGTTTTGGATAGAAGGACTTTTTTGTGGTCTAAAAGGTTTTTGCTCGCTTGTATTTGGCAGTCATCTAAAATGACAGACCTGATGGATGGTCCCAAAGTTAGGTTTGTCATTTTGAATGACCATGGATTAGTTGGTTCAGCGGACTTCAAGTTTTGCTGGACTGTAGTTTCCCTCATTACAAAAGGTACAAATGAAAAAACAAAAAACAAAAAAAACACCTCCAATCTATTAGTGGGGAGCAGCACGTGTTGGGAACTGGTGTCAAGCCCAAGGCTCAAGCACTTTGAGAAAAAGGCGTCCCTTCGCCGCTCTAGCCGGGTGCGCCAGCCGTACTTCCCGCGGGAACCTATCCCGTCGTAGGGCAACGAGGGAAGTCCGGCTGGCGCACCCGGCTAGAGCGACGAAGGGACGACACGACACCGTTCGTCTTGGCAGTTCGTAAAAATGTTGTGTGTTGTCCCCAAATTGTCTCTTGTTTTATTTTGTTTAACTCCTGCGTGACATGATCGGGAGGGCTCTCACCTTTGCGAAAAAGGCGGGCGCCGATGCACTCGACACTGGGCACAGTGTCCCATTGGAAGCGTGATCAGAAACAAAAAGATCAAAAGACTGGACCTATTGTACCATCCTGCCAGCACTGTTACAAATCGTACTTAGACATTGGTGCGTTTAAATTAGGGTGGGCATTGTGCTTTAGTGAGCATTTAGGATATCGTGGTTTTTTATGGTGTGGCCTTCGCGCTTGGTTAAGGGGATTCGATTCGTTTCCTCTTTACAGTTTAGTAGTTTATGCATAATTGTTGGACCGATGTGTTTGTTGGGGTGGGCTGTGGTGTGGACTTTGCGCTTGGTTAAGGGGATTGGATTTCCCCCGCCTTTTTAGGTTACACACTTTCTGCTGGACAAATGTGTTGGTTGTGGTCCGCTGTGGCTAGAGACGGACTTGTCCAGGAGCAGCTCGTTTTGCCCATACGGCCATGGCATATGATGTAAGGGACGATGGGCCCGATTACCAGCTATATGAACATACAAAGGGAAGCTGGGTAATGCTCCCTGCTAATGAAAAAGAAGGGGTACGCACGACGCAGCCACGTTTTCAGTTCCACTTCAGGCATCCCTCGAATGCAACACATCCCCATCCAACCCTAAAGCTGGGTTGGATACATTCACGATTTTCCTCACTTTGAAGCAAAATTTGCAAAACCATGACTAGAACCCATTTAAAGTTGAAAACCCCTCCCAAGAAAGAAAAAGACAATATCACTAACCACAACTGCGACATAGTACGCTGCTAGCATCCAGCGGCCTAGCTCAGTTGGTAAGGCATGCATGTAGCATTCAGGAGGTGTTGGGTTCAATCTCCATTCGCCTCATGTACCTTCCTGGGCAAGCTTGGTGCCCGCCACTCTAGACAGATGTCCTTGGCGAGTGGCATTGAGCAGAGACTGCTGATGTTCATAGGGGAAGGGGACCGGAGGGGAGGCACAGTGACTGGTGCATCGAAGAAGCTTGGTCCTGATTCTACCCGCTGACCCCTGGCCAGTATCGCCCAGCTGCTGGTGGGTGCAGCTCCCGCATGTTCCCTCGTTGGAGGCTTGAGCATGGATGTGGTTGGTCCTGATGCTACCGGCTGGCCAGTATTATCCACCTGCTGGTGGGTGCAGCTCCCTCATGTTCCCTCGTTGGAGGCTTGAGCACGGATGTGGTTGCTACGGAGTTCCCCGTAATACTATAATGACAATTAAAAAAAGGCCTGAAAGGCCGTCCTGTCCAGATTCGACAGGTCATTGAATTCGTTGGGCGTACAAGATTTAGCACCGGGGCTGTTCATATCCCCCCTCCTTACAGCTAGACTGGGTTACAATAATAATAATAATAATAAAATTGCGCCACAGTGCATAATCTCATTACGAAACTAACAAAGATAGGTCTCATAGGAGAAACGTGTCCTTGTGACAAACTGACATGCATTGAAAACAATTGGGACGCTGGACCCGGTTTCCAGGAAGTGATGCTTCCCACTAATATTATTAATATATGGAGCTGTCAACTGGAGCTCTTAAACCACCAGTGCCACGTCTAGCTATCAAGTCCGAGGCTCGGACTACGGGTAGCCCGATCATTCCCGAGCCTCGGCCTTTATTGCCTAGCCTCGGACAACCGGTAGCACATCACGGAAAAAGAAAACAAAGAAAAAAAGAAAGAAAAACATACAACATTCTGCAAAAAAAAAAGAAAAAAAAGAAAAGGAAATCAAATCACACATGCCCAACGAGAATGAATCTTCCTCTTTAACGAGAATGAATCTTCCTCGATAAAGAGGAAGATTCATTCTCGTGGCAGGTTCTCTCTCTCACACACACACACACACACACACACACACACACACACACACACA
>BFEA01000004.1:5688526-5704528 GCA_003427395.1 Chara braunii
ACATTTTTTTTTCTTTCTGCTTGTTTTTTTGGGAATACCGGTCGTTCGACGGTGGGTACCCCACCCGACGCAGCGCGTTAACGGCCGCGTCGGCTTTTTCAAGCTGGACTATAATAAAAAAACGAACGAAAACCAGCACTGAAATGACAGCCTCAGATGCAGTCCATGTCGCTGAATGGTTCCATTCACATTTAAGTGTTGGTAAAGAGAACAGGAGTTTGAATCCCCATGGAATCAGATAAACCCACCGGTACTTGCCCCTGCTATTTGTCTTTTGTTCCAGAGCGCTAACGGACTACACTTTTCAGGGCCAGAGCAAAATGGCTGGGGGCGCCAGCCAAAAGAAAGTTGCACCAGCTTGTTTTTTATTCTGGCACGCTGCGAATCGGAGAAAAGTGCCGCGGTAAGTACTGGCGGCTTAACACAATAAAGTAAAAGGGGTCTCTCTTTTCCGAAAGCAAAGAGAACTGAAATGACAGCCCCGACCCCGACTGCCCTCCGTGCGCAGGCCTTCAACTGCAGGACCCCTCTACCTTTTGTAGGCTCTGACGATCCAGATGTTTTTCTTCTCAGAAACTAATGAAACCACTGAAATGACTCCAACAAGACCTCATCTCCCTTCAAGTATCTGATTAAACCACCAGTACTTGGCCCATACATCGGCCGCGGGCGTTTCCCGTTAACGCGCCGCAACTGATGGGCTTCGGCCTACCGGACCACAATGGCTGGAGGCGCCAGCCAAAAGAGAATCGAAACGACGCAGCGGCGACTCGGCAAAATTTGGCGTGCAGGGCGATTCCCGGCTTGGCATCAATAGCTGGGCCAAGTACTGGCGGTAAAAAAAAAAAAAACTCATTACCCTGCCTCTGCTGGCACCAGACCTGTCCTACTCCGTCCGCCTCCATCAGAAAAGAAAGGTCACAAAAACAAGGATCCTCACCTCTGTGCTTATAGTTACTATTACTTATTAAAGGACAATCAAAAGTTCAAAACTGAATTAGTTAATTGAGACTGTTTCTGATTTCAGTAAGTATTGTAACTTAATTGCGACCATTACTTCCTAGATTCAAATTTCAACACCTTTTTTATTTTGTTGTGGAGTGTGAGCGTGACCGCAGACTCTCATCTGTCATCATAACATATATGGTCTGTACTTTTTCAAGCTCCAAAAAAACACAGGACCATGGACAGCATGCTTTATTTATCATTGATGGCCTGTATGCTCTCGTGCACCAGGTCCTCAGTCGCCAACAGATCGCAAATTTTTGAAAGGGCCACACTGACGTAGAATTATGCCAACCATGTTTTTCATCTTGGTCAGGACCCCTTCCTCTTTTGCCATTTCTTTCCTCTCTCTCTCTCTCTCTCTCTCTCTCTCTCTCTCTCTCTCTCTCGGTGTATGTTATCATGTTCGCTGAACACAACTCCACAAAATAAGAGCATGACTGTGGCAGACTTTTGTCAGACTTTCACGGACTCATCAGGAGGTTGAACCCCTATAGACGGTCTGGCCAGGATGCATTTGACTGATGGAAAAAGACTCACCACATCGCCCACGCAGGGTGAAACTCCGACGAAACAGTCTGGCACAGTCATGCTCTTATTTTGAGGGTATAGCAATTATGACAACACACACACATACACACACACACAAACACACACAAACACACACAGGGTTGGTGTGAGTAAAATCGACCGCTTTCCGGGGTTTGAACCGACAGTCTGCTGCTAGGATTGCAGGGTTGGTGTGCCACTTTTCTCAGGTGGGAGGGGGAGGATATCATATGGTAAGGGCATGCGCGCATTGGAACTTTCCAACTGCATTTGACCACAATTCCAACCAGATTCAGGTCCCAAAAAAGCTGGTGAAGAAATATGCCCTAACTTGGAAACCAATCCCGCACTGCTCCATATGCCTGGACGAAAGTGGCGTCAGTGGTGCAGCATTCACAATTTCCTCTGTCTGCAAGACGCTGTCAGATGGCAAAGGAAGGCAAGAAATCTCACCATGGCTGCAGCTGCAGACAAGTTTTTCACCTGTCGCTTGCATGTAAGTGAGCAAGCACAGTTCCTTCCTCCCCCCTCCCCTCGAGGGTGAACAATTGTTGACAACAAGGGGAGAATGTGAGGAGTGAACAGAGAGATGAAGATGTCCATTCAATTTGCTTGCACGCCGTCCAAGCCAGCGTGTCGATTTGCCAACGAATGGGTGTTGGAAACTGCACAGAAAAAAAAAAAAGAAAAAAAAAGAGCATTAGATGGAGTGAGGCCCATGTGCTCTGTCTTCTTTCCTAAGAAAGAAATGAGATTTGTAAAGTAAAGAAAAGATGGAGAAAAAAATGTGAAAAAAAAAAGAACTGAAATGCACTCGATAGGATTAGCCAGCTTGTCCGGAAAGCCATGGGAGTGGCCGGCAATTTTTTTGTGAGGGACGCCGGACCCGATTCCCAGCTTGTAATATTAATTATATTATTGACAATCCCTACCCTATACTGGGCCTATAGAGTAGAAACGTTTCTAGTCGGATGAATTTGGGCGTTCCTGTAGTAGGCCGTACGTTTCCTACAATCTTGGTGCGTTAACGGGCACGACTCTAGGAAGTACTGGTGGTTTAAACCACCAGCAGTACCGCTGAAACCCGGATAATCCACCACTACCTGAGCTTCTTTTTTGCCAAGGCTGATTCCCCCCCCTGCACGCTAAGCTTTGTCAAAATACCAGTCCAGCCTTCTTTTTACTTATTCCTTTTGGCTGGCGCCGCTGGCCATTTTGGTGGGGTGATATACTACTCGTCCCAACTCTTCGCTATGTCACATTTGCGATTCTCGACATTTCCAGGGAAAGGCGATGGTGGTTTCAGCCTGGACGAGTCCTGGCCACTGCGCTATTAGCGACATCGACATGAGGCATTTGTTGCCACAGAGCAAATCCTTCTTCCCTTTACAGAAGTTTATTCATGTCAGGGATTCGGCGTCATCTTGTATCCACTAAGCGTGCCAACCTGACAGCCTACATCGAGTCTATCTAAATTGAGTGGTAGAATACAAAGATCACATGTCTGCTGCTGAGGGAGGTAATCGGAGGCAGATCTCCCTAATCCCCTCAGCAAGAAACCCTTCCCCCGTCCTGTTACTGTGTTGGAGTCTTGCATTTGGACCATTTGTAGTATCGGGCTCACTTGGGCCATGTCATATTGTGGCTGCTGAGACCATTTACTACCCCTGCCCCAGCCATCATCATTTATCTGTCCTGAAGCCGGGGTTCCTTCGTCCTTGGTCACCTTCTTGCCAGTATACTCCATCCTGTCTCATTCCAGCCGCCCGCCTCCCATCGGGAGATTCCCATATCTTCTTCTGACTGGAGCCGCTACCGCTGATGATGCTTCCTCTCAGGACTTGAGCACGGATGTAGCATCAGGACCGGGCTTCTTCGATGGGCCAGTCACTGTGCCTCCCCTCAGGTGGTGGTCCCCTCCCCCTATGAACATCAGCAGTCTCTGCTCAATGCCACTCGGGGGGACCAATGACATATCTCTTGGTGGCGGGCGCCAAGTTTGCCCAGCAAGGTGCATGAAGCCAATGGGGATTGAACCCAAGACCTCCTGATTGCCACTTGCGCGCCTTACCAACTGAGATAGGGCGCTGGATGAATCTCGGTTTCACTCTTTTCTTCGAGTTTCCTCCCCCCCCCCCCCCCCCCCCTCTCTTTCTCCTTGTTCTTTCACAAAGGGCGATGGCCTTGAGATATCATCATCGAACTGACCGCCCCTAGGTAATTCAGACTTGTAGTCTTTCACTCATCTGCTTCCAGCGGAGTTCGAACTCCGCACCTGGTCTGTATTTCAACAGTTCAGTCCAGAGGGTGTACCGACTGAGCTAAGACAATTGTTTTTTCTTCAAATTTTCAGAGCACCGGGCAGATAAGAGAAATGACCGCAGCGGAAGAAACAACAGACAACCATCCCTGTGAAGGCTGTGATTCATGATATTCTAATGGGGCGCTGAACCCGGTTTTCAGCAGGTGCCGCTCCCCACCAATAGATGTAGCAGCACAACAGATAAGCCCTCAATTCGGACGGTTCTCTTACCACCCCCGGGATGGAGGGCTTACGCAGAGGCTTACCAACCAAAAAAAAAAAAAAAAAAAAAAAAAAAAAAGTTTTGGTGCTCGTGCATTTAACTTTTAAAGTAGAAGTTAGCTGAGTTTGCTTCACCGAGGTGTAGGCCTCTCCACAAAGGTTCAAGTTTGAACAAAAACAGCCTGACAGACTAACCCTGAATCCCGACGGTTCTCTTACCACTGCCGGGATAGAGGGTTTCCACAAGGACTTTTCTTTAAAAAAAAGAAAAAAGAAAAAAAAAAGAAAAAAAAAAAGAAAAAGAGAGAACAAAAAGAAACTGACAAAGGGCCTCGCCGGACGGTCGAGAACACGAACAAAAAAAACGATTCCGTTTTGTGAACGCACCGCCGCATAGCACCCACGCGATTGTGGTCAGAACGAACTCGCGAACCCTGTCAGATTCTCCGTTCGCGAGGTTGTGCCAGTTCACCGACCATCCCCGCCTGGAACTCGCACAAAGTCACAGGTCCTCCGCAGGGCCGGTGATGGAGCTGTGAATCCACGCGAACACTCCATGTCTGTCCAACCGGAGTCCGACCAATTTCTTGGACCGTGGCGCAAGTCGGTGCTCGTACAGCGCACGGAGAAGCTGCACGAAAGTCGCCAGGCCGAAGCCGCGAGTATGTTCGCGCGCGCTGTGCGGCGGTGAGGCTAAAAACGAAACGAAGTGACGATCTCCAGGATCGTGTGGCCTCGCGAGGTTGCCCCTAGTTTCGTTTCGTTTTTCCCACCGTCCGGCGAGGCCCAAAGAGAGAACAAAAGGAAACTGAAAAAAAGAGTCAAACCGATGGATAGATGCCAATTGGAGTATGTATTACATTTACGAAAAAAAAGGGGGCAGAAAAAAACAGTCCCTCGATTGCAGAGCAGCTCCCAACTCTGGAAACCTGCGGCTGGATTACCCTTCCTTTGCAATATACTCGGAAATGTAGTTCGCGCATTGGGTAACCGTACCGAGTGATTCACAATTTTTCTTTTTAACTTTTTTTTTTTGTTGAAAATAGCCCTTGCGTAAGCCCTCTGTCGCGGTGGTGGTGAGAGAACTGTCAGAATTGAGGGCTTATCTGTCGGGCTGCTCCATCTCTTGGTGGGGAGCGGCACCTGCTGGAAACCGGGTCCAGCGTCCCATTGAACATCATGTAGCACAGAGTTGTTTGTTTGTGTTTGTAGTTGTAGCCTTGTAAGGCTATGGACGCTTCTGTTCTCAATCCGGGGCTCCATTTTCCCCTGGAGCTGCTGATATCACCCATCCCATGTTGGAGCAACCTTGTTTAATGGGGTAGCCCTGTTCTGCAGCCCCCCTTATCGTTGTTGCAATGCATACTTGCAAGCGGACGCCGTCCGGGCGGCTCTGCACGTGCGGCAGACCGTCGGACCGGACCCGCGCAGCGCACGAATGTGCGCCCGACGACCAGCTACGCCCCACCCAAAAAAAAAAAAAAAAAAAACCGCCCTGTCCGGTCCGGTCCGGGTCCGTCCGGTCCAGGGGTAGGGTGCCGCACGCGGCAAAGCGACCGGACCGGACGCTCGTCCAGTCCGTCTGCTTGCAAGTATGTTGCAATGTATTTAAAACCTAGACGCTCTCTGAACTCATGAATAAAACCCACGCAATCCGTGAAGGCCAGCGACGTGGAATGGGATGAAGCACTAGGCACTGCGACGCAGGATGATAGCGGGGACGATGGGTTGCTAGGAAGGCACACGTGATCCCTGAGGCTGACCTATCTGTAATGAGATGAAGTGCTGGGAAGCACGTGTTGTTGCTTTGTCTGTCTTCTACTCCCCGCATCCCTCCCAAAGTAACCACCTTGCATAGCGCTTGGTTTTCCGTTCGTAAACCAAGTCCACCGTACCTGGTCTGTCTCCATCAGCCTTGCAAGATGCAGGCCGTCATACCTGTCTTCCATCAGCCTTGGGATCAGTAGGCCTGGTCACTTCCGGGTTGCGATCTCCCCCGTATTTGTCGTTGCTATCTCTGACTCTTTTTGCCTACCTCCTTCCTCAACTCTTCCAAGACTCAACTTTCTGAACGTTCCAAACGCTACAGGTCGGTGCTGGAAACGAGGACTCTTTTTTTCTTGCAGGGAGTGACCTGTGTCATGGTAGAGGGTAGAGTGCCGATGGTCGTCGACATTGGGTCTCACTCCACTACACAAAAATCGCACATCTCGAAGCTTTCCCGAACCAAGTCCATTCACTACTGTTACACCGCTATCACGCATTTGGTCGTTTTCTGGACCAAGTGCGTCCATTCACTACACAACACAGTACACGCATTCGGACACTTTTCTCGACCCCACACACATTCAAAGAGCTCAACAATTTGAATGTGTCTGGTCCCAGAAGTGTCCAAGAGTGTTGTGTAGCAGAGTGGGGTCGGTTGTCATTTTCGCCTGATCGGGGGAAACACTGATCATGGCTGCTATACTGTTTACTACACTCTCACGGAGTCTCGCCATAAAAAAAAAAACACCAGTATTTCCAACGTCTGCCTGCCAAACACTTCCGAAGCGGGGCAGGCCTCCTGCCTGCCTTTTTGTTCCGAAGGCTGAGTCCTGAAAGTTGTGGCCGCACGCAAGCCGCAACTCTGGAAGAAAAAATAAAAATCTGGGAAACCTGCTGGTGGTGGTCTAAATTATTGAAATGGAAGTGAGTTGGGGTCACTGTGATGAAGGGAGTCAGTTGGTTTCAACTTAACTTTCACGGTGGCAATGGGGCTGTGGCAGCCACAGCTTTCCCACTGACCCTACAGCTTAAGGCTGGAAAGGGAACCACTTGGTCCCCCCTTTTTTTTTTTTTTTTTTTTTTTTTTTTTTTAAATGACAGTCCCTTCAGCAGTTGGCCACTTGATCATCCAGATGAATTTTCTGTACAGGCCCCCTATGAGACTCCCTCTCACCCTTACTCATCATTCCTGTCCCCGGCGCATCCCTACTCCACAGCTTCAGCCTGCCAAGGGAACCACTTGGTCCTTTGCCATTAGTACCAATTGTCCGCAGCTGACGTCATTATTTTCATCCGAACTGCGGAAAGTTGACGATTACGGTGTCTCTTCTTTTTCCCCACGTTACTTTTTCTGTTTTTCATTGTTGAGCATCACAGCGCAATGCCCCAACCTTGGGCGCCACCCGAATGGAGGCCTTGCGGGAGGGATGGCGACGCTGTTAGTATGGGCCTCGTTCGACACCATTAGAAAACTCTTACATGTAAGGGTTTCATTGTTCCACCCCTCGCTAATGACGAAAAACAAGATGCCAATCTGTTTTCACATTCGCGACCGTAAGGGCAAGCCCCACAAAAGTAACGACTCCCCAGCCAAAACGGACGCAAACGTAAGGACGGCCGTGGAGGTGACTTGAAAGTAGGGGTGGCGCCCTTACTTCCACGGAAAAACCGCTCGTTTTTTTCTTTTTTTTCTTTTTTGTCAGGTGTTTCCTTCGCGTTCCTGGTCCAACGGCTGGGTTGTCCGGTATACCGCGGGACGGCGGTCCCACGGTCACCTCCAACGGGTAGCGCGGTCACCCAGCTGTGGTATGGATTTAATTCAAATGTTTCTGTAACCTAAGACTCCAGAAAATTAGGTCACCATCGAATGGACTCTTGGTGGAACGGACCACTTTGTGTTTGCAACTCTTTTTAATCCAACTCAATCGAATGAGATTGAACTGGCGCCGCTGCCACTTCGTGGCCTTGGACATGTCCTGCGGTCCCTGTGGTTAGCCGTTTCGGCTTGCGTGTGGACGCGACCGTTGCAGGGGCCCCGCGGAGGCGGGCATGCGAGTGTCGTTGGACAACAGGAAAGGAGCATCGGATACATCGGACGACATGCAGACGGCTGCCAACGCCTGGACTATGGCGGCCTCCCTCCTCCCCCTACCCCTCCCAGCCGCCCGCCACAATCCGTTCACCGTCTCCATGTACCGACACACAGCGAGGACAGCACTAGCGACCATGCTCTTCTCAGTGGTTGACAATCTCCTCGTCGCCGCCTCATCGCACCCACCGCTGTCCATAGCTGGACTCCGCTGTGTAAACAAGGCACGCGGCAGTCACGCGACGCCACATGCGTTGGTGTAATGGTGGACGAGTGCCCGCGACAGGGCCACGCCCGTCTTGGAGAAATGGCTGGCCCGGGTCTCCCACGGGCCCAAAGGTGGTGGACACGATTTCGTCCGCCGCAACACCGGGTCGGACACTCGCATTCTCTTCTCGACCACGTTAGGCGCAAACAGGGGCACCGGAAATGTAAGCGCGACAAAGTGTAGGGTTTTCGTAACTGGTTGCGGAACGAAAAACAGGGTAAGGGAAACAGGAGTGTGTACCCCTGGAAATAATACCCACGGTAGATATAACACCCTCCTCAAGTCGGGCAGCCAAACCGCCGAGGCTGAGGTAAAGAACGGCAGGGGTTGGAGGAGTGCGCAGAGGGGGCGTGGGTCAACAGGAGCGCCGAAATGAAAAGTGAAACACAGAGTGCCTGATGGTATGAAAGATCCTCTCCATATCTCCAAAAGGTGTACAGCAAAGATGACGAGAAAATATTTTGAGTGGAGTGACGGAAAGAGAAGTGAAAGATGGAGTTGTAGATGGCGTAAAAGGTCGTCTTGATATCTCCAAAAGGTGTACGATAAGGGTGATAGGAAAATCTTTTTAGTGGTGACGACAAAAACTTCAAGTTTTGGAGTGATGAACGGAGGTAGTCGCAGATAAAAGGAGGCAGTAGTAAATGGAGGATCGTGGATTGATCTGCTGACGGCAATGATTCGAGCGTGGCGCAGGAAATTGTATCGAACTCCGTGAGGGTAACGAGGCAAACAAATGCGGTTGCTTAACAAAACAAAACAAACAAAAAAAACGAAAAGAGAAACAGGCGACGGCCGTGAGATATCATCATTGAAATAACCGGCCCCAGGTAATTCAAGAATGAATCTGAATGATTGTATTCTGGTCTTCCGGGTTACCTCTAGATTCGAACTCAGGTCTGTGTTCCAAGTGTTCATATGTGTACCAACTGTACTAGGCCCCTCGGTGCTATGGTTGCTTTAACATCACGTGGTGATGGTTTATTGTGATAGAGAGAGCTCTTTGTAACTTCGCGCAGGAGGCCGCTGGGTCGTTCGCGCATGCATCACAAAGCATACAAAATGCAAGAGCAATTCACCCTTGAAGGCTACATACCCCTTTTATTAAGCAGCGCTTAGCCTTCGGAGAGCACTTCTCCTACCCTTACCCCCTTTGATGGGTAGGAGAAACACCTTTGACGCGCCAAGGGCATTTGTCCTACCCGTCGAAGGGAAGCAGGTTAGAAGGGCGACATGGTTATATTGGAGCTGTCGCTCGCATCTCCATTGCGTCGATGCCCAACTCAGATTGTCTTAGAAGGGAAACAACGAAGAGGAGCAGGAAGAGGGAGGGTCGAGAGGGAAGGGGAAAGAGGTAGTACTGATAGCTATGACAACGGACGAGGAGGGTCATGTGGCTAGAAAGGTTGTCAGCGCCATTAAATTACCACAACACCAGCCTGGCAGCCTCACACTGCACGCCAAACTACCGCCCCGGCGGGCACTGCAGTCGTTATGATCAGGTAGCCTTGAGCCTCCAAAAATGTAGGAGCGAGCCATTCGTCTTACCAGGTGTAATCTTTGAACTTTAAACCACCTCCAATCCAATACCTTTCCCAGCAACAGCAAAAATGTGACGTCCAAAGACATTTCAGGGTCCAAAGATTTCCAATGAACAGTGCTAATACGGGACCAAGCGGGTGATGGTCCCAGGCAAACAAAAAGAGAACAAAGGTGCATAAAGCTTTGCATTAAGGGGGAATCTGCCTCTACCAAAAGAGGGGGGGTGGGAAGGACTGGTTCTATAATGGATTGCCAATTACTGTTCTATTTTTCTTAAAAAAAAAAAAAAAAAAAAAAAAAAGCCCGGAAATGGTAGGCAGTATTGTTGTTCTACATTCACCAGGAGGAAACGAAAAACACAAAAAAGAAAAAGGAGTGAAGAATCATTAAGGGTTGGACTTGCTTCAATTTGGAAGACATAATAAGTAACACAACCATGACACTGGACAATATTGCCAATATTGAATATTCCCTTTCCAATTTTTTGATATGCCGGGTCTCGCTCTGCGAGCCTTTGATTTGATCAGAATTGCAAGGTCAAACAACTCATACTCAAATTTTATCAACATTTGTCTTTTTTTTCTTCTTTTTTTTCTTCTTTTTTTTCTTCTTTTTTTTTTTCTTTTTTTTTTCTTTTCATACAAGGCCCTCGTGATTCATGGCGGGGAAAAAAAAACAAAATCTAATGCTACAATGGCACTCTCTACTCTGTGAAGCATGCAATTTCTTCAAGTGCCATTTCGTTTCATGCGCGTAATGTACTTTATGGCTCTCATGTCTGCTTTATCTCCATTACACTCTCTATCTCCATGCCTCCTCCCTCCATCTCCTCCTTGGGGGCAAGATACAGTTTGCAATTGCACTAGGGGCACCCTACCTGGCCAGAAAGCTGGGTTGTGTTTGTTGCCCGAACTGCAGAGAAGTTTTCTGGTGGGGAAGAACACTCAACACACATTCTCCCTCCATCTTCTCCTTGATGCATCTTTGATTCAACTTCCCTCTCCTTTGTCACCCTTCATCTCGCCGATTGCCTCTACTCATCGCTGCATTCCCTTCACTCACTCGTGCTATTGTTTATAAAACTTCTTTCGTTAATTACGCAGGAGCCACAGAAACGAGTTCTAATCGCACTATGAAGATACAGTTTGCAATTGCACTTGGGGCACCCTACCTGGCCAGGAAGCTTGGTTGTGTACATTGCCCAAACTGCAGAGAAGTTTTCTGGTGGGGGAGAACACAACGCACAGACGACAGAGAAGTTTTGGAGGCATTTTGAAGTGTTTTTTATTTTTTTTCTTAAGAATTTTGATTAGAAAATAATCCTAAAAAAAACGATGCTGGTGGAGGGAGGTGGGAGGAAAGACGGGGTGATGGTGGAGGAAGGTGGGAGAGAGACGGGACGATGGTGGAGGGAGGTGGGAGGAGAGACGGGGCNGGCGATGGTGGAGGGAGGTGGGAGGAGAGACGGGGGGATGGTGGAGGGATGTGGTGATGGCAATCATGTAGCAGGGGGCTACTGTGGACGAAGGGGGTCCTCTCTCTCTCTCTCTCTCTCTCTCTCTCTCTCTCTCTCTCTCTCTCTCTCTCTCTCTCTTTCTCTCTCTCTCTCTCTGTGTGTGTCTGTGTGTGTGTGGCTGTGCAGATACTCCTTGCCACACACAGACCTTGGGCGAGAGGAATCGCTGCGCGCATTGGAATCACTGCGCGCATCAATCGAATCGCAATTCTTTTTTGTTTTGGCCGCACGTGCCAACCTTATCCACCGTAAGCCCTTCCTTATTTGAACCTATTACCTTTCTTTTTCTTCTTCTTCTTCTTCTACCTCGCGGGCTGCATGAAGGCGATGGCAGGCTGTGGAAGGGCGCGGCAGCAGGGCAGAGTGAGGCCAGCCGATCGTCGGAGGAATGCACACTTTGACAGCGCGATTTCGCGGGGCATTCGGGGGCTGCCCCCCACATGAAATCGCACGGGCAAACAGTTTGAAATCCCACGATTTCTGGCCGTCATTCTTCAAAATTGACGGCCAGAAATCGTGAGATTTCTCAAGCCTCCCCCCCACATGAAATCGCACGGGCAAACAGTTTGAAATCCCACAATTTATGGCCGTCATTCTTCAAAATTGACGGCCAGAAATCGCGAGATTTCTCAAGCCTCCCAGTGGCCGGTAGAGGGCCCCCTATTTATTTTTATTTTGGCCCAGGGGTCCCGTGAGGCCGGCGCGAGCGCCCAGGCCCCGAAATCACCCGGAAAAAAAGTTTCCAGGTCGGCATCAATTGCGACCGAAGGCCCGACTGGCAGTCCTGACTGGCCAGGCGCCTGGTCGCAAAACTGCGCTTGCATTCAGGACCCGGGCGCCCCGGATTTCGCCCTAGACTCCCACGTAGTTTTCCAAACTTTTTTTTATCTTTCATTTTCTTTTCTTTTTCTTTTCTCTGTTATACGAAAGTTCTACACGTTCCAGGTAGGGTGGTTGGCATTCGAGAGCGCTGGTAACAACCCGTCTAGCTAGCATATGAATGTAATCACACATTTTGTTAACGCGATTGGAAATGTCGAACTGGTGCAGCTTCCCACCCTCTCTGTGTGTCTTCGATCTGGGGAGTCCTCTCACCACCATCCACATCGAGTTGCACAACGATATTGCATTATGCCACAATCCCTCACATGAAAGAGTAAGTGAACACAGCATCAAAGACAAAGCAAAGTGCACGACCATTGACATCGACAAGCACAAAAAGAAGCGAACAGTACAGGTAAGGCGGCCCCAACACCGCATTTCGGCAGAAGCCACACCGTTATGCCTCAGGAGGTTTCCTCCTCCCTCCAACACTTCACCGTCTCTTCCACTAAGAGGTCTACCGATTCGCACTACCAGGTAATCAGAATATACCTACATCGTAGCACACGTCGGGTCGATACCGCACCTAGTCCCAATGTCTTAGTCAATCAACAAACAATAAAGTACCTGGTACCAGTACTACAGCCTGGACTAAGTCCAGCACTCGTAGCCTTGCGACACACAAAGTAAATGCCGGTACCGAGAAACCACATCGAGTGTTCGAGTCAAAGCCCCAACTAGGTCCTCTACTTCGCAAACACACAAAAGAGATGGTAACAAATGTCACCAATTCCAACCTCTACTCGTAGCCTCGCGACACACAAAGTAAATGCCGGTACCGAGAAACCACATCAAGTGTTCGAGTCGAAGGCCCAACTAGGTCCTACTTCGCGAACACACAAAAGAGATGGTACTAAATGTCACTGATTCCAACCCCCACCTAGGTAGGCAGGCCGAGCGTTCAAAACCCGTGCACCTACGTAGAGTCCATTCGACAAACAAGAACGTACCTGGTCCCAATACTACAGCCGGTACTAAGTCCGGTACTTGTAGCCTCGCAACAAACAAAGTAAATGCTGGTACCAAGAAAACGAGTCAGGTTCCGAGTCTCAAACCCATCTAGGTCCTACCCACATGCTAAAAGTCACCGATCCGGACCTCCGCCTCAGTAGGCAGGTCGAGTGGTCGAAACCCGCGCACCTCCTTCCTATGTTAATAACAACTCAAAAAAGAAGAACGGCGAACACACACGTCACGAGTTCAAAACTCCGCCTAGGCTGTCCTAGAGCAATGACGTACAAGTACACAACTCCATTCAGGCAAGGATTAACACAACTGGCGAGACCTGTGGCTGCCATTCTGACTGTCCTGTCCAAACAACGATATTGCCCTTTAAAAAAAAAAAAAAAAAAAAAAAGGGCAAAAAAAAAAACAGAGGACTAAATTTGACAAAATTGTTTTGTGTGAGAAGTCCTAATCGTTAATACGGAAGATGAACGTGAGTCAGTTGTTAATACGGAAGATGAACGCGAGTCCATTGTTAATATGGAAGATGCCTTGCGCTTTTGGAGATGGTAATTGGAAGAAAAACGGGTGAAAAGATTGCTCAAATCCATGCGGACATGGTTACGCCGGACCCGAACCCGGACACCGGACCAATCCCGATGTCCAGGCAGACCTTTGTCTGGACTGCTCGCGACCATCCAGATTCCGCCCCCCGCCTCCCCCACCCCAGATTAAAAAAAAAAAACCAGTTTTCTTTACCCTTGGGTTTGGCTATGAATATCAAGATGATCCTGAGGCAAAAGATTTTTGTATTTGGAATGGTGCATAACAAATCTTTTTTTCAAATTTACTTGATTCTAAGTCGGACTTGTTTGTTTCTGAGGGGATGGCAGATCCGGACATCGGTCCGGGACAGTCTGCATTGACCCGGACGTCCATCCCATAACCACGCATTGTGGCAGTGTACCAGTGAGAATTGCCGCATCCGTGTGGTGCTGTGGAGCGTGTGTGAGAGGTGGACTATACAGCCTTGCGGCGGTGGGGCGGATATCACAACTGGTATGGTTTCTCGCTTTCCGAGCCAGTTGTTGAGTGTCCGCAATCTGAGGTTCCACTTTTGAACGTACGGTCATTTTCGCTGCATCTGGACTGAGAGGTGCTCCAAATACGGCTACAATAACCGTACGTTCTATTTGGGGGGAGACAGTAGCGGTAAAGAGCTTGCCTCTTGTGGCCAAGGGTGCCGCTCCGATTCCTTGCGTGCACACAAGGACCTGAGGCCCACACGAACAGATACACAACTACTAATAAGTAGTAAACTCAAAGGAATGACGGGAACCTGGAGCGAGATCCCACTAGCCATGTATGTGGATTAGTGTGACGACGTGGGACGGGTGGGGGACAGGTGGGTGGCAGCGCGAAATAGGGAAAATAAATGCAAAAAAAAACATTTCATGACCAAACAAATGAAGAAAAAACTGCTAAATAAGAAAAGAAAGTGCTCTTCTCACAGATGGTGTCTGCTCCAGGTGGGGTGTCCTATGTCAGGGCATGATTCACTGACCATGGCTGTGGCAGTCAAGACGGCTGCTGCATGTGAGCCGGCACACGGACCATATTCATTTACAATAGGCTGAGGCTTCCTTGACATAGGCCGCAGTGCACGCTGTCTGGTTGTTCTGACAGAAATTCTCTCTCTACATCTGTGACAACCTGCTATCGGAGGCGATACAGGCATCCTCCAATAGCAAGCGCCAGATTATAGATGGCTCCATTCTATTGGTGGGGAGTATCACCTGCTGGAAACCGGGTGCAGCGTCCCACTGACAAGATCGGAGGCAACATACCTGGCCAAAGAGCATTGATTGCCCTCTCACGAGGGGATTGACTGCCCGCCCAATTATCAGCCAGGTCACAGCATACTCGAAGCTGTAGCCATGGGGCCTCGCTGCACTACTCTCGAAATGTGCAAAGCGAGAGTGAATCTTCTACTAGAATATGGAAAGATACGCCGCCAATATTTTTGTCTTTTGCGCATGTCGAGAGTAGTGCAGCGAGGCCCACGGGGAGGATAACAAACTGTCCTGACACAAATTCTCTTCAAATTGGCAAAGGAGGGCAAGTCTTAGAGTAACCCCATACACCATTTGCTGTAGGTGAGGGGATCGAACCCTCCCGAACACCTAGGAGTCCCAAACCACAATCAATTTCCAGCGATGAAGCCATTCGTCTTTGCCTTCACCAGGAATGAAACGTGCGCGACTTCATTTTACCCAAAAAAATTGGTCTCGATTTCACGCACGCACGTTTGGGACTGCCACAGGACCCCCACAGCAAAAACGAAAGAAAAAGCTACCAATGGGAGAGCAAAAAAAAACATCCTTTTCCCGGGCTTAATTCACAAAAACTGGCTACGGCTGATTTCCTGCCGAATCCACGATGCCTGACAGTCGCACACCTCAAACACTAATCCACATACACTCCACATACATCGGTAGTCGGATCTCGCTCCTGCACAAGCGGACGAGATGGCCGATCAAGTGATGCTGCATAACATCTTTCTTTCAGAATGTTCTGAAAAAAAACTTTTCTTTTCTGAATTTTGCGAACGTCCAGGAGTTCTTGCGGACAAGTGAATCCACGGGCGTCTGGCATGCGCGTTCTCACCGACAGTAGGCGTCCAGAGGGGCTGGTTGCCAAGTCAAATACCACCTCTGTTCTTTTCTTTTTTTTTTCTTTTTTTTTTCAAATACACCACTCTTGCTCAAGTACTGTGGTAAAACAATATAAATCAAACAACTGAATAAACAATGGCAGGAAAAAAAAGGGAAAAACAATAAGAGTACTCAAAGAAGAGAAAAAGGTGGCTGAAAAGACAAAAATGATGTGTGTGTGTGTGTGTGTGTGTGTGTGTG
>BFEA01000004.1:5782428-5800130 GCA_003427395.1 Chara braunii
GATAGTAGAGTTGTCGTTTCATTTTTTTTCTTTCTTTTCCTTTTTTTTTTCAAGCCGTTTTTTGTCTCCGTTGGTACAGCCATATGAGAATGAATCTTTCGCTAGAACATGAAACTATACACCGCCATATTTTCCTACCCCTTAACGCGTATTGGCCGCGGGGGGGAGGACCCTGGCTCGCTCGCTCGCTGTGTCTCTGGGCCTCGCCACACCACTCTCGAAATGTGCGAAAGACAAAAATGTGGGGGTTGCACCTGGCCATGTTCTAGCGGGAAGTTCATTCTCATTTTGCACATTTCGAGAGTGGTGTGGCAATGCCCCCTCTCTCTCTCTCTCTCTCTCTCTCTCTCTCTCTCTCTCTCTCTCTCTCTCGCGCGCGCGCGCGCGCGCGCCAGTCCCTCTTTTGCTCCTCGCGTTGTCCCTCCCCTCATCGACTGCCCTGGTCCCCACCTCCCCACACCCCCCCCCACTCACCCCGTTCGCCCCCAGCGCCCTAAGCTTTAGTATAGAGAAGAGATATATCCTCGCGGACGATCGACTGCTACATGTGTGTCGGCGACCCGATACTAGTCGACAGTTCTCGAAAAAACGGACGACACAGGTTCCCAAAAAATAAATAAAAAAATGGCGACGTATCTTCCCGGTCTCGGGCGACGGATTCAGATCCACTTTAGCTGGTGTACACTTCTCGAAAAAACGCAGCTCACGTGTTGCCGAAAACAAAAAAAAAGTGCCCGTGTATCTTCCCCGCCTGGCGGGAGATATTCGCATTCCCTTTCCCCGTCGACACTTCTGGAAAGGACAGGCCTCGCGGGTCCCCCCGAAAAAAAAAAAGACTGCAGGTGTATCTTCCCCGCCTCGCGGGAGACATTCGCATTCTTCGCCTCGGCCACTTCCCAGCACCGGCGCGCCGTCGGTTCCCCCTTGCCCGCCACCCGACAGCGGTCCCGCACGGCGGCTGCCGGTTTCTGTTGGGCCCCACGCGAGGACCGCTGTTTTCCTTTAGTAGTATAGGGAAGACTGGGCCTGCTACACCCAGCCATGGGCATGTCGCAATAGGTTACGACACTCAACTGATATGTTGCAAATACGGGGATCAAGTCCTGCTTGTGACAACGGAGCCGCGGAGCGCGATAGGAGGAAGCCATGGGTTTGAGGGTCCTACGGGACTATCCCCCTCGACCTTTTGCCGTCGAACCCGATCATGGGCCGGACTGGTATGACCGAGATAGTGCCAACAGGGTTCTCTCGTCCCTCCTCCTAATTTTCTAATTCTTATATAATTTTATTATTAAGTTTCATTTTGGCACGTGGTAGGTATTGGTGTTGGGACCGGTCGCAGAACCTAAGAGCCTAGCTCAGTAGGTATGCCATTGAACTATTGAAATACAGACTCAAGTTCGAATCCACATACAATCAGATACCCAGAGTAACGTAATTCTGATTTACTTGGGCCGGTGAACTCATAGTGTCCCAAGGCCATAGCAAATGTTGTCCTTCGGAATGTCCGTTAAGATTGGAACGATACAGAGACGATTAGCATGACCCCTAAGTATAGGATAACTCGTTGGCTTAAGCGAGCAAAGTTCAGTGGGTTTGGGGCTGACTATAAAGTATCGCAACCCGATGCTAATCGGGCTCCTTGTTCATTCAGGCCTCGACTAAGATGCAAAGAAGCAGGTGTGCGCCGGACCAGAGGAAGGCAGGGGATTGACGAAGGAGAAGAAGAGAGGGATTCCAAAAGGAAGAGGTTGTGGGGGGGGGCTCATACGAGTGGCAAAGATAGCGTGGGTGTATCTTTCCTTGAGCTAGCGGAAGGGTCATCCTCATTTAGTACATTCGGAGGTTGGCGACAACGCAACTGTTTGCAATCACCTCGAAGTCCGTCATCAAGCTCGTTCGAGCTGCTATTGGACACTGCATTGGTTCGAAAGAGGAATGTGAGATAGTAGTTTTGGGTGCAGGCGAGTTGTTTGGTGATGTTAGAATTGGAATTAGAGTGGTAGACTTGGAGTTAGAGAAGAGATAGGGGAGCGCGAAGGACAGGATGAGAAAAAAGATACGTACCTGGCCTGTTTCTCTGAGAAGATTCACTCTCATTTTGCACATTTGACAAAGTAGTGCGGCGCAACCCATAGTCGTGTGACTTTATTCGACATTATAGTCATTTCCTTCCGTTGCGTGGTCACCTATCGGCTCACCACAAGCCAGCGATCGCGGTAGAGGTCGACCCCTTCGATGTAATCATTGACCGGCTAGTGGTTCGTGGATTATCTCCGAACAACTGTTGTTGTCGGCGCTGCTCGTAAAGTTGAGTTTAGCCATCGCGCTATCGGGGCAAATACCCTGACAATGGTATTTGCCGGGGGGGTTTGAACATCGGGCGTTGCCCGACATTTTCTTGTTGAATTGAAGGACTTGATGTGATTGACGGTTGCCGAAGGTTTATTCAGACCTGACCTATGAAAGAGAGATTAAAAGTTTTTGAGCTTTCGTTCGGATGCTTCCGGCATCCGAGGGTAAAGACAGTAGTTGACAGTGCTTTGTTTTTGTCAAAGCCGCCGAAGCGTGCAGATATGGAAACGCTAAAGTTAAACTTTATCTAAAAATTCAGGTTTTAAGTAGGCTAAAAAGGGTGGCCGCGCTAGATGTTGGGCCGCGGTACGAAAGAAATAGAAGGCCCGACCACGAGGTCTACTCCGTATGGAGGGCCTGATACCGTTTCGTGGCTGGCCACGGGCCGCCGGCCAAGCTGCAAAATTAGGCCGCCTATCGAGTTGACAGGCGAGCGGCTAGAGGTGAGACAGACCGAACCTGCCCAACTATGGCAGGTGGGCCTATAGGGAGGCAACTCTTCTTAGCTCCCGTGATAGGAGTTAGCCCAGTAGGTACTGCCATCTGAATTTCACCCTGCAGATTTAGGGATCGAGTCTGACGACAGGCAACTGGGCTAGCTCCTTTTGTTAGGAGCAGTCGTTTCCTCTGAAGTGATGCGGTCGCTTTAGGCCGCACGATCTCAGAGATCGCGCATAGATTAGCATGGCCCTGCGCAAGGATAACACTCATAAATTGAAAAAATATCCAATTTTTTTTCTTTTTTTTCTTTTTTATATATGAGTCGGTGAAACTCCGACGAAACAGTTTGTCACAGCCCTTCGTTTGTTGTCCTCTTCTCTCTCTCTGCTTACGGTTTAATGGGCAGTTCTGTTTGTGACGATATATCTATATCTATATCTATATCTATATCTATTTATCTATCTATCTATCTATATATATATATATATATATATATATCGTCACAAACAGAACTGCCCGGTAAAACCATAGGCAGAGAGAGAGAAGAGGACAACAAACGAGGGGCTGTGACAAACTGTTTTGTCGGAGTTTCATCGTATATATATATATATATATATATATCGTCACAAATATATATATATATGTATAGGTCTCTGTGGACTTGAAGTCGGATCTGCATGGCCGAAAAGCCACAAGATTATTGCTGTGACCGTTGGCTGTAGGCCAACGGAATATAGAAAATAAACAAACAAACAAACAAACTAAACTAGATTGAAAGTGGAGCGCCAGTTGGCGCTCTTGGAAGTGATTGGGGCGTTTTAGCCCCAGTACCTTTGACAGCGCCTGTGAAAACGGGCGACTATTAATGAGGTAACATTTCGTTTTTTTTTTTTTTTTTTAGATTGTCGTTAGAGTTTTTTGTCTGAGATTTATTTTAGATTTTGTTTTCTTTAGATTCTGTTCGTTTGAGCATTAGACGAAAGGAAAAAAATGAAAAAAAAGATGATTCTGCCAGACTGTTTCGTCAGACTTCAGCTGACTCATCATAAAACTGAGTCGATAACCCATCCACAAGTTGGGCAAAATCAAATGAATTCGCCACAAGAAGTGGCTACATTCAGGTGCAGGCCTTTGGGCCTTGTGCTTAAGTTACGAGGGATTTTTGCACACGCTTTGGGTGCTTTCCAGTTCGCGACCGGTGTGAGAGAGAGAGAGAGAGAGAGAGAGAGAGAGAGAGAGAGAGAGAGAGAGAGAGAGAGAGAGAAGGGTGGGGGCTCATGAGCCGTGCGCCTGTATCAGGCGTTGGTTTTCGCTCCAAATACAAGCGCAGGCAGGGGGATACAACCCCTTTAAGGCTGACTCTAGTTCGACTTTGCGAAATGCCAAGGGAGGCAACTCGTTTTGGGAAACGAGTTGCCCCTGCTGCTGAAAAACGAGGGGGAGTAAAAAAAAAAAAAGAAAAAGGGTAAGGGCTACGTATGTGACCGCCGCCGTGTAACAAATGCAGCCCGTATAAAGTTATAGGGGCTGATGGGACTGAATCTGTTCAAATGAACATGCAGTCCTGAAATGGCTGAGTGCAGCCATTTCTAGAAGCACCTGGCCTGGGAAAACGGCCAGGTGCTCCCTAGGGGGAAACCAAGGCACAGTGCTCCTGACCATTGATTGAGATCAAGGGCCATGAGCATTGACAAAATTTTGCCTGGTTGTGGGCAAGGCAGCTGCCCACATGCCTTCGCCCAGCTATAAAGGCCAGCTTGCCACCTAACAACCTCACATTTGTGGCAATGCTGCTGGGGCGTTTTACTTGAAGTAGATGCTGGTTGGCTGACTGCTGGTGTGGTGATGCGAAGTGTTGGAGGTCTGCAGAAGCAGTTGGAGAAGGAGGAGAGAGGCAGTCATAGCTAAAGGTTGGGAGCTTTTGGCCCCACCTTTGTGATTGTGTTGCAAGCCTGTGGGGAAGCCGTAGTTGTGAGGCTGCGGCCGGGTTTGGACCGTGCGACAAGGGGCCCACGACAGGGAGGTGTTGCCCAACGGTCTGCACAGTGGCAAAGGATTTTGAGTGGGAGGCTGCGCCGCTGTATTTTTAGAAGGAGATGCTGCCCAGATAGTGTAGCGCTGTCGGGGCAAATACCCTGACAAGGGTATTTGCCCATGATTTTCAACGTCGGACGCAGTCCGGCTCTTTCGTTGAATTGAAAGGCTTGATGAGACTGATGGTTATCAAAAGTTTATTCACACCAACCCTATGACCGAGAGACACTTTTTTTTAGAACTTGACGTCGTTGACGTTCGACCGAAATAGCAGTATTCGGCAGTACGACCTGTCGGCCGCGAAACCTGACAAGGCCACAGGGGCATATGGTCCTGGGAATGCTAATAATAAAAATAAATAAATAAATAAATAAAATAAAATAATAATAATAAAAATAATAATAATAATGCGCGGCCGTGGCCACGTGATTTAGGGTCTTAGAGGGCCGAATAGGTGGCCGCGCAGTGTACTACGTGGCCGTGGCAAGCGTGTTGTGCCGTCAGGCGGTCGCCGTGTTGGCGGCAGCGTGGCTGACCAGCGGTTGTGGCTGTTGGAGTAGGCAGGCGTGGCCTGCGTGAGGCCATGTGGGGTGCCGCGCTGGGCTGAGCTCTTCATAAAAGAAGAGTTGCTCCTAATTGCTCCTATTTCAACGTGAAATAGGAGCTAGGTCAGTGGGATATCATATCAGACTCTTGCCCAACATATGCTGGGGTCGAATCCAGCACGTTGCGCCACTGGCTAGCTCCTTTTGGAGCAGCCCAGCCTTTTGGTGCAGCCGTTTCGGCCGTGCGATCGATCAGATTGCGTGGCTGAAAATAGCCGCACGGAGATTGGAATGGCCCTGTGTAAGGATGACACGCATAAATCGAGGAAAGACCCGACTTCTTTTCTTTTCGAGCCCAGCGGGCTTCGAAATTGGGTCTGTATTTCAACAGTTTATGGGGTGCCCATGACCCATGGGCAAGATCCTACCTCGTTGGCAGGGAAATGCAAAAAAAAAAAAGAAAAAAAAAAAAAAAGGGAACGAGGAGGGTTCTTTTATATATACATATATGATTATATTTATTTATTGCAGCTTATCTCGATACCCAAAAAAAAAAAAAAAAAAAAAAAAAAAAGGAGAAGGGGAAAAAATCAAACTCGTAATTTTTAATTCGCGTCTATATTTTTTTATGGCCAACATTATTTTTGCTGGCCGTGAAACTTTTTCTGCGGGTAGGTGGGCACCTATCCTATATATGTGAATTGTTTCAGAATTTTTTATTTAGTGGCTTTTTATCTAAAAATCATTAAACTCGGGGTTCTTTTCGTGTCCCCCCCCCCTTCGATCATAAAATGGCTGCCCCAAGTTGTTCCTCCTTGTTTGCTTACCTTGCAGTGTGAGCAGCAGGGGGGAAAAGTGGGCAGGGGTCCCAGAGTGACGAGGTGCAGCTGAGTGCAGCCAAAGCAAAAAAAAAAAAAAAGAAAAAAAAAAAAAAAATGGAGAAGGGAAAATAAAGGAAAATGGAATAAAAAAGGAGAAAAAGAAGAAGGAAAGAAAAAAAAAAAAAAAAAAAAAAAAAAAGGGAAGAAAAGGAAAGGGTTATAAAAAGGAAAAAGAAAATGGGAGGCTGAAGGGCTATGACGCTTGTGGAGTGGTGCGTGGGGAGAGTTGCGCCATATGCAGCTGGATTTGAGATTGGGTCTGCGTTTTAGCAGACAAGGTGCCCCTGGGGCACCATGAGGGAAGGTTTTTTCTTTTTTTTTCTCTTATCTCGTTTTTCCTTTGTTGAGGAAAAACGAGGCTGCTATAAAAAAAGAAAAAAGGCAGCAAAATTAGGGGATGTGTCTGCACCTGGCCACTATTGGGGCCAGATTCTCAAGTGGTTTGTTGCACTTGGTGCAGCAGACCAACTAGGGGACTAGCACTAAATATGGCCAGGCTTAGGAGGAGTTGTACTTTTTTTGCTTTTGGGTCTGTGCACCTGACCTTTGTCGAGGCCAAGTTCTCAAGTGGTTTGTTGCACTTGGTGCAGCAAACCAGCTAGGAAACTGACTCTGAACATGGCCAGGTTTAGGAGGAGATGCATTGGTGAGGCTGAGCCTCAGCATTAGCAGTCCAACAAGGGAGTGGCTGAATACAGCCTCCCCGTGGGGAATTTACCTCAGAGAAAGAGCCAGGTTCTTTTCCTAGTGGATGGACCTGGCCTTTTTTGTTGTGTGGGGCTGGTATGTGCCCTTGATCTCACTTGGAG
This sequence comes from Chara braunii, assembly GCA_003427395.1. NCBI lineage: Eukaryota > Viridiplantae > Streptophyta > Charophyceae > Charales > Characeae > Chara > Chara braunii. The sequence goes on from BFEA01000004.1 coordinate 5,789,494, forward strand.
ATCAAGGGCCCAGCCTGAGCTCGAATTTTTGGCTGAGAGCTCAAGCTGCTACCACCACCTCCCTCATCTATAAAAGCAGCCAACAACCAGCCAGCCAACAATCATTGGTGGTTGGTGCTGCTAGCAACTCACTTGGGGGATTGTTGGCTGCTGGAGGAGGAGCTGTTGCTAGCTAGAGAGAGAGAGAGAGTGAGGGTGGAGGTCTGCAGAAAAAGGGAGAGCTGAGAGAGAGATTGCTGGAGGTGGACATAGTTATGGGGCACAGCCATAGCCACCACCTCAGCGGAAGGAAGAAGCGCAGGAGGTTTGCAGGGAGGTTGAGGCTGGAGGCTGCCATAGCCACCACCTCTGCAGGGAGGGAGGAGGCTGTTGGAGCCCTGCAGCCGCGGCTTAGTTGGAAGAGGAGCTGAGGAGGCTTGCGGTCAGGGGGAGATGCTGCTGCTGTGCAGCCATAACTGCGGATGACGCAGGGGAGGTGTTGCCCGTTTGGTGTGGCAGCAATAGTGAGTTTTTTTGTGACGCAAGGGAAGTGTTGCCCGTTTGCTACGACAATGGTAGTGAGCTTCTTGACGACGCAGGGGGAGTGCTGCCCGTTTGGTGCGGCAGCGGCAGTAAGTTTTGGTGGCGGTGCGGAAGCGCTGCCCGGGTTTTGTGGCGGCGGAGCCAGTTTTAACGGCAGCGGTGCGGAAGCGCTGCCCGGATTTTGCGGCGGCGGTGATTTTTTTAACGGTGCTGACGTTAGGATGTTTGCATAGCGTGGCGATAAGACATTGGCTCAGGGAGGTGCCGCTCGATCAACGGCAGTGTATCCGGTGGGATCATGCTGCCGAAATTGGCGGTGGAGTCGGTATTATTTTTGTTGGGGTTATGCTGTCCGGTTGACGGCACATCGGCGGTACCATTGTGAGAGAAAATGTTGTGGATCTTTTGCGTTACAGCGGAGGCGGTTTTTTTTTGTGTGATCTTGCAGTGATGCTACGGGGCAGCCATGGTACCGGGTTTGATGGCGCAACAAGCAGTGGTCCATGTATTTTTGTGGTACGCAGTGGCTATGGTGGATCCCAGTGTGGCCTAGAGGTTGGGCTGGCGCTGGTGCGTGGTTGGGACTGTGCGACAGAGGTGCGTGGGTCAACGACATGCAGAAAGTGCAGAGATGTTGCATGAGGCGACAATAATTACTGGGCTGTGACACCTGCGGGTTTCACCGGAGGCCATTTTTATTTTTTTTGCGGCATGCGGTGCAAACGGTTTTGAGTTCTGGACCATCTGGTATTGCGGGCTATAATATGGGACTGCATTGGGACCATTTTGGGACCAGGTGGGACGGATTTTGAGGTTGAGGTCGACACGTTAGTGTGGTTATTGTGAGCGGGCATGATGATTTGGGGCGGCGAAGACTTGTGTTTGGGAGGAACTGTCCTCAGAAGACACGGTGTCATTGGGACATGGGAACTACATGGAGACTCATTCATGGGAACACCCTCCTGGAGGGTTATCTCACTTGAGTTTGTCATTAGAAGTAACTTTCGCTCATTCCAGCACTTGGAGAGTGAGGCGGCCGTCATTCAGCAGAACAGCCACGAGTTGTGGAGTTGTAAGCTTTTATTTGAACTTCAACCGCGGTCGTCTTCTCAACTCTGATTGGAATATTATTCGGTTTTCTTGAGTGCGCTAATTCAAACTTCACTCAAGGTCTGTTGATTGACTCAGATTTCCCTTCACACCTGGGTGAACCCACACTTTGCTTGACCTTGTTGTGTTGAATGTTCAAAAGAAAAGGCAAAGGGAAGTTGTGTGAGTCATGCCGGTGAATGGGAAGGTCTGACGTGAGTCTAGGATTGTACTGTTTTCTTTTGAACTCGTTTTCTTTGCATGCTATGCAGATAGGTAGATGGATGCTTGCTATGGAGACTGATTTTGTCTGCTGGGGAAAAGAAAAAGGATTGTTCTCTTTCTATCTTCCATCTGCCTGCAGGATAAAAGTATTCAATGGGTACCGTGAAAGAAAACTTGTGAATATAATGAAGGTGCAGTCAATTGAACTTAGTTTCCGGGATTAACGTATTCTATCCCAAATGATTTTATCTACCTGTATTTGTCAAAATGATTCTCATTCTCTATCTCATGCAATTTCTTTATGTTTAAGTCATCGTGAATCGAGAAGGAATGAGAATAATTGAAAACTATTTGCGTTGAACGCATTCTCTGTTCTCTGGGAAGCATCCAAGGCGGGGTTTCGTATGCTTTTGGAGCCGGCCCTGTTATCGACATGAAGTGGACCTGACTCGTCGGGGGTGGTACTTTGCCGACTCGGTGGTGACGGCCCAACCTCTGAGATCCGGGTCTTCGGGCTCGGGCGAGAGGAAGGAGTATCCACAGACCACTTTCTAGAGGGAGAGGTATGCAACACTACAAGCCATGCACCTGATCAAGAATCATCCGCGAGGCAACCTGTCATCCAAAAGGATTGAAAACGTGTGGAGACAGGTGTATGCGTGTTTAATCTTAGGACGACGATAGGGTGGAATAAACAACTTTGGCAACGCGTCTCATAAAGTCTAAACTAAGGCGACCGGCTACCATGTCGGCTGCATTTATGTGATTGTCGGAAGCCAACTCCTTGTTGGCGGCTGTATGATTGTTTTGTGGAATTTGACCCGGGGTGGTCGGATTTTATCTTGATTTTGAGTTGCTGGATGTATCACATGATGATTTTAACCTTTTCAGTTATCATCTCAGATTGGGTATGTCTCTGTCGACTACGATTGATTCTTTTCGATGAAATTATGTGTGTTTTAATTTTTTTTTTTATTGTGTTTAAGGGACTAGGATGAGTTGTGGTTTCACGCTTGGTTGAGACCATCCTAGTTGACCGACGTCCGCTTCGTACTTAGGAGATCAGCGCCCTAAGGAACGGGCGACGTTCGGGTCCACTTGGCGTTAACCAAGCGTATCTATGCTACAGCGAGCGAGCAAACGCCCTCGGCTGACCTACCTTTGTAATTGCATCTAAAAGCTTTTACACGTGGGTCAGTAACTCGGTAGGGATACGCCCCTAAGGGTGGTGACAGCCCTTTAGGGAAGGAAAGCTTATGCCCCGCGGGAACCTATCCTGTCGTAGGGGACCGCGGGATGTACAGCTGGCGCACCCAGCTAGAGCGGCGAAGGAACGACGCGACCGTGCCCGCGAGCGTCGTTCCTAAGTTGACTCCTATTTTGTTTTGTTTTGGTTTTAGTTCTGCGTGACATAGCCGGGAGGGTCCTCGCTTACGCGGGGGCCGATGCGCTCGACAGGTGGCGCCGTTCCCGAGAATAACGGCAAACTACCGTTGTCCCTGGTGGAACGACACTCAGATGTTTTGTTTTATGATGGCTTATTTGATTGCAGTCTAAATTTTTGGAACTAATTATTTTATCGCTATATATTTATTTCTGATTATTTTGAGACTCTACATTGTGGATGTATTTGGAGGATTTATTCAGAACATTTCAGTTCAATATACATTTAAATATCGTGATTTGAATCTAATCGGTTATCTTTCTCATAGTTAAAATTATTGTTATTATCTATAAAATTTCAGGCATTGTGCCAATATTTTTTTATATCGATTACTTCAATCAGATACTTTGGGGGTATTCTTTTAATTATGATCCTCTAGTTGAAGGTATTTTGGAACATTGTCTGTCAAAGGTTGATTTTCGTTGTTATTATTTTGTTGAATTATGAACTTTACATTTGAGTCGGTCAGTTTACCCAGACGCCCATTTATTTAAAGGTTATCGATTTTGTATGCATGTGATACATTTTGCATGAAGGTATCTGATCTATTGTTGGTAATTATTTAGCTCGGAACATTTATGAAATTCCATGTGAAAACATTTGTTGTAAATTGTCGTGAGTTGTATCATTGTTGATTTGAATGCAATAGTCATTTGTTTGTTGTCATGTCACGATGCCTTTCTGATGTAATTGTGAGCTTTGTAGATAGTAGTGAGGCTCGCGCCGGAGCTATACTCCTGGTCCATAGTGGGATATTGTCTTCTAAACCCTATGTGGTTTAAGGGAAAGAGGACTACACTATCATTGAAAGGGAGGAAGGCGTTGATGTCTTATTAGAATACTGTCTGTAGGGTAGGCGACTATTGTTTGCTGCGAGGGGAGGAGTGGTTACCTAACCTCGTGTCAGACATGGTCACCGTACCACTACAACCGGGGTCTAACCAACCTCGGTTGTGGAAGGTGGGGCAGTTATACTCTACATGCAGAGGACTAATAGGATTGAAATTGTTAGAATCGGAGGGAAGGTGGTGAGACTCGAATCTTAAGCGGGGCTTGATGTCGCGAGATGTTATCCTGTGAAAAGGATTACACCGTTCCTTGACGCGTATCACAAAAGTTCAGAGATATCGGACATGATGGCAATGTGAGTTGTTTTTTTTGCTATGAAGTTGGAATGGGCTCAAACTTGGACGAGGACTTTGAATGAGATATGTATGATTTTTGGTGTGTTTCTTCTGTTACTGTGGAGGTAGGTTAAAAAATATGTGTGAGAAGAGATGGGCATTATGCTTGCCAAAGGGAGGATGAAAATGTTTACTCTTCTTCAACTCTTTACCTGTTTGTATGTCAGAAGAAAAATATAGTGAAGAAGATGAATTGACGGGTGTCGAAAAAATAGAATTCGTGGAAGACGAAGATGAAGATAAAAAAACAAAATTTAGTATTTTCCCCAAGGATCATCCCGTTCTATCTTGAATGACCATTTCCTTCTGTGCCCATCCAAAAAAAGTCTGAACTTCTCTCTCAAACTATTTTCTGATTCGTCTAAGTCAACCCTCCGTAGAAAGATATAGAAAAAAATGTCCACACCTAGAGAATGTAATTTCTTCTCTTTAGGAAGCATCTAGGGCAGGGGTTCGTTGCTTTAGGAGCCGACCTTGTTATTGACCCGGAGTGAACCATCTAACGGGGGAATACCATACTGTATCGTGGTAGAGCCAGACCGACTTCTGAGACCTGAAGAATGTGTTTGGCCGAGGAGGAGGGATATTTCAGACGACTTCCTAGAAGGTAGAGTGTCTCGTAAATCAAGGGTAATCATTTTTCTCATTCTTTCAAGTGAGGGAATACTGAATTCAACACTTTTTTTTTTGTGGTCGTCTTAGGTGCCACCAACGCATGGGGAACTGGTGCCAAAAGAAGTTCAGTTCTTGTTTCGAATATTGTTAAAGGAGTGCAAGTAGGCACTACCTTCACGGTAGGACTGTGATACAAGACTCACGGCCAGGAAGAGAAAAATAGTTTATTACAGAGATTGATATATATCAATCTGTTTTGACAAAATCATTATTTTGTCGTCCAGATGTCCACAAGAGCAGTGATCCTTCGATTGTTCAGTACGTGAGAAGCGACAATAGACTGGATAGGAGTGCCGACACGATCGCATGTCAGTATGATACGAAAATTACGTTTGACTTATAATCCGCATGAAGTTTTTTCGGAACGGGATGAGCCGCAATTTTTGGATGAAAGTGTGAGGAACCCACCGCGGAGTTATATTTTCCTGATAGAGCACAAACAACATATTATGCGATATGATGTTGCGCCTCCTAATCCATCACGAGATTATGAAGACATGAATCTCGTCGTAATTCACGAAACGAATCCAGTTATAGAAGACTCCCCTGAGATTATAAGAATATTTCTCTATATTGTGCACAAGCGGTTATCGGGTAGCTGAAAATTCAGGAATGGAAATTCTGAAGTGATAGCTTTGGGCAGTCTGAAAATCATGAATGGTTCTGAAGTGGTGAAAGGTCCGAAGACCCTGAAAACCACCTGTTTAGGCAGGCTGCATCCTGAAGTGTTGAAGGGTGTCCTAAAGTGGTCAAGTGAGAGTTTTTGGCTTTCTTCTATGGTACGCGGGTGGTTCGGGTCGTGCAAGGTGGACATATTACCACCTCAAATTTGGACGACGAAGAGTTCGCACAACTCGATCAGATTGAGGCAGAGGCCCGCGAGGGCCGAAGACTCTATATCGGCTAGATGCGCTTTGAATGATATTAAGGTGTCACGTTGAGTGTTTCTAAGATAAGAGTCATGTTTGAGTCATGTTTATATGACTCTACAAGGGTAAAAAAAAAAAAAAAAAAAAAAATCGCAGATAGGCCAACCAGATGGATAGTATCTCGATTACCCCGATGACTGCACTATCATGCTTATGCGTTGAGGGGTAATCTCATGCATGAAAACGCATGCCAGAGGTAAGTTGGGGTGATATAGAAGGTGTAGTCGAACCGAGAGTTCAAACTTCAATCAGGAACCAAATCACATGTTGATTTGCATGGTAGCAGTGAAATTTACTTGTTGAAGGTACTCATTGGTAAGTTCCAGGAGGCATGATGTTAGGATGATCTTTCCTAGTTTTTTTTTCAATGGTAGTATTCCGTCTTGGAAATAACCATATAAAAGTTTCGTAAGTCATATAGATTGAGAAAAATAACTTTGGCAAACCATCTCATCAAGTCAAAACCCCAATCTCGTATGATTTTCAAATAAGATATATGAATTTTATTGTTTTGTTTTCAAAACGACTGTCAAGGGACTATAATTATATTTAAGGGTTTCACGCTTGGTTGAGACCGTCCTAGTCGACCGACGTACGCTTCGCACTTAGGAGATCAACGCCCTAGGGGACGTGCGACGCTCGAGTCCACTTGGTATTAACCAAGCGTATCTACAGTACAATGAAAGAGCAAACGCCCTTGGCTGACCTACCTCTGCAATTGCATTTAAAAACTTTCGCACGTGGGTCAGTAGCTCGGTAGGGATACGCCCTAAGGGTGGTGACAACTCCTTAGGGAAAGCAAAATATGCCCCGCGGGAACCTATCCTTTTGTAGGGGACCATGGGATGTACCGCTGGCGCACCCAGTTAGAGCGGCGAAGGAACGACGTGACCACGCACCCGTTTTGGCGTCTCGCGAGATTATTTTGCATCGTTCCCAAGTTGTCTCAAGTTTTTGTTTAAACTCCTGCGTGACATGGCCAGGAGGGCCCCCGTGCTTTGCAAAAAGGTCGGAGCCGATGCGCTTGACAGCGCTTTCAAAGTCTTTCTTGTCCTGTTTGCAACCATCATTCCGCCGTTATTTTCCCGATCAGCCTCAAATGAAGTTGGCCTTATCGACGACCAGGTGTGCTCAAGTACTCAGGTATGCTGCTGAATGAATAAAAAAGGTAGGGAAGTGTGAGAAAGGGAGCAACAAGACTCACCTTAGAGATCGGTAGGGTGTATATTTTCATGTTATAGTGGGAAGAATCATTCTCATTTTGCACATGTGATAATCGAAGGAGCGGAGGTAGTAACCGAACGGCCCCGTTCATCATCATTTTTGCAGAAGGGTGTTCGCAGAGCCATACGTTTTGCTCATGTTCGAGCTGGTGCCATCGCCCTCATTATGATCCTTCACAACTAAGGTGATCGTCGTGATCTCGCCGTCATTGCCTCATCATTGTAGCCACCGTATCGCCATACTGACCACCGAGCCGTCATCGTGATGTTGGTCCTTGGAGTTGAGGTATTCGTCATGCTAATGAAGAATTCTGTCGTGGCCGTGCCCTCCCAATTTCTCAGAACTCGACCCCGTTGAACGGCCAGGTGCACTTATGAGAAGGAAGGGAAGTGATCGAGAAGAAGGTAGCGAGAGAGAGGAGTAAAGCTGGTGGTTTTGTTATCAAGCACGTATCTGGCAGTAGCTCGTGAGAGGAGCACGATGTGGTGATGCACCTTGTCGTGTTTAAGCAGGAGATTCACTCTCAATGAAAGGGTCGACGTGGTGATCGTGCATGCCTTCCACGTGGAAGTCTTGGTTGCAATCCCAGTTCTAGTATTCATCATTCCGATCGTGCAGTGTTTGACCATACAGTTTTCTGCAACGTCGTTATCATCCGCATTGGCTCTTGCTTTTTTCGCAAAAGGCGAGAGCCCTCTCGACCATGTCACACATGAGTAAAAAAAAGAAAAAAAAAAGATAACTCGAGAACAACCGTGACGTATAAATATTCTCGTGAACCACCATGGCGGTTGTGGTCACGTCGTTTCTTTTCAGCTCTAGTCGGGTGCGCTAGCTGTACTTCCTACGGTCCCCTATGACAGGATAGGTTGCCGCGGGTCACAACTTGCCTTCCCTAATGAGCTGTCACCACCCTTAAGGGCGTATCCCTACCGAGCTACTGACCCATGTCCAAAAACTTTTACATGCAATTGCAGAGGAAGGTCAGTCGAGGGCGTTTCCTCGTTCGCTGTAGTATAGATACGCTTGGTTAACGTCAAATGGACCCGAGCATCATTCATCCTTTAGGGCGCTGATCTCCTTAGTACGAATCAGACATCAGTCGAGTAGAACGGTCTCAACCAAGTTTGAAACCATAATTCATCCTAGAAACCACAATTCATCCTAGTCCCTTAGACACATGGTAAAAAAAAAATTATAATAACCATACATAACTTATATAAATAGGATTCGACTGTAGTCGATAGAACACATATCCAATATAAAATGATAATTGAAAAAATCCAAATCATCATATGATACATCCAGTAACACAAAATCGAATAAAAATGCGACCACCTCGGGTCGTCTTGATAAATTAAAAAATCATATAACTGCCAACGAGGAGTTGACTCCGACAATAACCTCGATGCAGCCGACAAGGTAATCGACTGCCTTAATTTTGACTTTATGAGACGCGCTGCCAATGTTATTTATTCCAACATACTACCCACCTAAGATTAGATACGCCCACACCCATCTCCATGCACTTCTAATTTTTTTGGATGACATGCTACTTTGCGAATGATTCTTGACCAGTCGCATTACTGGAAGTGTCGCATGTCTTGCCCTCTAGGAAATGGTCTGGATTACTCCTCCTCGCTCGAGTGCAGAGCTCGGATGTCAGAGGTCGGTTCGTGTCCACTGAACCGGCAAAGTACCCCTCCGTAAAACGTTCCACTCTGGGTCAGTAACAGGGTCGGCTCCTAAAGCAATGAACCCCCGCCCCAGATTCTTCCTTCAGAGAGAACATATCCACCACAAGTAGGCTTTAATAGTTATTTTTTTTTTGTAAGTTTGAGGTAATTTAGACGAAGAAAGTCAGAGGAGATAAAAAATGAGGACCATTTCGAGGGGTATAGGAACATAAGGTCGTTCGGGATAAAAAAAGTTAATCTCAGGAAAAAGCTAAATCCAATTCAATATTGTCTTCTTTATTTAAATCTAATTCTTTTTCGATGCACATTAAATTGATCACTTTCATAACGCACGTTGTCGCACGCATCTATCCCGCACGGGGACCCTCTCAGCCATGTAACGCAGGATTTTGCAGGACTTCGTCGTAGAGCGTGGGTTGCCGCTCCGGCCGAGTGCACCAGCCATACCTCTCGTGAGCTCCTACGACAGGATAGGGTCACACGAGGCACGTCTTACCTCCACCCGTGGGAGCTGTCACCATCCCTTGAATGAGCGTATCCCCGCCGAGCTATCGAACCACGTGCGAAAGTTTTTCGTACAATCGCAGAGGTGACCCAACCGAGGGCGTTTCTCGTTCGCTTTAGCATAGGGGGTACGCGCGGTCAACGCCCCTCAATCGGACCCGCACGTGAATCGATGCATTGGGGGGTTGAGGTCCTAAGCACGACTCGTCATCGGTCGACTAGGATGCATCCTACATACCACGCGTTACACCATAACACTCACACATACATACAGACGCAAAACAAACAACACAACAACACTCCTAGTCCCCGCAGTGTCCAACCCATAACCTTTTGACATGGAAATCGGTTAAGCGTAGCGCTGTCGGAGCAAATACCCTGACAAGGGTATTTGCCAGGGATTTTAAACGGCGGACGTTGTCCAACTTTTTCATTGGATTAACGGACTTGATGAGACTGACGATTGCCAAAAATTTATTCAGACCTGACCCATGACTGAGAAACTAAAAGTTTCCGAACTCTAGTCCGGACTCATGTAGTGTCCGGAAGTAATGGATGTGAATGACAATGTTTCGCTTTTTGTCAAAACCAAAGAAGAACGCGGACATGGGAACACTGAAATTATACCTATTCTATCTAAAATAATGTCGCGCGGCTGCTAAGCCACTCGATTCAGAGCCTATGGGGGTGAATAAGGACCGTCCTCTGAAGGTTGGACTCACTTCGGAGGCCGAAGGACCCAACAGCCTGCCTACTGAGAGTTGGAGGCCGTCACGGTAGGTGCAGACGGCCAACCAAAGGGGCTGAGCAAGGCAGACTTAGCCTACTGAGTATAGGATGGGCCTGCTGAGTGTAGGTTGGGCCTACTGGGGGTGTTGCACCTCCACATATAGAAGAGGTGCAGATCTAGCTCCCGTAATAGGAGCTAGTCCAGTAGGTTATGACGCTAGATTGTCACCTAGCAGATATCGGGATCAAGCCCGGCTGTGCGCGCCCAACTGGGCTAGCTTCTTTTGGAGCAGCCACCAGAAAAAAAATAAACAGCGCCACATGGCGCCTAGAGATGCTATTAGAGGGGCATGTAAATGTAGCCGTTGGCATAAACCAACGACTTTATTATTAAAAAAAAAAAAAAAAAAAAAAC
>BFEA01000004.1:5804414-5824463 GCA_003427395.1 Chara braunii
TATTTTATTTTATTTCTTTTGACTGTGTGTTAAAGGGACTAGGATTAATGTTGGGTTTCACGCTTGGTTGAGACCGTTCGAGTCGACCGGCGTACACTTCGTACTTGGGAGATCAACGCCCCAGGGAACGAACGACGTTCGGGTTCAATAGACGTTTAATCGCGCGTACCTATACTACAGCGAGCGAGCAAAACGCCCACGGTTGACCCACCTCTGCAACTGCATTTAAAAGCTTTCGTACGTGGGTCGGCAGCTCGGTAGGGATACGCCCCTAAGGGTGGTGACAACCCCTTAAGGAAGCAAGCTTATGCCCCGTGGGAACCTGTATTGTCGTAGGGGACCACGGGATGTACAGCGGACGCACCAGGCTAGAGCGGCGAAGGGACGATGCGACCTCGACCGTCTCGACGGCTCGTGGGATTACTTATGCATCGTTCTCAAGTTGTCTCTATAATGGTTAAGTTTTTTGTTTAAACTCCTGCGTGACATGGCTGGGAGGGTCCTCGCTCGCGCGGGGGTCGATGCGCTCGACAGGTGGCGCCGTTGCCGGGGATAATGGCAAACTACCGTTGTCCCTAGTGAAACGACACTTGGGAATGAATGATGTAAAAATTATTCTTTCTTTACTTGGCTAAGAGAAAGGTTAGTAACTCTGACCTCTACAGGAAGAAGAAAGGTATCGCCTTCTTCTACCCTATGTTGTGGTACATCTGGTACCAACTTTTATCTTAGACTCGTAGGGGAAGCTTAACTTTAAAAAGTCGTTTTGATAATGACTTTTAGTTTCAAGAACTGTTATTGTAACTTTTGTTCACAGTAATTTGTAAGGTTCATTGATGGATGATTGAACATCTGTGACATGTTTTCCTTGATAAAACGACATCCAAATAAGTTATTTTTATGGTTAAGCATAATACTTGCAAGTAAGAGCTAAGATTGTTTCAATGGTTGTTAAATTATCAACCAGATAATTCGATCATTAATATAGTTTACGCCTTTTGCAGAGCAATAAAATGACGGGAGAGACTTTTAACGACATGCCTCTCTTCAAAGGCAGCAGGGTCGTTGAATTTTTACAGGCCTTTCAGGCTTTGGCAATGTTAATGCTTTGGGAAGAAAATCACAAGTTCCTTTTCATTTTTGGATTTGTGATTGAAGAATTCAAGGTTGAGGTTGAACAACTTCTACACGCCTCTGAAACCTGGAACGAGTTCAAGAAGTTGATGATTGCCAAATTCTCGAAACCGCCAGAAGGAGAGAAAATGGAAGAAAGCAGAAGTCATCATCATGAAGATATGACTGGAATAACTCGGTTTGTAGAACAGAGGGATATGGAAAGGGAAAGTCTGCCAAGAATAGACGTCCCTCTCTTCGACGGTAATTTTGTTTATACTTTCCTTGAAAAGTTTGAGCAGCTTGCATCCATCAAGAATTGGGATGAACCTCAGATGTTGAGGCGAGTTCTTAGATATGACGACAAAGATCTCGTGAGTAAAGTCCAGCGAATAATTGAGACTTCATTAGTGTGGCCTCATTTTCATGATGCCATGTTAGACGAATTTTGGTTAGGCGATACAGTAACAACAATTGAGGACTTGCGGAATGTAGAGCGAGATGCATATGTAGTAAACGAAATGTTTCTGGTTGAATTTGAACGGGTAGCTCGTCGAATTCAGGGGTTGACAGATAGACAGAAGTGTCTTGCTTTTCTTGAGAAATTTTCTGAAGGAGAGTTGTGTTTGCTTACCCGAGGAGAAAGCAGTAAATTCAATTGGGAAAGAATTCGGTCAAATTTTATTGATCGAGAATTTAGTCGAATATTTGACCAGACTCTTCGATTACAGCTTCGCTTACAGAAAATTGAGAAAGAGTGTCGAGTTGACAAGCGAAAGAGAGATTCTGATCCTGTGACGAATCTCTAAAAAATCAGAGGAATATTGAAAAAGGAAAAGGACGATTTTTGTCACGAGTATCAGAAGTCAAGGATAGAACGTCCTTTGGAGGACCAATGTAAGCGAGATAGGGACAATGAGGGAGATCAGTTTGATAATTCTTCAATGTCAACTACTCAAGATTGCGAGTCAGCGTCTCGAAATCAACGAGACCAACAAGTAAAGAAAGGGAGATCCTATTGGAAGAATATTATTTGTAAGAGATGTGGTAGTACTGGACACACTCCGAGTAGATGCAAGGGATTGAGAATTACAGAGAAATAAATTATTAAAATTTTGATTTCATTGGCCGAGTTCACTATAAACTTGAAATATTTTTTTAGTGTGTGAGAAAGATAATGTCAACTTAATGTTGATATTTCTCTTTGATGAGATGAGGATTCTATCTGATTTGACATATCATTTTATCCATGTTATTTTCCCTTGAAACACTGTCTGTTCTCTTTATTGCTGAAGAATATATGATATGGATCATTATGAAATTCCATGTGAAAGCGTTTGTCGTGAAATGTTTTGTTGTTGTGAGTATTTTGTTAAATGTAAGTTGTTGAAAAATTGTAGGTAGAAGACTATGGTTGCTACTAGGGGAGACGTGGTTGTCTCTCCTCGTGTCAGACATAGTCACCGTACCTCTATAATCAGGGTCTAGCTAGCCTTAGTTGTAGAGGGTAAGGTTGTTTCTCCTCTATATGTGACAGATTGATGAATGGAGACACTGAAATTTGGATGGACTGTGAAGAAGTTTGAATCGCAATCAAGACCTGGTCCCGAATGGATCTCATTTATTTTATGATGAATATTTTGGTATTTTATGGTGACTACTGAGGAATGATTATCAAAAAGAGGATTGAATCCCATCAGCAGACTGGGGAGTGGTTTCCATCAGCAACTGGGGACTTGTTCCCATCAGTAGACTGGGAGGTCATTCCCATCAACAACTGGGGAGTCATTTCCATATTGATGGAATGAAAGACCCACAGGGGGTTAAGCCTGTGAAAGACCACGGATTGACTCCCATCAGTAGACTGGGGAGTGACTTCCATCAACAACTGGGGACTTGTTCCCATCAGTRGACTGGGAGGTCATTCCCATCAGCGATTGGGGAGTCATTTCCATATTAGATGGAATGAAAGACCCACAGGGGGTTAAGCCTGTGAAAGACCTATAACAGGATTATCGCACAACTTAATTTTATCAGTGGACTGGGGAGTGGTTCCCATCAGTAGACTGGGGAGTAGCTTCCATCAGCAACTGGGGACTTGTTCCTATCGGTAGACTGGGAAGTCATTCCCATCAACAACTGGGGAGTCATTCCCATCAGAAAGCTGGAAAGTAATTCCCACCAGTATACTGTGGATTGGTTCCTATCAGCAGACATGGGAGTGACTTCCATCAGCAACTGGGGACACGTTCTCATATGTGGACTGGGAGGTTAATCCCATCAGCAACTGGAGAATCATTCCTATCAATAAACTGGGGAATAGTTCTGTGACAAGGAACTTGTCTTAATCAGAACGTTTGTTGAATTGAAAAATTGGTTGAGTTGTGATGTGACTTTTTCCTTTTGAAAGACCTGCAGAAGGTTGATCCAGTGAAAGGACATGCACGAGGATGATCCTGTCAAAAGACCTATAGGGGAATGATCCTGTCGAATTAATGAATTATAAGACTTTTGAAGATTAAACTTCAGTTTGGTTGTTGAATGTTAATGTGAGAATTCCACTTGTGTTCCGAATGTTTGTTGAATTGTTGTGTATCGTAAGTGTTGCTTTCACATGGGAATTTCGTAAGAATCCTAATTTCTGTTTGGATAGCGAACAACAAAGAGTGTCGTTCGTTGAATGTTGGTAAAAACTCTCTGGCTTCATTCTGGATGGTTGCTTGATTGATTATACGAAGTATCTATTAAATTCGTATGGAGTTTCTATTATTATCTTGATGTAGAGCGACGGGAACGTCGCTCAGTAAAGACCATTCATAGGTGATGAAGTTTAAACTACCAAGGGAATGACTCACATTTTGGTATAAGCTTCGGCCTACTTATGATCGGGCGAATTTTGTTATTATTTTTACAAAGGAAGTTCCATAAGAATCCAGAGAAACTTATATTAATTGTCAATCTAGGATGAATGACGTGGAAGTCATTCAATGGGGTCTGGGAATGCTGTCGGAGCAAATACCCTTGTACCCTTGTCAGGGATTTTAAACGTCGGACGTTGTCCGACTCTTTCATTGGATTAAAGGATTTGATGAGACTGATGTTTGCCAAATATTTATTCAGACCTGACCCATGACTGAGAAACTAAAAGTTTTCGAACTCTAGTCCGGACGCATGTAGCGTCCGGGACTAACGAATGTGAATGACAGTGTTTCGCTTTTTGTCAAAACCAAAGAAGTGCGCGGGCATGGAAACACTAAAATTAGACCTATTCTATCTAAAATAATATCGCGCGGCTGCTAAGCCACGCGATTCAGAGCCTATGGGGGTGAATAAGAACCGTCCTCTGAAGGTTGGACTCACTTCGGAGGTCGAACGACCCAACAGCCTGCCTACTGAGAGTTGGAGGCCGTTGCGGTAGGTGCAGACGGCCAACAAAAGGGGCTGGGCAAGGCAAACTTAGCCTACTGAGTATAGGATGGGCCTGCTGAGTGTAGGCTGGGCCTACTGGGGGTGTTGCACCTCTACATATAGAAGAGTTGCAGGTCTAGCTCCCGTAATAGGAGCTAGCTAGTAGGTTATGGCGCCAGACTATCACCTAGCAGATACCGGGATTAAGCCCGACTGTGCGCGCCCAACTGGGTTAGCTCCTTTTGGAGCAGCCACCAGAAAAAAAATAAACAGCGCCACATGGCGCTTGGAGATGCTATTGGAGGGGCATGTAAATGTAGCCGTTGGCATAAGCCAACGACTTTATTATTAAAAAAAAAAACAAAAGAAAAAACGATGGCACCGCATGGCGCACAAAGGAGAATAGGGACTTACAGTCCCTGTGAAGCTGGCGCCGTTCTCAACGGTGTCAATACCGTTTTTTTTGTTTCCTTAGATTTTGTTTTTAGATTCTTTCTTTTTCTAGATTTTTTTTTTTTTTTTTCTTTTATTTTTCAAGATTAGTACAGCACCCGTTCGTTTGACGAACGGGCTGCTGGGCGATGTCGCGCCCGAACCGGGCACTTATAGCGCCTAGCTACGGGCGCACTGGTAGGGAGAGGAAACTGCGACGGACTGTTTCGTCGGGCTTGCACCGACTCATTAGGGGGTTGGACCCCTACAGCCCATCTGAGGATGGGCAACAAGGAATGAATCTACCCCCCAGAATATGGGGGTATACAGATGCCTATTCTGAGCACTAGTTTGTTTTTTTTATTTCTTTTGTTAGTTTCCTTGTTTTTTCCCACCTCCCCGTTCGTGAGCTGTAGTAGCTCGACCAAACAGGGAAAACGAGGGGGGCTGAAACAAAGAATACTATGCTCGTGGGAAAACGAGCAACTGTTGCTGAGGGAACCTTCCCAGCCTGTGCTCGAATCTGGTTGGGGTAATAGGCTGTATGCAGGCACAGGCAGGAAAGGGGGGGTGTGAAAAGCAAGAGGGGGTTGGAGGAGTTGAGTGGAGAGTGAGAGAGAGAGAAATGGGAGGATGGGAGAGAGGAGGACCTGCTCCTCCCGACCTGCCAGCTGCCTCCCCGTTGTCAGGGGGGGGAAGAAGAAAAAGAAAAGAAAAGAAAAGAAGAAAAAGAAAAGAAAAGAAAAAAAAAGAAAACGAAAAACGGAATCTGAGTTTTTTTGAAAAACTGTATTTTTCGGTTTGCGTCACTATTGTTTTGGTGGCGTAAAACATTTTTTTTGACCTTGTGATTTTTTCTGTAGATAGTCAGGCACTTAGGCCATACGCAGGAATGTTTTAACTTTTTTTTATCGAGCGAATATTTTTCAAAAAATGCTCAAAGTCGGTGTACTTTCCGCACCCCGCTCTGAGCCTGTCGGGATTTGAACTCGTGCATTTTCACGAGTTCTTTCCCTACCTCTCCCAATCTGACAACTGGCATCCCCGTTTTCAGGGGAGGGCAGAGGAGAAAAGAAGAAAAGTAGAGAGGGGAGAGAAAGGAACAGTCACGGCTGCGAACGTGGTCGCGGCCTTGCACCAAGTTCAAACAGTATTGGCCTGAATGCGGTCATTCAGGCCAGAGCTGTGAATTGGAGGGTCAGTGAGGGGAACTTGGCTGGAAACAGCCATTTTTCCGCTGAACCTGCACTCAGTGTAGGGCAAAGTGCAGGAAAAAGAGAGAAAAAGAGGGGGGCAGTTGAGTACAACTGCCACCCTAAGTGTGTGGCTGAGGTGAAACAGCCTCAGTCCGTTGATCTGACTCAGATCGACGGCCCCAGGCAAGTGACGAATTTTGCCTGGGGGCAGCTGAGGCTGCTGCTGCCCTCCTCAGCCACTACAAAAGAGGCAGTTGTCCCCCAGTTGCCTCACACTTGCCTCCAGCTGCCAGTGTGCGACAGCACACTTGCCTCATCGCTGGAGTGCTAGAGAGGAGGCAGGAGTGTTGTCGGCGAAGCTGGAGGACTGGGGAGGAGCGAGACGAAGGAGGAGACAACCATAGCCTTGGCTGGAGCACTCTGCTCCACCTTGGCGTCTCTAGAGGGATTCTGCGGCAGCGTGGTGAGGAGTGGCAGTGGAGCGTGATGAGGAGCAGCAACAGAGCGTGGCAAGGAGCGACGAGGAGCACGACAAGTGGTGGGGTTATGCTGCCGAAATACCGCGGCGTCGGCGCGACAACTTTATTCTGAGGGGTGACGCTGCCGTTTTCACGGCACGTCGGCGACACTTTGTTTTGAAGAGTGACGCTGCCGTTTTCACGGCACGGTAAAACATCGCGGTGGAGCGCCACCGTTTTTTTGCAGTGGTAGCGGTGGTACACACGGCGAAGCGCTGCCGTCTTTTTACGGTGGTACGGCACAGCGAAGCGCCGCCGTCTTTTTGCGGTGGTACGGCACGGCGAAGTGCTGCCGTTTTTTTACGGTGGTACGGCACGACGAAGCGCAACTGTTTTTTTATGGTGGTACGGCACGGCGAAGCGCTGCCGTTTTTTTATGATGGTACAGCACGGCGGAGCGCTATCGTTTTCTTTTTTACGGGGCACGGCGCAACGACGTGCTGCCATTTTCCGACGAGAGTTCGGCACGGCAGTGGAGTTGCGGCACGACGGTGGGACATGCGGCGTGACTGGCAGGGCGTTTTGTTTTTACGGCGCTGAAAGTTTTTTTTGTTGTGGCGCGGCGTCTGCTTTTCTTGGTGAAGGTATGCTACCATTGGTGTATACGGCGGCAACAACGTGACATCGTGGCGGTTGACAGCATGTGACGGTACGAAATTTGAGCGCGACTGGCAGGGTTTATTTTTTTAATTTTTTTTATGCAGCACATGAGATAAATGTTTTGTAGTTGGGACCACCCAACACTTGCAGCAGTGGGACTGGACTACTTGGAACTGTCTGGGTTCAGTTGGGACTAACGTGGGACGCGGACGGCCATTTGCGGCAGTCTCGACGCATGCGGTTTTGGGATTCGACATCGGTTTTTTTTTTTTTTTTTTAAGTCTGGCGGAACTGGTTTTCGACTCAGTAGTCATTCGACGAAGTGTTTGACAGCGTGGGACCACCTAGAACTGCGTGGGACCATCTTGGACCGCTTAGGACCAGTTGGAACTGGCGTGGTACCAGATTGAGTGTTTTTTTCTGGGACGCGTGCGGCTCGTCGTTTTCAAGCTTGGGTTACCGGGAATGAGGCGTGCGAGTGAAAGGCGCTTTGATCAGGATTTTCCTTAAGACTACAGCTTTCGGCGGCACACACATCTTGTCGGTTGGCTTTCTTGAGTGAGCCAGGACACTTCTTCGGCACCACTTCACTCAAGGTCAGTTGAATGACTCATATTTTCCTTCACACCTGTGTAAACCCACACTTTGTTTGATCTTGTCATTTTGAATGTTCAAAAGAAAAGGCAGAAGAAAGTTGTGTGAGTCATGCATGTGAATGGAGTGGTCTGACTCGAGTATGGGATTGTACTGTTTTCCTTTGAACTTGTTTTCTTTGCATGTCGTGCAAGTAGGTAGAAGGATGTTTGCTATGAAGATTGACTTTGCCTGTTGGAGAAAATGAAAAGGATTGTTCTCTTTTAATCTTTCACCTGCCTGCATGATAAAATACTTGAATTTAGGAATGAATAATTTCAACAGGTACCGTGAGATAAAACTTGGGAATATAATGAAAATGCAATCAATTGGACTGAATTTTTCCTAAGATTGACGCATTCTGGTACCTGTCAAAATGATTATCATTCTCTATCTCATTAAGTTTATTTATGTCTAAGTTACCAGGAACCGAGAATGAATGAGAATAATTGAAAACTACTTGCGGTGAACGCATTCTCTTTTCTCTAGGAAGCATCCAAGGCGGGGGTTCGTATGTTTTTGGAGCCGACCCTGTTATCGACTTGCAGTGGACACTACTCGTCGAGGGTGGTACTTTGCTGACTCGGTGGTGAAAGCCCAACCTCTGAGATCTGAGTCTTCGGGCTCAGGCGAGGGGAAGGAGTATCCACAGACCACTTTCTAAAAGGAGAGGCATGCAACACTACAAGCCATGTACCTGATCAAGAATCATCCACGAAGCAACCTGTCATCCAAGAAAATTGAGAATGTATGGAGACAGGTGTATGCGTGTTTAATCATAGATCGGCATAAGTTGGAATGAATAACTTTGTCAGCATGTCTCATCAAGTCAAAATTGCGGCAGTTTGACTACCTTGTCGGTTGTATCAATGTGATTATCGGTAGTCAACTTCTTGTTGGAGGTCGCATGATTGTTTTGTGATGTTTGACATGAGATGGTAAAAGGTTGATTTTTTWATGATGTAAGTATATGCAGATATTTTATTTTATTTCTTTTGACTGTGTGTTAAAGGGACTAGGATTAATGTTGGGTTTCACGCTTGGTTGAGACCGTTCGAGTCGACCGGCGTACGCTTCGTACTTGGAAGATCAACGCCCCAGGGAATGAACGACGTTCGGGTTCAATAGGCGTTTAATCGCGCGTACCTATACTACAGCGAGCGAGCAAAACGCCCACGGTTGACCCACCTCTGCAACTGCATTTAAAAGCTTTCGCAAGTGGGTCGGCAACTTGGTAGGGATACGTCCCTAAGGGTGGTGACAGCCTCTTAGGGAAACAAACTTATGCCCCGCGGGAACCTGTCTTGTCGTAGGGGACCACGGGATGTACAGTGGGCGCACCCGGCTAGAGCGGCGAAGGGACGATGCGACCTCGACCGTCTCGGTGGCTCACGGGATTACTTATGCGTCGTTCTATAGTTGTTTCTATAATGGTTAAGTTTTTTGTTTAAACTCCTGCGTGACATGGCCGGGAGGGCCCTCGCTCGCGCGGGGGCCGATGCGCTCGACAGCGTGTGAGATTTAAGATAAAATCACGAGGGCAAGGGGCTTTCTCATATCGACTAGCCATGCAAGCATACGCAAGCAGTCGTTATAATGGAGTATTGTGTAGTACCCAAAATTATGCGACCCTCCACGATCTCGAGGTCACATTTCGACACTCAAGTATCGGCTGATATTCGCCTTGAGGGGTTAATCTCTCGACGTTAGACAACCGCCAAGGCGGTTGCCGCCAAGGCGGTTGATCACCACACCCTCTTCTGCACCCTGTAGAGAGTGGGTGGTACAGAGGTTCATACATGTGGTGACAATCGTCTCTTATTGCCCTGGAGACCAGCTCCACCATCCAAGGCGTGGAGAGAACTCAATGGGTTTGACTTTGACGGCTGCCACGGACTATAACGTCCAACTATAAAATCATAAAAAGTAAAAGGATAAAAGGGGAATCTCCCTTTTCTCTCAACCCATAATCTGTGTAACCCTTGCGCACGGTCACAATAGGCCGCGCGAACACCGAACGCTTCTGTATGTACGTATATATACAGAAGATTATAAATATGTGACGATCACTTATCACAATCACAATTGGACTTCTTTCAGCTATATATACTTAAGTGATCGTCGACAGTCTAATCCAAAGTCCGAACCACCAAACATACTTGCAATCACATCAAAGATTCAACCAAAAGTTCATGCACTACACAGGGTCAACTTCAACCATTTTTTGCACTCACACCCCTCACTTTAGCCATACAAGTCTCACGCTTTGTGCAACTCTCATAATAAAATACTCAACATTTTTATTAAATGGTCAATTCAAATAAAGTTCGGGTAAAAACACAACGAAACAAATCAAACCACAGGGCTAAAGTCTTTAGGTTGAGTGACAAAACTGGATTGGAGTTGAGTCGAAAACCGACGAATCAGCAATCGACCTGTTATCAATGATAACAAAAGATGATGCTTTGTAGGATGAGGCCGAACAAGTCAAGCCTTCGATCGAATTCGCAGTCATGCATCACAGTACAGGCCAAAGAGCATCACTACTACGTTTGAGCCAAATGAAGAACGTGCTTCATCTCGTATCCTAGCTCCGCTACCGAGTTTCCTTCTACCTTCCTCTAATTGGTAACAAGTTGTCGAAACTTTGACATCATCTCCCCAAAACAGGGCAAAACTTTAAATTTCTCATAGCAGAAAGTAATTTAACTCTCCAAATTCTGCAAAATTTCGGCAGCGTTTCCCGTAGGAAAAATGTCTTTTCAGAATTTTCAGGTGTCAAAAAATTACTAACTCTTTCAGGTCTGTAAAATTTTGGCATCGCTTTTCGTAGGAACATGAGACTGCCAAGATTTATACAAAGCTGAAAATGCAAGGACAAAACACAACTATACTTGGGACCAACTTCTGACACTTACCTGATAGTTAGAACCAGAGATAGTCTGCACGTTCCTTTCTTGAAGATGACATCGTGAGCTAACACCGATCCTAACTCCTAGTAAGGTCAGTTTTATCTCATCCCAAGTTTTCATCCCATCATCCATCTCTCCTACCTATAGCTTCAGCACTTAGCGAGCACCTAAAACAACTAACCTACTAAAACAGAAGTCCACAGAGATAGTCTCCAAAACATACACAAATGAGTGTAACATCTCTCACCAACCCTCAGGTTCCTTTCCAGATCGCATAGTTCGTTAAAAAAACTCTTGTTATTCCTTTTTACCCTTCCTTATATAAGATATAAGATCAACCAACCAAACTTATGAATGTGACTGACCTGCCAGTTTATATGACTAGGCCACACCAACTTATGGTGCCCTAGTCTGGTAGCACAAGTATACGTAGGGCATAAGACCAAATCACACCAACTTATGGCTGTCTCTTATACACATCTAGATGTGTATAAGAGACAGAATATGACTAGGCCACACCAACTTATGGTGCCCTAGTCTGGTAGCACAAGTATACGTAGGGCATAAGACCAAATCACACCAACTTATGGTGTGACCAGTTTCTGCCTAGACGATTGACATAAGGCGTATGACCGGGACGCACCAACTTATGGTGAGACTAGTCAGCCTGAACGTTCGGTATACACAAAGAACCGAGCCTCCTCAACTTATGAGGGTCAACCTTAGCCTCAACAAACGACAAAAGACATATGACTAAAACACACTAACTTATG
This sequence comes from Chara braunii, assembly GCA_003427395.1. NCBI lineage: Eukaryota > Viridiplantae > Streptophyta > Charophyceae > Charales > Characeae > Chara > Chara braunii. The sequence continues at coordinate 5,816,000 of BFEA01000004.1, forward strand.
ATACCCCTAGCCAACCCAAACCGTGATATATAACGTAAAATCAGGCTACCCAACTTATGAGTAGTCCAACCCAGCCTAGACAAAACCACATGCGCGAATGACCGAACAACCCGCAACTTATGCGTTCGCCTAGTCTTCGCAATACAACCATGTTCAACAAATAAACATAAGGCATACAACTCACCACACCAACTTATGATGTGATTAGCCTCCGCCTGAACGAGTGACGTAAGGCTTATGACCGGGCCACACCAACTTATGGCGAGGCTGGTCAACCTAAACTTTCGGCATACACAAATAATTGAGCCGCCTCAACTTATGAGGGGTCCAGCCTCCGCTTAAACAAACGACGAAAGGCATATGACCAGGACAAACCAGCTTATGATGTACCTAGCCAGCCCACACGATGACATATAGCGTAGAACTAGGTTACTCAACTTATGAGTAGTCTAGCCCGCCTAAACAAGCAACAAGCGCATGTGACTGAACAACCCACAACTTATGCGTTCGCTCAGCCTCCGCAACACAACTACATTCAATAAGTAGAGTCATAAGTTTTTTCTGTATTCAGACGAGTGGTCAGATCACCTCAACTTATGAGGCTCCCCATCCAAACATCAGTTCATGTTTAGAAAGAAAAATAGCCAAGTTTTAAATTATTTCTCTGCCCTTTGTATTATCAGGGGCATAGAACCAACTACCCAATTTATGGATGAGTCCGCCTGTCCAAAGTTACCACTCAATTTTATACTCTGAATCTTATGTTCTCCTCTGTTTTATCTGCTACCGGCTTATATGGCTAGATCTCCCAACTTACGGCGTTCAGTCTGCCAATGATATACATAGTATATAGTTATATCAGATTGTATGCTCAGGTTCCACTTATGTTCGCGGCTCATGACTTGATCACACCAACTTATGATGTGACCAACCTGCCAAAATAAGTAAACATAAGGCATAAGACTGATCCACACCAACTTATGGTGTGGTTAGTTTCTGCCTAAACAATCGACATAGGGTGTTGTCGGGTGCATCGGTGCAGCACCACACGAGCGGGGCGGGACCCTCTCGGCCCCGTCATGCAAGAGTTGGTCTGATCCTCATCGCGAATACATATGGAGTTTCCACAAGCCGCTCCGACCGAGTGCGTCAACCATACCTCTCGCGAGCCCCTACGACAGGATAGGGCCTACGCGAGGCATGACTTACCTCCACCTTACGGGAGTTACCAGTCACAGTACGAAAGTTAATCAACTGCAATCGCAGAGGTGGACCAGTCGAGGGCATTGCTCATTCATTGTAGCATGGGGGTACGCGTGGTTTTACACCTCTATTGGACCCGCACGCGAACCGACGGCTTGGGGGGCTGAAGTCCCAAGCGCGACCCGTCGTCGATCGACTATGACGCATTCCATGCACCACGCGCACACCACTCTGCGAACATAAAAATCAAAACACGCATGCACACGTACATCTATTGAACGACAGAGAATAAACAACGAGACAACACTCCTAGTCCCTAAGTAGTCATCTCATAATTCTCCGATGCGGAAATCGGATAGGCGTCACGCGCGAGACTTAGTATAAAACCGCGTGGGCGCAAGGCTAACTCATATCGATTCGCAATGCAAGCATACACAAGCAGTCGCAGTGATGACGTACTATGTAGTACCCATACTCATGCGGTCCTCGTTAATCTCGAGTGCCGCATTCGACACTCAAGTGTCGGCTGACACCCGCCTTTAGGGATTTATCTTTCGACGTTGGACAACCACCAAGTGCAGTTGAGAACCACACCCTCTTCTGCACCTTGCGGGGAGTGGGTGGTACACAGGTTCATTCATATGATGGCAATCGTCTCTTATCGTCCTGGAGACCAACTCTATCATTCAGGGTCTGAAAAAAAAGTCAAGGGGTTTGACTTTGACGGCTGCCACGAACTCTAACGTCCAACCATAAAAGTTAATAAGCAAAACCACTCAATAAATAAATAAACATCCCAACACTCACATATCAAATAAGAACTCGAGATAAAATAAAAGAAGGGAAAACATAAACCCATCAGGTATGCAGATTGTGTGTCACATGGTTGTCATTCTCACTGTCTCCAAGGTACGACTCATATACCAAGCTCTAAAATACTAACCTGCATAAAACACAGACACATACAATAGCCACATTGCTATACACCAATGTGGTCAACTTTACTGTTCTTTGTAACCCACACTACGCCTCACACATTCAAGCCCCATCCATACTCAAATTCTCAATAAATCTCATCAGTTCTTCATAATGGTCATTTAAAAGAAGCTCGGTTAAAACCTTCAAAGAAACATATCAAATCCCATGGCTAAGACAATCAAGTTGAGATACAGGTGTAAGAAAAGTTGTGTCGTGAGCCAAGGAGTCAGCGATCAACCAACCGATTTGTTATCAGTGATAACCGACGATGATCTTTGTAGGATCAAGATGAAACTAGTCCAAATCCTGAATCGAATGTTCAAAGAAGACCTGTATCAAAAGACAGGTCAATGCCCAAGTTAAATCATCAGTGTATGGAGAACAAATACACATGACATATTCTCATTCAAGACTATCTTAATAACCAAGTCTACGTCTATCTCTAAGTCAGTACCCAAAGAAAGGTAGACCTATGGCGAAATCTCCCTCATGCAAAGTGGATTGTCGGGATCATCACTTGTCAAAATATAATATATCTCCTCTAATCTAAGAAAATTTTGGCAGCGCTTCCTGTAGGAAAAGTGTCTTCTCGGAATTTATATCAGTCTGGATATGAAAACAAAAATAATCTTAAACTTTTCGAAGCAAATTTTGTCTAACTCCCTGAATTTGCAAAATTTGGGCAGCATTCCCTTTAAAAAAGGAGACTTTCCATATTTTTACTAAGCCATGTATAAAAAAAATTAGACAAGTTGAACTTTGAAGAGTCAACTTCTTGGATTTGCAGAAATTTCGGCAACGCTTTCCATAGAGAAAGTAGCGTATAAAAATTTATACAAAGCCAAGTATAACAAATGATCCTAGAAAATGCGAGAATTAATCTAAGTAAATGGAACTTAGCTCAGAAAATGCAGAAATTGAAACTAACTCCTATAGCTCTAGCAAGTGGTGAGCATCTAAGCAACTACCTGTCAAACGGAAACTCAGAATAAGTAGTAATCTCACTCATCCACATGCAAGGCCAAACCACAAAGGTAAGTACTCTCGCCAGCCTAAAGTCAAGCTTATCAAACAATAGTTCATTCATTATCTTTTAATGATTTATCCTTTTATACCCAACTTACATAAGACATAAAGTAAGACTACCCAAACTTACGGAACATGTCTAGCTCAGTCATAAAATATACACAAACACATGGCACTACAACTTTTCTCTTCTTTGGACACGTGACTAGGCCGCCCTAGTCGCCCAGAACTGTTTAGATATCCTAGTTTTATATAATTATATGCACTTAGTCTTTTGAGGTAACATATAATTGAACCGATCATCTTTAGCTCAAGATTCAGTCTGCTCCTTTATACCACAAATTTATTCTTAGTTAATACTCTATTCAGTTGGTGATAAGCTATAGTCAGACCACCCAAACTTATGGAATCATGTCTGACTAGCCTGGTCATAGATAAAATAATAGTAAAGTATAACCAAGTTATAGCCTTTTGATTCTAGTATGTGCGTTACATTGGACCAAGACCACCCAAACTTATGGAACATGTCTGGTCCTCTGCCAAATCCTTTCTCTTACCCAAGGCAAGAAGAGGCTGAGCCACAAAAACTTATGGAACATGCTCAAACCTCCTCGTTCAGAACCAAAAGAAACTGAACGAAACCCAAAGTAAATAAGGCGACCAAGCCACCTAAACTTATGAAACATGCTTGGTCCCTGAAAAAGTCAACCACAGTCAGCCCTCAAAAGTCAGACTAACCTGACCACCCAATCTTATGGGAACCTGTCTGGTCCTTCAGGCAATCAAAAATAAACATATCATTGGACTCTCCAATCTTATGGAGATTCTCCCAGCCTTGGGTTGACCCAGTGAAACACATTCAATACAGCCTTTCTCTTATTTTTCCTAGATGCAATCCCACAATCTACTTTCAGTCAATACAACAAAAACTAAAGCAAGAAATACAGATAGGCACAATCATTCCTTTAGTAAGTCCGGTTTATCCTGAAAATCAAAATAGGGATGCAAACAATATAATCAGTCAACCATAGCAAGAAATACAAATAGGGGCTATATTGGGTCTATAGAAGAAAAGTCATGGTTACCTTTCAGTTCCCTGCCTCCAGAACTCCTCCTGAGTTCCGCCAGAGCTCCCGCAATCGGTGGGCAGACTCCCCACAGAGCCTTGTTGCGGTCCTACGGATTGCAATCCTGCCTGCCGCCTTCCTCTCAGAACAGGACTAGACTTAGAGTAAGAAGGGCAGAAGGAGGGGTTTGAGACTCTCGAGATATAAGAGAGGGACTAACTCAACTCGCAGGTGAGGGCCTTAATACCTTCATGCGCCTTAGGGCCCCACAATGGCAGTCAAACCGTACTATGCTAGTCTCCTCGCAACCAAACGCAGAAGAAACGACACTCTGATGAACCTCCAGGCCGCAGTGGTAACCCCCATTTTTAAAGCCTGATCCTTCCTCAAACACAAAATCCAATTGGCGTAATTGGGCTTACTACCTTTCCGAACCCCCGACTTGGCTCATCCATGAACTTGGTCAAAAACCACGGTCGGACACGCGCCTAACCCACAGTTGAACTAACGTTACTCCAACCAACGGAACGAATAGCGTACTGGCCGGCAGGCGAGTCTGCAACCCCTGCGACTGGCCGCACGCCCCTCTGGGTCACCAGTATAAGCAGCGCAGCTTTCGGCAAGTGAGCCCACAACTTGCGGCTCGTTTCCTCCCTCATGTCCTTCATGGTCCTCCATACGTTTCACCCTTACCGAGTCTAACTTCCCTCGATGGGATGGCTCAAAACTGAGCAATTCAGTAAATCATCATGACTCGCTGCAACAGTGGTAGGCTCGATTTGGCCTTCTACTTAGCGTAAGTATGTGGCTTATAAAAGTCGGGATGAACTGCACGTATTAGCTCTAGATTCCCTACGACTATCCGAGCAGGAAGGGAACCACCAAAACTAGTCGGCTTGATGTGCCATTCGCGATTCCACAGTATGAGGTGTTCATATTGAGACGTATATGCTCAACCGTTAAGACAAGCATCAGGCCGTAAGTCGGATCAATCAAGTGATGGGTGTGCTTCCGCAAGATTGTGGCCCTGTCTCTTATACACATCTAGATGTGTATAAGAGACAGCCCTTAAAACAAGCATCAGGCCGTAAGTCGGATCAATCAAGTGATGGGTGTGCTTCCGCAAGATTGTGGCCAAACGCATCGCTCTCCGTCTGCAATCAGTCCGATGAGCAGGTCAAGTAATAAGACGTTCTTATTCCGCAAGATTGTGGCCAAACGCATCGCTCTCCGTCTGCAATCAGTCCGATGAGCAGGTCAAGTAATAAGACGTTCTTATTCCGCAAGATTGTGGCCAAACGCATCGCTCTCCGTCTGCAATCAGTCCGATGAGCAGGTCAAGTAATAAGACGTTCTTACTAAACGGAACGCCAGATAACCGCTCAGCCTTTCGTATGTAGAGAGGAAGTTGCCTCTTGGGCAGCGACTCCCTGACCAAGTGGTCACCGAAACAACCGGTGCCTCCGTCCCTTTGCAGAGGAGGACACTGTTGCACGCTCTGATATCGTCCGCACAGAGTTTAGACTCAGGTTACTTGACCTAGTACCCGCCTATCTATCGGTGTTGATCCCCTAAAAATGCCAATTGTTGTCTTCATCTGCTCGGCCTTGCGTACCGTCACATCTAACTCTACTTGGTGTGGTACCAGCCTATCTGCTACTTGAGTATTTTTCCGTTGCTCTTAAGTGTCGTGGGTTTTTTTCCCTGACACTTTAGTGTTTTCTCCACCGCCAACCTCAATGTTACGGCCACGGGTAAGTACCGGCCCTTCGGGCCTTCAAATGAATCAAGTGCCCTTGCGGGTCACACACACACTCAAGCCAACAAGTGCTAAAACAGGCATGCAGGCCAGCAAGCGTGCACACACACACAGACTTAGATTCGGGCTCGGGCCACAAGGCAGTCCGAGCCCCACTACTCTATATATAACTGAGCGGCTCCTCTTCTAACTGAAGCAGGAGCTAGCTCAGTAGGTTTCGTGGTAGGCTGTTAAGTTGGAGATACCTAGATCGAGTCCACCCAACCCTAAGCTAACTCCTTTTTACAATGAGCTTTGCTTTGGCAGCACTCGGTTCCGGTTTGTCGGGGCTTGAACCCGTGACCTCTGTGTTGGAGGTTCCGACAGTTCGTTCCACGGGGAAAGTAGTGGTTAGATTTAGTTTTCATTTCTTTCCTTTTTATTTTTTCGCTTACTTCTGTTTTTTTTGCTTTATTTTTTTCTTTAATATTTCGTTTTTTCTCGTTTTACAACACAAAACTCACTAGTATAGTGCAAGGGAGGAAAGTGAATGCGAGTGGAAGGAGGTCGACTATGCGGCAGGGGTAGTGAGTGCGAGGGAGGATATCGAGCGGAGGAAGGCGACATAGCGCGGACCAGGAGGAAGGAGAGCGCCGACAAAAGCACGATGAAAGACACGCGCATAATAACGGAGAAGGAGTGCTCATGAGCGATGGGGTTAGCGGCATAACAGGGAAAGAGATTGGCGCGCCTCATATCGGGAGTGAAGGAGGAAACGTGCGTAAAATCAGGGCGCAAACATAAGAAGAAGAAGAAGAAGAAGAAGAAGAAGAAGAAGAAGAAGAAGAAGAAGAAGAAGAAGAAGAAGTAGGAGGAGAGAGAAGGGGAAAGAGCAACGTACCTGGCCTTGCAAATGACGATGGCAACGTGAGGCTGGGCTCGTCGTCCTCCCAACAGGATTGGAACGTTCGCTGGTGCCGGTCGTATCCCTGTGTCGTGGTCTCGGTATGACGCACATCATGACGGGTTAGGACAGGTAAGTCTCCAACCCCATGGCTGAACCTCATGCTACCGCCATCGATAAGATAAGCAAAATTGAATGAATCGACCACTACACCAAGGAAATACGTGTGTGTGTGTGTATGCGTGAGAGAAAAAGGAAAGGGGGGAGCAGTGGCTGCTAAACCCGAAATACAATGCGCCCTGATCTTAACTGTACTGGGCTGGAAAGATAACTTGTATACATCCTTTATCTTTGCATTATTATTACCAGTATTATCGATATTATCAGTATTATTGTTCTTATTATTGTTCTTATTATTATTATAATATTATTATTACTATTATTATTACTATTATTAAGGTCGTTATAGTTTCAACTATGTGGTACGCTGGAGACAGTGAGCACGGGGATGAATTGGGGAGAGGATACTTACCTGGTCGGGGCCTTCCGCTTTGGTGCTTCGTAGTACGTGGTCTGTGTTCCGGTGCTTTGTGGTATGTGAGTCGATGTTCTACGTGAATTTTGGTGTGCTACGTGCTTGGTGCTTTCGTGAAGCATTGTGGATTTTGTGCTTCATGCTTCGTGCTTCGTCCTTGCTACTTCGTGGATTCGGTGCTTGGTGCATGGGTTCGTGGTGGATTCGGTGCATGGTGCAGCTTCATGGATTTGCGAATCAACGGTCCATGCTTTTTTGTGCTCCGTGCTCCGTGCTTTGGTGCTTCGTACCTTGTGAGTTAGAGTTAGAGAGAGAGAGAGAGAGAGAGAGAGAGAGAGAGAGAGAGAGAGAGAGAGAGAGAGAGAGAGAGAGAGAAATAGCGAGGGCGAGCGAACACACACAGAGAGAGAGAGAACAGGAAGTGGTTGCTTCGGCGGGTGGCACTTACCACCGACCCACGAGCAAAATGTAACCCCCCCCGACATTGCGGTTTCAGGCCAGAAGAATGCCTCGTATACATTCATGATAATTGTATTATTATTATTATCCCTTACCTTCTTTAAGCGAATCGTGGAACTCGCGTGACGCTCCCACGTCCACGCGAACCGCCAGTGTTGGGAACGTTTTCGGGTCCTGTGGGCGGGCCCAGGTGAAACCGAGCGGCGCGGCGGGGCACGTTTTTTTGGGGCGTCCTGTGGGCGGGCCCAAGCGAAACCGAGCGGCGGGGCGGGGCATGTTTTTTTGGGGCGCGTTTTTGTTGAATGCGGCCATTTTTTCGGGTTGGGGGGCGGTGTTTTTGAGACGGGGGATGGCCGACGGCCCAATAGAACTTTCGAGAGTCTGCCAATCCCCGAGAGTGCAATCGGGCCGTTCGTCTGCTTCGGCGTGTTTCGACGTTCGGTGTGTTTGGGTCCGGTGGAGCTCGGTGTTTTGACGTTCGGTGTGTTTGAGTTCACTTGTGAGGGAGAGAGAGAGAAAGAGATTCGCCGGCGATCAGTGTTTACGTTCGGTGT
>BFEA01000004.1:5826148-5838465 GCA_003427395.1 Chara braunii
CAAAAAAAAAAAAAGGGCAACGCATCGTTTTTTTTTTTTTTTTTTTTTTTTTTTTTTGCAAGAAAGAGTAATGACCTTGATCATATTGACAACGACTTTCTTTGTTTGTTTTCCTTAAATTACCAAAAAAAAAAAAAACAACGGTGTTGAAATATTTCCCGACGTCATTGAATTGTTTTCTCACAACTCCGCACCTCTGACCTCTTCACCCACATCTTTCCCCTGCGCCGCGCAGAGCTGCAACGGGTCCCCTTGTTATTATTATTATTATTATTATTATTATTATTATTATTATTATTATTATTTCGTGTTATTATTATTATTATTATTATTATTATTATTATTAAAAACGATTTGCTCGACTCCGCCTCTTTTGCTTGCCGTATGAGAGAATGAAGGTGTGCGGGATGTGTGATGCATCTGCCAAATGACGTCGCAAGGCCGGATCCGTCATCTACCCGGCTTTTGTGCTTATGCCTGTCATGTCCCCCATGTTGTGGTCTCGGTGTGTTGCGCAGTGTGGAGGATCGTGTCTCATTCCTGATGAGAAAGAAAGAGGGAGACAGACATGCACAAACATACAAACTGACCAACAGGCAGACAGACACGAACATACAGACACAGATAGACAGGCACAAACAACCATACATGACGGACAAGAGACTGACACAGACAATCATACAAACAGACAGTCAAGCAGATAAACAAACAAGACAAAAACGGACAAGACAGAGAGAGAAAAAAAGAGAGAGCGGTAGGGGCTCGTGAAGATGCACGCGCGGAGGTAGAAGAAGGAGAAGAAGAAGGAGAGGAAGAAGGAAGAAGGTGAATGTGTAGAAGGGGGAATGAGGGAAGAAGAAGAAGGAGAATGAGAGGAAGAAGGAGGAAGACGAAGGGAGAGAGATAGAACACAGTCGGGCACACAGTCTGACAGATGGTCAGACACAGTCAAACACACAGTTTGACAGATGGTCAGACACAGTCAAACACACAGTCTGAGAGATAGTCAGACACATGTAGATACACAGTTGGATACACGGTGAGACACGCAGGCAACCACACAGACAGACATAGGGTGAGAGATCAGACAGACATAACAAACCAGACACATAATAGGCATACCGTCATAACAAACAAAGACACACCGTCAGACAAACACAGACAAACAGGCAGACAAAAGAACAGACCCACAAACAGAAAAATTGACTGCGATAGACAAACACAGAGAAAAGGATAGCAGGTAGGGCTCATAAAGATGCACGCTGACCGGGGAGCGCACAATCCCGCATGGTACTTGCTGACTTGACAAAGTGTGACCGGGACTGGGTACCTGCTGAATGGACAAAGTGTGACTGGGACTGGGTACTGCTGACTTGACGCAGTTGGGCTGCCCACTTGCCCATTTGCCTCTAGTCTAGCGTGAGCAACACTCGAGAGGTCACTTCCGGACTTTCCGGAAGTCTGTAGACCTGGCCTTTCGGGTCTGTAGCAGTTGTGACCTTGACCTTTTAGGATTACAGCAGCTACGACTCCTACACAGCTATGACCCCTGCTCGACTAACCTACATACTGAACCCCGACAGATACATGGACCTGTGACAGACAACAATCGACTACCAAAACACAGGTTGCCGGTTCAAACACATAGGGGTCTACTCGATTTTGAACACGGGTGCGGGAAAGGTATAGGGGTCTAGCCCTGGGATCTGCATCTGCTTTTGTGAAGTTGAAAACAGTTTTATTATTATTATTATTATTATTATTATTATTATTATTATTATTATTATTATTTCAGGTTACTCAACCCTGCATCCACTGCTTACCATACGCAAGGGTGAAAACTTGTTGGAAGTATAGTGCATCCACCAATGACGTCGCGAGGCAAGATCCGTCATCCGCCCGGCTTGTTGGAATGTTTGCATATGCCTGACAACTCCCCCATGTTGTGGTCTCAGTATGCTTCATATCGTGACAATTTTGTTGCATTCGCAGAGGGAGAGAGGGAGAACATGTATCTCCAACCTCACTGCAGGCTTCACAGTACTTCCATCGATAGGATGAGCAAGGTCAATAAATCTATCACTGAGGCACAAAAATATACGCTACCTCTTGCGTGTGTGTGTAGGAGAGAAAGAGAAGAGAACAGACAGATCCGACATGTATAAACAATCAAACAGACAGTTGGACGCAGTCAGCCGAACAAGTGGCGTGATACAGACAAACGCACTGACAGACAACCAAAACAAGCCAACAAAAACAGACAGAGAACGGACATACAGTCAGACTAAATAAACAGTTAGACACAGACAATCAAACGGACAGACATGCACGCATACTCGCAAAGAGAGGAAGAGAGAAAGCGAGGGAAAGAGAAAGAGATAGAGATGTACCTGGTCTTGGCAATGGTATACAAAGGTTGACTTCATCATGTACGTCGGTTCGACTGCTGACAGCCAACAATTGCACTGTCAAATCGTAAACGGATAATACTTGTATGTTAGTAGTCCGGGCACAGAGCACCGAGTAGGGGAAGGGCTCTGGGTACTTATGTTGACAATGATGATAGCAGGTTCTCACTGACAATTGAAGTCAATGTATTTCCATCGATGGAGTATCAATGCTTTATTGTTTGTTAGATAGTGTAGGACTTCCAGATATTTCATGTGATTTCGCAATCTACAACCTATTTTTCTACCATTTCCTATTTGGTTACATTATTATTATAGCTATTATTATTATTACTATTATTATTATTATTATTATCAGGGTAGCCGACGTTCGGGACGGGCCGAACCTCCGAACCCCCGAACCCAAACGCCCGAACGTATGGGACCCCTTGGGGATGCGTTCGGTCGTTCGGGCCGAACCTGGACCCCAAAAAAAAAAACAAAAGTCATCAAAACAATCTGAAAAAACAATATGTTATGGAAACAAATAAATTAAACAAGATTTGCCTGAGCATTACATCCGAATTCCTTACCAAATTTGAAATAAAAACAAAATATGGAAAACAAATACTAATAATAAAAATAAATAAAAATAAAAAGAGAATTAAATTTAGTGAATGCGCGAGCATGTTTTCGACGCCACCATCTTTGGCGATTTTTCATTTTTCTTTGGCATAGCTAAATGCCCTGAAAATTTACAGCTGTGTACTTCACATAATACAAAACACACTAAAAAAAAATCAAAAAATAATAAAATTGTTTAGATCCTGAACAAAAGTGAAAACAAAAAGTAAAAAGTGAAAAAATATGTGGGCGAGCACGTTTTGACACCGCCATCTTTGGCGATTTTTAAGTATTTTTAGGATGAGAAAAATGACTTGAAAATTTACAGGCATGTACCGCACGCTATAGACAACTCAACAAAAAAACTTCAGAAAAAATTATTTATGTTTAGGCCCCGAAATAATTTTTGGCGGGGGCCAAACGCCGTCGGGTTCGGACTTCGTACGGGACCCCGAATGCCCGTACGTACGGAGGTTTGCCCGGGGACCTCCCTATGTACGGGCTGGTAACCCTGATTATTATTATTATTATTATTGATTATTTCCACTACTATTTATTTATTTATTATTATTATTATTATTATTATTTATTTTTACTATTTTGCTATTGCTATTATTGGACATCATTTAATAAACAAAGGCCAGGAAGGAAGGGAATGCGGGGTATTTGGAGAGGAGAGATACATTGTCACTGTGTGGCGGTGCCTACCCCCTCCATCATCCTCCATTATTTTCCTTGATTGACCCTTTCTGACATCTATCTTCTTGAGTACAAATGTCTTATGATGTATTTCCGCTAAGACAATCCTGAATATTTGCTAAAGATTCAGACAATCAATTGCATAGATTGGACATGGCCGATAAACAGGGCGATTGTGGGCGCTCTGCCGGAGTTTAGGAGGAACTCTGGAGGCAGAGGACCATGAGGTACACGTCACCTATTTCGTTCCTGTATACCCATACAAGCTACAACCTTCTATTGGACTGCCTGTATGGGTGTGCGATATACTGTTTATGCCTTCTTCATGACTAAGTTTATCAAAAGGAAAACATATATATGACTGAATAAGAGTCCTGCCAGAAGCAAGAAAGGAACCTAGGAGAACCGAGAAGGAACCTAGTCTGCTTGGGTTTGAGAGACAAAGTCGTGTGATGGAGGCTCCCGTGGAGTCGTCACACTGCTTGCATGAACTAACTAAGGTGAATGGTGGGATAATTTCAGACAAATTCACCCAACTAAGTAACGATTTGATGAACGGTCTGTTTAACTCCAACATTGGTAACAAGAAGTTGTCGTGAGATTTCCTTATTACCTTACAGACGAGATCTAAGAGGTAATCCGTTACTCTCGTGGGGTAAACGTCTTCGATGATTAACAAGAGCGAAAGGTAGTAGGAGGCTTTCGTGGGGCTCTCCGATCACCTATCGGACTAGGCTTGGAAATAAATTAACTATTTACCGGGTGAGTACATGAACTCCTAAGTCTAGAAGGGAGTTTTCCGTGGGAACTACCTTATCTCCAGCTGAATGGTCTGCTTAGTATTGAGAAAAGGGGTGAGGAAATAGTTCATACAAACTATTTTCTACCACTAACTAAATTATGCATAGCGAAAGTCACTCGACAAGCGGGGTGAGGGTTCTCGTGGGGTCGGCACACCTCTTGCTCATTCACGATGCATAGGCAAGGTAGCTGAACGGTCCGAACAACTTAACTAAAAGTTGTTTTGACTGATCTCCTACGCATCAAACTAGTAGTAGAATAACTCAAATGGGGTCATCCTAATACTTGTTTGATTAAGGGGTCAACTAACGAGGGAAGGAATGAGATGACTGTGTTTTGGGCAGTAGAGGGATACTACCGTGTGAGTAACTCTACTACTTGTTTGGGGTATGACTGATGGATGGTATGAATAAGTACTAACGATCTATCTGTTAAACATTGAATTAGGATATAGGAGGCTCTCATCGGGCATCCTATTGCTTGTTTGGCTCCATCTTAACAAACCAAGTAAGATACTGCAGTGAAAGGAGGACCTGGTGTTTGCCCGAGTCCACTGACTTAACCATAGTTCGTCTATCTTTGAAAAAGTGCTAGGGTAACTTCCGTGGGGTCATCCTATTACGCTTTTAAGGATAGGCTGAGGTAATAGGAGACTTCCGTGAAGAGCTACCTATTACTAACTTGGATTTTGTATTGATACTCGGTCTGGAATATTTTCTAGACATTGGAACAAGTGTTGAGATGCTTCGACAATGAACTCTCAACTAATTGTTTTAACTAATAAAGGGATACTTCCCTGTGAGATTTCCGGTCGCTTGCACAAGATTGCTTGAACTGCTTGATTGCATGAGGACTGCATGGACTTTGAACAGTAGTTGAGTGCTCCCGTGGGGTTACTTGACTACTCCTTTGACTAATCGACTGTTTGGAATTTGATCAAATAGTGGAAGATTCATGGGTGAATCAACCCACTACTTGCGTATGTCAGGACAAGAAGAAGAGAAAAAAAAAAGTGAGTACTCCGACGGGAGTAACTTCAGAAGTCCTAAAAGAACCAGAATAAAAGGCGAATAACAGGGCAACAAAGAATTAGAAAAGAAGAAGCTCCTCGTAGCCTCAGTTCATTGATAAAATCCTAAGGGAGAAATTGTCGACGACATGAATTGATCTCAACTAGACTACCGCATAAGCACCTAAGGGTGTGCTTATCCGCAAGAAAGAAAATGCAAGGACTGAGAGTAAGAGAAATATGAGTTTCCTTAAGACAAATTAGGACATAGGCAAGAGACTCCTTGAACAAAAGGAGGAGGAGTGACAAACGACTTAAGGTAGGTAGAAGCTAAGGGGTTAGACTTTGGGATGTTGACCCCAAAGCTCATAGACCAGATCTAAGGGCTTGACCCTTAGATATCAATATGTGGGAAATCGAGTGGGGGTGTTGAATCTTTGTTGACTTGTGTGTGTGCAGGTCCATGTTTTGATCAACTGCAATTGAGGGAGAAGTTCTACAAAGAGGACTCAATTTTTCTGTTATCTCTCGATAACAGGTCGGTCGTTGCAGATTCAACTTTTCCCCCTTTGAGTTGATACCCACGTCTAAAGTCAAACCCTGTGGTCAGTAAAACTGTCACCTGTGGTCATTGCTTAAATGGTCTTACGCACTCTCAAGGGTCCTTTATAAAAATGTGAGAGGGGCTGGACTTACATCTCAGGAAAGATAGAGTTGTCATACGTGGTTGGGGGAGTGAGGGACAATGTCAATGGTTGATGGTTGACGCCGTTAGTGCATGGCATGTGAACTGTCTTTGCATTATTCGGTGCAGGTCTGTCTTATGCATGGTTTGGATTGAACTAGGATTGACCTCGTGAAGATTCTTGGACACAGAGCACTTGTGAAAATGAAAAGGGTTCTCAGCGGTTATAACTCTATATTCATTATCTGTCTTATATAACTTTTCTAATATCTGATGTTCAGATAAGTCATGACCTGTCAAGTATAATAAAATGTCTTAGGTGGTAACTTCAAGATGATTTGATTGGTACCTTGTTCTCTTTTTGGCAGAAGAATAACACATTTTAAGGTTCAGAAGCGGATATAAACAGCCTTATAAAAATTCGACCTGCATATTTAGAAGTCCAGCGTAGGGAAACCACATCCTTAACCTAACTTGACTAACGGGGCAGTCTTAGGAACAACAATTTCGTCAAAACGGACATATTTTATTTTTTGAACGAAATTGAAAACAAAAACATTTGCCCGATTTAGGTCGGTATTTTCAGCTCCTGAGGGTACGGCGTTCTGAAAACGCCCTACCCCCTGGATGCAAACTAAGTCCAGATACATCCAGGGCGGTACGGCGTTTTCAGAACGCCGTACCCCTTGGACTCCAGCTAAGTCCAGATACATCCAAAACGCCGGACCCCTCAAGAGCTTGAAATTTCAACCTAAATCTCTCTAATTTTTGAGGTTTCAATTTCGTTCAAAAAATAAAATATGTCCGTTTTGACGAAATTGTTGTTTAGGCGTCTTACCGCGCGTACCCCACTCCTATGTTGTGACGATCGAGAAAACGCCCTCGGACGACCCACCTCTACAAAGGCATGTAAAAACCTTCGCATGTGGGCCGGTAGCTCAACAGGGATACGCCTACATAAGGGTGGTGACAGCCCCTTGGGTAGAGGTAAGTTGTACCTCGCGACGTTCCGACCTGTCGTTAGGCGTTGTGAGAGGTATAGCACGCGCGCACGGTCGGAGCGGTGACTGGTTTTTTTCAACAAAACATCCTGCATGACACGACCGTGAGGTTCAACGCTCCCCAGCGGGGCGTGGGACCGTCGCGTGAGACAGCGCGCACACACCTCTCTCCCTCTCTCTCTCTCTCTCACACACACACACACACACATACACACACGCACACATAGAGGGGATAGGGAGTAAGGGAGTACGAATTAACTAACCTGATTCAGCCATCACGTAGTCGAGTCCAGTCCACCTCGAAAAAACAGCACCGACAACACCTTCAAAGACAACACATTTTCCAACATAGACCCGGAGAGAGAGAGAGAGAGAGAGAGAGAGAGAGAGAGAGAGAGAGAGAGAGAGAGAGAGAGAGAAAAGGGGGGTAGTAGGTCCGTTTGTCGATAGTGAGCGTTGAGAGAGAGAGAGAGAGAGAGAGAGAGAGAGAGAGAGAGAGAGGGCGTCGTTGATAGCGAGGGGGTAGAGCGAGCGAGTAGCGTTAGGTCGTCGGTCCGTTTGTCGGTAGCGTAGTGAGCGTCGTAGGTCCGTTTGTCTGTAGTATAGCGAACGTCGTAGGCCCGTTTGTCGGTAGCGTAGGCCTTCGACGAACAGGGTAGGGTCGAAAGAACCGTTGCCTTAGTAGGGTTTTCCCGCCCTCCACTCGCCTGCAACGGGCGCCGACGGCCTGGGCGTACCGGCTGGTCCTACAGATCGAGCGTCGATCCAGTCCGTTCGGCAGGCCCAACGGTGCGGATGTTTGTGCGATCTTAAGATCGCGCGTGGATCCAGGCCGTTCGGCAGGCCCAACGGTCCGGATGTTCTCGTGATCTTAAAGTCTTAAGATCGCACGACCGGACCGTCGGCCCGAACGACCCGGATGTCATATTTTTTCCTTTAGAGATTTGAATAGTGTAGGGATGGCATGAATAAGACTCTTGGCCTTGTCAATTATTCTTATTCGTTTAACATCAGAAAAGAGTAAAGACAGAAAATCCAAACCAAATGTACAAAGGTTACGTGTCGGTGAAGTGTCTAAGTCAAGGCTCAGGTAGGCATATTTTGTCACGGCAAGTTGCATGAATAACACATGGTTGGTCGTTTTACTGGCGTGAAAACAAACCAAACGCATTACACCATCTTAAGAGAGTCAACCATTCATTCAATTTCACCCACACTACACTTACACTTTCAATCCTCTAAGCCAGACATTTCTTTTTTTCAACTTAGTCATTCAGCCTTATCTGATTTTAGTCATTCAAGAACTTTTTTCAACCAAATACGGACCCTTAAGACAATAACCCGAAAATCAGAAACGCCTTTTGATGCAGAGGTAGATGCAAAGTGTGGATGTCGAGGGTGAGTGCAAGTTGAGTTGACGAACAAACTTGTTACCATAAGAGAACAACATGTAGTCTTATATAGACTCATAATGAATCTTCTTGGTTGAGATGACTTGCAATGACACAGATGTCAATATGGTCTCAACACCCCATTGCTATTTTTATGACCCCATATGAAATTCAGTAGTATGAATTTTCAATCTAATGGAGGATTATGGTATAATCTGACTAAATGTAAGTATGCAGTATGAAGACCCTCACTAGAATCGTCATTCCTTATACTTTTTATTCAATATGGATTCAATCGAGCAGTAGGTCGACTCACATTAAAATCTCGATCCTACCGCTTTATGAAGTTGATCAATCTATCATTAAACAAGTAAAAGGAAGATTCACACTAACGTATCTTTTTTTTCTTCTTTCAATTTTTTTTTAGTTTCAGTACACGGGAACAACAGATTGACTCGCACTCGAGTTTCCTACCACTTCAATACCAGATAATCCACACTCACAGACAAATAATAGAATAACTCATACTGGAGTACCTTACTACTTTTCTACACTAAACAAACAGTAGGATAACTAGCACTTGAGTATCTCACTATTCGGTTTAACGCCTAACAAACAAACCACATCACATTTTATTTTAGCATAGGTTAGAGTAGAATTGAACTTAGTAATAGGACAACGCTCTCTGGAGTTCCCTACGACTTCTTGAATACTGCGCAATCTGACTTAAACAAGTAATAGGATGACCCTCACTGGAGTATCCTACTACCTGTTAATTCTCACGATTCCTAATGTCAATCTACTAGTGTCAAACAAGTTATAGGGTGACTCACATTGGACCTCCCTATTACCAGTTTGACATGTAGGCGAGTAGTAGAATGACTCATACTGGAAACATTCTGCTATCCATCTATTATAATATTATCTGTATATATACTTTGACGCTTATGTATAAACGATCTGCATACAGACAAGTGGAATAATGACTCACATTGGAGTCCTCATCCCTCTCGCCCAATACCTCATAATGTCCAGATAACTTTATGTTACGCGAGTGGCAGGATAACCTTCACTGAAGCATCCTACCAGTTTTTCAGTATCGGGCGAACCACAAGTTCAAACAAGTAGTAGGGTGACTTACACTTGAGCACCCCACCACCCCTCAGCACTTGGTCATTTTAGTCTCGTATAAGTAGTAGAGTGACTCTCCTTGGAGTACTCTACCATCCTTCAGGATCATCAGACTAAGATCAGACAGTAATAAGACAACCCTCCCTTGAGCCTCCTACTACCGGTTTGATTTGACAAAATGATTCTTACGAACAACGCATATGAGCAAATAGTAAGATAACTTACACTAGAGCATCATACTATCAGTCCAATACTGAACATCATACCTACAAATACATATAGTGGTAGTACGACTCACACCCGAGTCTCCGTCCTGCCACTCTTGCAGTACAAGGTGGTAGGGTAACTCGCACTGTAGCATCTCACCACTTCTGCGTACTTAGTCATCTTAGTCTCGAACAGGTAGTTGAGTTACCCTCCCTGGAGTACTTCACTCTCCTTCAGAAAAATCATACTAAGTTGGAACAAGTAATAGGACGACCCTCACTGGAGCCTCCTACTACCGGTTCGATATTAGGTAAACAATCTTACGAACAACTCATAAAGTAGTAGGAAACATTCATATCTATAGACCCATACATACGAGTGGTAGGATGACCCTCATCCTGGAGTCTCAATCCTGCCACTTCTTTCTTTCTCGCTCATCTCTTGGCTCGTTCAATCCTTACCTCCTTCCTTGAGTTCCTCTCCCTTCATCCCCCTCCTTCCCCCTTCTTCCTCCTTCTTCCTCCTTCTTCCTTCTTCTTCTTCTTCTTCTTCTTCTTCTTCTTCTTCTTCTTCAGATAAAGAAAAAGGTTACAAACACAGGTTACAGCCGGCATAGCGCCCGGGATCTGATCCGACATTTTTTAGGCAGACATTGATTGGACATTTGACAAGAGACTATTTTTCGACTTCACTATCGCAATTTTGGTTTGTCCCTCGCATCCCCCTCCATGTCCCATCTATGGTATCTCCCCATGTGTGCGGTCAAGGAGGGGTACGTGGTGTATGATGGGATATCGCGTCGGTCCTAGTCAGGTCAATGCTTATCTTTGAGTCTTCCACTGCGTTACTTTGTGTCATTTTGTATGTGTCAGGATGTACATTGCCTGTTGATGTGCATTGTCCATTAAGTCATTTTGCCAGATTGCGGACCCTTGGCTCTATACACATTGCCCAACTGGGCATGTGTCACACACACACACACACAAATATAAGAAAACTGTTGGGATTAGATCTCTTGATGAGTTGGTGATAGTTCGATGAAACAGTCTGACACATTCATGCTTATTCTGTGTAGTTATGTATAGCGAACATGACAACACATACACACGCACGCACACACTCTCTAGTGATGGTGTGAGTCCAGGCGGCATGCTGAGTCCTTATTCATCAGTCAAATGCATCCTGGGCAGACTGTGTGAGTTCAACCTTCTGAAGAGTCGGTGAAAGTCAAATGAAACAGTCTGGCACAGTCATGCTTTTTTTGTGTGGAGTTGTGCATAGTGAATCATGACAGCACACACACACATACGCACGCACATAAAGGATAGTCTGACATATACATGCATTTTTTGTGGACTTGTGTATAGCCAACATGACACACACACACACGCACAAACGCAAACACACAGACGACAATCTGACACAGACATACATTTTTTATGGACTTATGTATAACCAACACGACACACACACACACACACGACAATCTGACATAGATATGTTTTTTTTTTGTAGAGTTTTGTATAGCGAATATAACCACACACACACACACATGCAGCCGATCTATCAAACGAGAAGAAAACAAGGCGAAGGATGAAGGAGGTTATGGCCAAAGCAGGGAGTCAAAATGGGACACGTCTTGAATGACGTGCATGCGAACCTCACACGACGAGCTCCACAACCTGCAAACCCATTGCAATCCAGACCGAACACTTGACCGGTACGGCCTCAAAGCAGGCCAGGTGACCGACTCGATATCGCAAGATGAGCAGTAGGTATTCAGTTGTTCATTCCTGCTCTGGTGTGGAGGAGAGGGTGAGGAGGACACGCAATTGCCATCAGTTCGTGGTGTTCACTTTCCGGGAAGACTACACAGTTCGGGCGTTGGTTTTCTCTCTCTCGCTCCTTTTTTTTTGGGGGGGGGGGGGGGGGCAGGGACATAAAAAAGTGCACGTTAAAATTTGTAAGAGGTTAGGCTATCTAAGGACGAAATAGCACTGCCAAGGATCAACTGGCACCAATCGTACCACATGAAATCTATTATAACTCTTTCAGCTAACCACCACCGAAATGGTATATCCCGAACTGGTTTCAGTGTTTTGGTACCGAAAACTCACTTCGGGATTTCGGTGTTTTACTTAGGCATTTTGATAGGTTATATCACAAAGTGATTTAGGTGTTTCGGTACCAAAAAATGTACTTCGAGATTTCGATGTTTTACTTCGTCGTTTTTCGAAGTTATACTATGAATTGGTTTTGTTGTTTCGGTATTGAAAACGCACTTCGGGATATCGAGCCCTACCCATATTCACCTACTTCCCCCCACCTCGCACACTCACATTCAACACTCTCATTATGCCTTCTATATAATTAAAAAAAAAA
>BFEA01000004.1:5838695-5850055 GCA_003427395.1 Chara braunii
TCGAGCCCTACCCATATTCACCTACTTCCCCCCACCTCGCACACTCACATTCAACACTCTCATTATGCCTTCTATATAATTAAAAAAAAAAAAAACTAATTTAACTTGTGATTTGGATGTTTTTTTATGTATTAATAGTATCTTTCTAGGCTACCAGCTAGGTCGCTCATATCACCTTGTGATTGAAGCTTTGAAATTGTTGTTATATATTTAGAAATGCAATGAACCAGACAATTTAAGTGTTGTTAGTGGTTATAATCCTGGGTTAAGAGCGAGTGTGAGGCGAAGCAATGAAAGTCAAAGAGAATGAGGGGTTCAAGAAGTTGACAGATCGGCAAAAAAGTGAGAGGAAAAAAAGTCATAATCGGTATCCAACTTCAAAGTGTTGCAGTGTGAGTGAGTGTCAGAGCCAACTAAGAATATCAACAATTTATTTGTATAATAATAATAATTTGGTGTCAGTTCTTCATTATATCTCTGCTTCGATTTCTCAAGTATGAACTCTCATTTTGATGTTCTTTGAATATGTTTGAGGTTGATCGTTAATTGAAACTCGGATCATTGCACATCTGCTTACTCGTGTTCTTATTATCATGATTGTCTTTGTTTGCTCACGTTTTTCTTATCATGAGCGTTTATTTTTTGTCTCTGTCATTGTGCTTGTACCTATTCGCACATGTTTGCAAAGTGTCAAAAGGCTCAAACATAGTGGCACGGACCACCAATGGGCGCTCATGACAAGAAATAGTTCGTGCATGTCTGTTTGTTGTTGCTCTCTCTCTCGCTCTCTCTCTCTCTCTCTCTCTCTCTCTCTCTCTCTCTCTCTCTCTCTCTCTCTCTCTCTTAGATCGTGTACATCCTCACATGGTTGAAAACCACAAAGTGTTTTATTTTTTTATTTTTTTTAACCCCGTGTCGATCCTTTATAGAGAGTGATACGAGCATCCCATGTACCAATATCGGTTTTGGGTAGCTGCAGTCGATAGGTATGGGGTACCATTTGTTAGAATTCAGGTTCAGTTTCACTTAATAATCTATTGCAACTTTTACACTTTCAGTACCTCCGTGCTACCATTTGTTTCACTTGTCTATTTTTATTGGAAAAAATATATAAAATTATGTTTTAGCAGTGATACATAAATATTAAAAACTCATGGGCTATGACAATAACGAAACAACACATTTTGAGCACGCTTACAATCTGGATGTGTACATACTTTGTAACCAAATCATGATAACTCACACTCCACACTATCTTTTTTTCCCCCACTTAATAATAATAAAACATTATAACGAACAATATCATTTTTTTGCTCTTTGTGCTTTGCTGTTTCTGTGTGTCTTCTACCACAATCATGGCAACACTTGGAGTGGATTGATTACTTTTCTTTTTTCTTTTGTTTTGATTTTTTTTAACCACTTTCTCTACTATTTGGAATTTTAATTAATTCCCCCCATCTTTTATCTTGTTTGTTATTTCTATCAATTCCGTTTTGTATAATTTTAAAAATATCATATTGTTTATTTTTTTTCTAAAATGTTACAAAACGGCTAAGTAAACACTGAAAATCCCGAGGTGTAATTCAATATCGGAACACTGAATATACTTCAGGATAAAGATCTTTAAATTGACAAAGTAAACATAAAAAATCCCGAAGTGTGATTCGGTACCGAAACACCGAATATATTTTAATATATAAGTCTCAAATTGATAGAAAATCAATTAAGAAAACACCGAAAAATCATGAATTGTAATTTGATACCGAAACACCAAATGTACTTTGGGATATAAATCTTTAGACTAACAAAGTGGACACTGAAAATCCCGAAAATGTAATTTGGTACTAAAACATCAAATCTACTTTTGGATATAAATTTTTAAACTTATAAAGTAAACATTGAAAATCCCGAAATGTAGTTTGGTACTGGAACACCGAATGTACTTCGGGTCGTAAATATTTAAATCGATAGAAAATATACTAAGTAAACACCGAAAATCTTGAATTGTAATTTGGTATCGAAACAACGGTATATATATCTCTAACCAACGAAGTAAACACTAAAAATCCTGAAGTGCAATTCGATACCGAAACAACGAATGTACTTCGATGTATAAATATCCAATTGATATAAAATATGTTAAGTAAACGCAGAAAATCCCAAAGTATAATTCAATATTAAAATACCGAATATGCTTTCGGATATAAATATTTAAATTGATAGGAAACATACTTAGTAAACAACAAAAATGTTGAAGTGTAATTCAGTACCGAACCACCGAATGTAGTTCGCTATATAAATATTTGAATTGACAAAATAAACACAAAAAATCCCGAAGTGCAATTCAATATCAAAGTACTAAATGTATTTAGGATATAAATATTTACATTGATATAAAATATACTAAGTAAACACCGAAAATCCTGAGGTGTGATCCGATACCGAAACACGAAATGTACTTCAGTATATAAATCTTTAAACTTACAAAGTAAACACCGAAAATCCCGAAGTGTAATTCGATATCAAAGCACCGAAAAACTTCGGGATATAAATTTTTAAACTGACAAAGTAAACTTTGAAAATCCCGAAGTGTAATTTGGTACTGAAACACCGAGTGTACTTCGGTGTATGAATCTCTAAACGAACAAAGTAAACACCGAAAATCTCGAAGTCAATTCAGTACCGAAACACCGAATATATATCGGTATATAATTCCGTGAATTGTTAGAAACTTTACTAAATAAACATCGAAATGTATTATTATTCAATTAATTATTTCAAATTTGATGTACTATATACGAAGATCTTTTTTGTTATAGATTCGATGAAATATATAGCCTTCATTAACCATCTATCACCAAATGAGAGTGAATCTTCCACTAGAATATGAGAAGATACAACTCGCAGGTTAGTAGCACACGTGGTCAACGACACTTCGAATCTTCGTTGAAACTAATTCTGAACTCGAGATCTTTCAACATTTTTGAAGTTTTCTGAAGTAGAGTTCCAACGATTTCAGACATTGCTGAAAATACGAAATATCTCTACGTTGAATCAATCTTAAAAATGTTCAGCTTCTGCCCCTCTGTTTGAGTGTATAGAAACGTAGAAGATTCTGAAAATTCTGAAGTGGTGAACATGCTGAAAATTCAGAAGTACACCCCCTTTGTTCGAGTGTATAAGAACGCTGAAGATTCGAAAAATTATGAAGTGGTGGAAACGCTGAAGATTTTGAACCTTCCCTCCCCCCACCCGTGTTTTGCTTTTTAATGGGGGGAGGGGTTCGAATCTTCAGAGTTTTCACCACTTCAGAATTTTCATAATCTTCAGCGTTCACCCTCTTTGTCTGAGTATGTAGAAATGTCGAAAATTCTGAAGATTATAAAGTGGTGAAGATGGTTCTGAAGTACACCCCCCTCTGTCCGAGTGTGTAGGAACGCTTAAGATTATGAAAATCGTGAAGTGGTGGAAACACTGAAGATTCTGAACCACCCCCTTCCCCATGTTTTGTTTTTTTAAGGGGGGGGTTCCGATTCTTCAGCGTTTTCACCACTTCAGAATTTTCAGAATCTTCAGCGTTCGCCCCTTAGTACAAGTGTGTAGAAACGTTGAAGATTTTTAAACATTCTGCAGTTGTGAAGATGCTAAAAATTATGAAGTACACCTCCCTCTGTCCGAGTGTGTAGGAATGCTGAAGATTCTGAAAATTGTGAAGCGGTAGAAACGCTGAAGATTCTGACCCCCCCCCCCCCTCAACGTGTTTTGTTTTTTTAAGCGAGGGGGTTGTGAATCTTCAGCGTTTTCACCACTTCAGAAGCTTCAGAATCTTCAGCGTTCACCCCCCTGTCTGAGTATGTAGAAACATTGAAGATTCTGAAGATTTTGAAGTGGTGAAGATGTTGAAATTTTGAAGTACACCCCCCTCTGTCCGAGTGCATAGGAACGCTGAAGATTTTTAAAATTGTGAAGTCGTGGAAACACTAAAGATTCTGAACCCCCTCCCCCCCCCCTCCTCCCCTCGTTTTGTTTTTCTAAGAGGGGGTTCCAAATCTTCAACGTTTTCACCACTTCGGAATTTTTAGAATCTTTCACGTTCGCCCCCTTGTGCAAGTGTGTAGAACGTTTTAGATTTTTGAAGATTCTGACTCGGAAGTGGTGAAGATGCTGAAAATTTTAAAGTATACCCCCCTTTTTTTCGAGTGTGTAGGAACGGTGAAGATTATGAAAATTCTGAAGTGGTGAAAACGCTGAAGATTCTCAACCCCCCCCCCCCCTGCACTCTATCTGAGTGTTCTCGCCCAACTGTGCATAAAAGTTGAACGTTCAGACTATAAATGTTGAATATTAGCATGCCCGTTAACCTTCACTCGTTAGTAGCTTCACCACCTACTTTAAACTTTCATCAGCATCTTTATTTTCGTTTCCCTTGTACTCCGCTTGTACCACGAAGTCCTACATTCAAAAAGAAAACGAAACAGTATTATAAAAATAATAATCACAATAATAATAACAAATTATTTCAAACGTATACAACTTGTCTTTTTAGTCAGATACCACTAAAACGATAATGCATTGTATTCGAGGTAGGGGTCTTATTGCCAGGTACGTGCCCCAACTCGCTATGCTAACCCGTTTACTTCTCTCTATTCTTCATTTTTTTTTTTTTCTCGCTATCTTTTTTTTTCTATGGTCTTTATTTTTTTGCATGCTCTCCTCTTTCGATCTCTTGCATGCACATTGTCGAGCACATCGGCTTTTCTCATTCTCGCAAATGACGAGAACCCTCCTAGTCATGTCACGCAGAAGTTAAACAAACAAAACAAAAGATAACTCGGGTAAAACACGTAAATTATCCCGCGAACTGCCAAAACGAACGTAGTCGTGTTCTCACACCGCTGCTCTAGCCGGGTGCATGAGTCGTACCTCTCACGATTCCCTGCAACATGATAGGCTTCCATGAGGCACAATCGACCTTCCAAAAGGGGTTGTCACCAATCTTAGGGGCGTATCCGTACCGAGCTACTAACCCACGTACAAAAGTTGTTACATGCAGTTGAAGAGATAGGTCAGTCGAGGGCGTTTGCTTATTTCGTCGTACCAAAGGTACACGTGGTTAAAACGTCTATTGGATCTGGACATCGTTCGTCTCTCAAGGCGCTCATCTCCAAAGTAAAAAGAGTACGCTCGTCGACTAGGACGGTCCCAACCTAGTCCCTTAATACATAACACATGAAAAAAAAAATACCACGATAAAATACAATCCAACCGAAAAAATATACGCATACTAAACGACAACCTTTCAGACCGTTACGCACTTCAAGTCATTGGCGAAACGATGTTACCATGACAAACAATTATTCCATAAAAGAATCAATACACTCAACTTAGCCGACTCGGTACAGTAAAGAATATCGATCCAGTGTCAGACTGATCTTGACTCAGTTCAACTCAACGAGCTGGTCTGCCAAAGTTATTCCTCTTACCCCTATATTGCAGAAAATTATGAATTGTACGCTATGAGACGGGCAACTTCTAAGAAAACAGCGCATATAGGACCTCCTGCTTGACAAATGAGTAGAACTTTCGACACGTTTCAATGACCTTATATTCATTGTAGTTCTACTAATTGAAACATATAATAAAGACCCAAATGTCTGATCCTTGAGTCGCGCCTCAGACTGTTCGAGAGGAACCCAATAATAAATAAAATATTCCTCTTTGCTCAACTCTATAATGTTATTGTATGATGTGGTATGGCTAATTATTAACGTACGATGATTTACTCAAAGATGTACTTTATCTTTCTGTTTTTGCTTTCGAGTTCAATCATGTCATCCTTGCACCATTCCTGAAATAGTAAAACTAACGGTTTCTCATATTGGTGGAACGCCCCTCACCGCTTTTCATGTTGAAACGGCTTGCACTCACATGTAAAAACCTATCTCTCCCTTGTCCATGGCATATTCCTCTTCTGACCAACATGTGTGCTTACCCTCTTGTCTGCGTGCGTGATTACCCCTTAATGCTGAAGCATAATTATCAGTCCATTGGGGCAATCTGAATATGATCTATCTGGTGGTCTTATTTTTTTATAGGACGTGCAATCCCTTTATAACTCTAATAAACTCTCAAGAGGTCGCGCCTAGCTGCGATACAACTGACGTCCTTCAAGGGCTTGAGCCTCCAACGAGTCAAGGCATGCGAGCTAATCGTCATCGAAAACTATAGTCTCGACGTGCGCACCCCGCACTGCCCAAACCGTCTAAGAGCATAAAGTGCGGCCATCTGAGAGACCAGCCTCGCCACTATGGCTCTGAATGAGCGACTCATCCTGAACAACTATCGCGTCTCGATGTCCCCAATTCAAACGACGCCAAAGCGGTCGTCGAACGAGATAATCTTGATTCTCACAATGACTCGAGAGAGATACTAGAGATTACTCGCACGATGAAAGTATATAGTATGACCATAAAACTCTCCTGGAAATCGAGCCAACTTGACCCGAATATTCGTCTGCGAGTTTGAAAAAATCCTTAACCGTCTCGAAGAATGTCAATGAAGCCAATTACCGTCTCGACCGATCGATCACAAGCCACTCTGCTCCCTGGATCAATCCAGAGTCAATCATGTTGCGGGCAAAAAAATATACTGGAATGGTGAGATCGCGTTGACTGTCGTCCATTTGTTCGCAAAAAGAAAACACATGAAAAATTGATCAGGTTGGGGAGTCGACGCTCCTCGCTTTCGAACTCTTCAGTAGAAAAAACATCTCGTATGAACAACCAAAATTTATTATTGTAAGTCCGGCGGTAGTATTGGATATAGGTGAACAGACCATGCCAACCACTGAAACGCAAGAGCATTAAGAGGTAAAACCATTTTTTTTCTAGAGTCTCCACGTTGTATGGAGAACACTCGTCATTGTGTTAAATTAGGGGATGAGACACATAAGGGATTGGTCCTGGCGCAAACCCATACTGGATGATGTGCCTTGTTGCTCTAATACAAAAAAAACAACTCTATGAAGGGTTCCTTAGGCTGCCCTGTCAGAACCGTGGCCTATCCCTGGCAGAAAAACGACGGACGGATCGTAAATCAACCACCCTGGTTGTACCATGTTGCCTCATTGCTCTCCCGAATCCATTAGCCACCGACTTGCCCCCTTGCGTGTATCGAAAAACGTAGCAACTGCTGAAATGTTCGACATTTGAAAAAAAACAAACAACCTCATTAATAAATGCTCAACTTATCTCAAACTATGAACATTTCTAACCTTAGTTTTTTTATCCAAAATTATTTGTTCATTTCACAAACCAAATTGCATGACGCCCTAATAAGTTTCTGCAGGTTGCGCACCTTGACCCAATAAGTGACTCCGTCAAAGATCTATTTGTTAACGACTTCGAAGTTCTTGGTGCGAATCAGTAAAAGAACTCGATGTCTCAAACTGACCTACGTGAGCATCATAATAAAAGATGAGTATGAGATATAATCATCTAACCTCGTTATTATAATGTGCTTGCAACTCCCTATCTTCAATCTCATAGATAATACGTTGATCGACCCAACCTGGGCGTTGAGTTTGAACAAAATTCGGCTCGAAGATTTGCAGATGAGTTGAAAAAATGAACAAACAGGCTCGTAGGGGGTTATTCGCAGTATCACGATTCATTCTGAGCTCTTCTCCTAAAGAAAACACAACAACTCAATCATAGATCATTCGACCAACCCGCTCTAAGTTCATTCCATACCTTATTCCTCGTACTACATGTCTCGCGAACAACCTCTCTGTTTAAAAACTACGCGATGACCTCAAGTGTCGTAGTCATCTGAACTGGAAAACACAAGTGACCTTCATAAATTGCTAAATTTAAGTGAGCTGAATAAATTTTTATCATACTTTTACACACGGTCGACTTAATCGTTGTTCGTCGCCAACTTAGGAATTCGTCGCCTCATAGCCTCTATCATTTTCTTCTACCTTCCCTTGATTTCATACTTTTTATGGAGGTGAATCATTAATGACAGAAACACTTACACGCGCCCTACATAAGACTAGTGTTCAACAAACTAACATCTTATGGCATCAACCTTTTGGGCCGAAGGTGACTCACAGCGAGGGCACGTGAGAAGGTCTGCTAATTTAGCCCTTGTGCCGTATGAGAGTGCGAGGAGATCGATCCTGACTCCTTACCATCACGCGTCCCACTCTCTAGGAAGTGGTTTGGAGTACTCCTCTCTAACCGAGCCAACGACTCGGATCCCAAAAGTCGGGCCGTTTCCATAGAATCGACAAAGTACCCCCCCATTAAACGGTCCACACGAGATCAATAACAGAGACGACTCCTAAAGCATCGAACTCCCACCCAAAATTCATCCTAGAGTGAGGAAGCCCTCAGACTTTAAGTCAGGTTGACCACCCCAATGTCCTACATGGTAAAAACAACTTAGACGGAACAACAGTTCAGAGGGAGCAGGGATCGAGACTCATGTGGATAGGATCAGATCAAGGGGGTCTTTGGTATAGAAAAAAAGTACCTTGGGGTTAGGCTAAGTTCATTCAACCGTCTCCTTCTTTCTTATTGTCATGGTTCCTTTTTCGACTACCGCTAGGTTTCCCTAAAAAGAGTCAGAACGTCCACTTGGTCGGTATGCAAAAAAAAAAAAAGGTAGAAAAACAATCATTTTTTCATGACCACATTTGATGAGACTCAAACTCTCTTTCCTCACACTTTTTTTTTACCTACATGTATGTCAAGCAAACAAAACATTCAAGGGGGTTCAACCGAAAAACCGCACTCAAGTCAGACCCATCTTCCCACGCAAGCACGTTCCCAATAATTATTTCCCCGTTTAGTTTTTTTTTTAACACAAAAAAGAGGATCAAACAACGTGTAGCTACATACAAGATGTGAAAGGGATCCGAGTCGGCCACTTACGACTTGTACTTGGGAGATCAGTGCCCTACGAGACGGTCGACGTCCGAGTTTAATAGGCATTTTAACTACTCGTACTTATGCTACAACGAAACGAACAAACGTCGTCGGTTGACCTATCTCTGCGACTGTGTATAAAAGTTTTCGTAAATAGGTCAGTAACTCGGTAGGGATACACCCCTAAGGGTGGTGACAACAACAGAAAAAATGCAAGGCAAAAAATTATGTTTTTCAACGTTTACCGTGAGTTGATACGACTTTAATATATCCTTACATATATATATGTCATATTTTCTTGTGTTGAAAATTTGTTTATTTGTATTCTATAATTAGTTGGTGTGTTTATTTGTACTCTGTAATCAGTTTGTCAGTGTTTATCGAACTCATGTCAACATGTCCCAACACATTTAAACATGTACCAACTAACTTCTAACTTAAAAAGAGTATCTTTGAACTTCGTCTTAGCACCGTACTTTTTCTCTGGGGTGTGCCGAAGGAAACGTATGCGTATTTTTTGGAGACGTAGTCAAAGAGCGCAAAGAGGTGATAGGCATTGTCACGTGTACTACAATTGACATATAAAAATATATTGTATATACGAGACGGACGTAGTTATTGGTTTAAAAAAATGCATACAACTTGCACATTGAAGATATTTATAGAGGAGCTTAACTTATGTCCACCTTCTGCGTACTTTGTTTATAGGACATTTTTTTGTTTTCTTAACATAAAAAATTACCCGTGTTTGTGACCGTTGGTTTGCTACAAATCATTTGTGTATCCTATCGGAGGTCGTGATATACGTTCTATACTTCATAGGTTTGACACACACTCGTGTGCGTAGAGTTGTGTCAGTTAATCTTCACTTTTATTAAAACTGTCTGTGTGCGCGAAACATGCAGCACATGAACATGTCTTAGTAGACAGGTGTGTCATACTTCGATGCACAATTACACCCTAATGTCTGGAATGCGCACGCACCTATCGACCACGACATGTTGATTGCAAAATCAGTGCACCGAAGTGTTGATGACGGGCAATTGAACCGGAAAATGCATAACATCTGATTGGTTGACGTCTAACCGTTTATTTTGATGTTGGTGAGTGTTCATGTTATGCAATCCTAACATGTATGGGTCGATATGCATTTCGTACATCTATAGAAACTGTACAAATTTTCCCATGAGCGGTCGGGCTCCGGGCCATTACGCCCGGGCGTGTGTGAGGGTTGAAAAACCCTGGTACGACAAAAGTTGTTAAAAAAAAAAACAAAAAAAAACATCGTGGTCTGAGGGTTTTCTGCGCTCTCCGAGATGAGCCCGAATCCGGCCTTGCGTATTCTTCTGCTAACAGCCTGTCAACCGGGGGGAGGGGGGGGGGGTAACAAGTTTAGAAGGGGCTACAGGGGTTTAAAGGGGGGGGCCTGAGGGTGATTGGCTTATTTTGTTTTAGTATATTTAAATGTATTTTTTTCTTCAGTTCCGTGAGGATTTGAGTTGTGCTCCTCAGCCACGCGTTGTTCGGTTTGCAATTCCGCACGACATGTTTTTTTAGCGGATTTTTCTTGAATTTTTAGTTTTATATCTTTTTTTTTTTCTTTTTTTTTTTTGTGCTGAGGTCGCCCCGGACCATGCTTGGGGGGTCATGCTCGACCCGTCGTCTGGTACGTGAACCCTCGCGGCGTGACGCTCACTGAGCCGTGGCGGTGTTGGACAAAGGATGACAAATGAAAGGCAACGCAACTTTGTTTTTTCCAAAGACCGTAAGGATAACAGCCTGATATCTCTCGAAGATCATAAGTCCCTCAAGGGTTCGGTCGGGGACGCTTGAAGAGGCACGGTTTGCAGCCTGGGGTTTCCCGTCTTTCGATAGCTGCTCTTAAACAAGTTTCAAGAGTTGTTGTGACAACTCTTCACTGCCCTTAGTGTCAATGGTCTGTCTGGCTATGCACCAACTTTTGAAAACGACTTATCAAGAGTGGTGTGGCGAGGCCTTCCGATCACGTGACCCTTAGGCCACACTGACACCTGTAGAAAAAGTCGCTAAAAAACCCCGATTTTGTTATAGTATGGGGTCACACAGCCACCGCAGGTATGCAGACGACACAAGTGGGTGAACAAATCCTCCGGCGTGCCTGGTTGCAGGGCAACTAATTTTGCAGGGGCTGGCCCTACGGCGTTGTCACAGACTAGCTCCTTCGGTTGGAAAGCGGACTACCACTGCGCGGGGGGGGTGTTTTTTTTTTTCCCTAGTGACCCTGATGTGTCCAGCCGTTTTTACTACCGAATCCGTGTTGTCGTATTTTTTTTTTCCTTGTTTTATTTTTCTGGAATCTGACAATCTGATTCCGTGATCTGCTTGAGATGTGTTCCCTCAGAGGATTGTAACCCTGATCACACTCGCACTTACGGAAATGTATTTTGC
>BFEA01000004.1:5877322-5891745 GCA_003427395.1 Chara braunii
ATTATTATTATTATTATTATTATTATTATTATTATTATTATTATTATTATTATTATTTCATCCTAGTAAGATAGCAGCTACGTGTGTTTGAAGGAAAGACCKGAGTAGAACACAGTGGGAAGGAAGAAGAGCACTCACGGGAAGAGGGAAAGTATGAGAGGAAGAGAATAGGRGGGATCGATTTCCCYGTTTGAATGAAACCTGGYTGGCATYGTGGCCAGGTACGGTGCAGGAGGAGGAGGTGCGCAGAAGGGGGAARGCGATTGCGTGAAAGGAGGAGGAAAARAARAAGAAKAAGATGAAGAAGAAAAGGAGAAAGAGGGAGTATGAGGAMGRTAGACTTTAGTGTGTGAGTGYGTGTGAGAGAGGGAAGTGTRTGGGGTGTTCAGGATGGTCCAGAGTTGAGGTGTACTAACAGTGGTGTTGGACACAGTGACGAGTTGGGATGTACARGCGCTAATGCGYCATAGCCTRCCGAAGAGAGTTTGCATCTGAACTGTGTTCTCAGGTTCAATAACTCTGAGCTTTGAGTGGGCGCAGTGCGCCAGGGTGAATCACCAATTGTTTGCATGTATGCGGAATGGAAAAAAAAAAGAGTCTGATTATATTATAATTTTTTTATATTATTATTATTATTATTATTATTATTATTATTATTATTATTATTATTATTATTATTATTACTACTATTATTACTATTGTGTTTTAAATCTAACTATAATGTGTAGGGGGTGATGCGGGTGATGCGGGTGATGCGGGTGATCTTCAGGGAAGGAGGCGAAAGTAGGATTATTAAGGTCTGATTGAGGGTGACGAGATACGCACCTGATACATGAAGAGAGGTTAGCTATTATGTTGACAGTCATGTACATTGAACTTCGAGAGTCGAAATGAACCGGTTAAGTGAACACACCTGTAGGTAGGATAGTCAGGAAGAGTAGGCTGGGCACTGGGCGCCAGACAACGTAGAGCAACTTTGGGTATTATGTTGGTTTGGTCTACGGGCTTGAGCATTGGCTCATTACTTCATTGTATTGCTCTATATGAATTGTTTCTCATTGCTTTTGTACTCTCTGCTTGGACACGACCCTGTGGACATCTGTCTAATTTCATAATTTTGGTTTTCTGTATATCGTTCACACTAATTTTTCTTGGATTATTGTTATTATTATTATTATTATTATTATTATTATTATTATTATTATTATTGTTATTATTATTATTATTATTATTATTATTATTATTATTATAACAGACCCATACAAGAAGACACTCGTTAGACGTCGTCGTAAGAAGTAGACTCAGATCTGCATAATGTTGCTTGTTACCGTGAGAGGGATATCTGATACAATGTCCCGTTACCTACAGACGAAGAGAGTGGGGGGGGGAATAGATAGAAGAGACAGAGTGGCCATTGCCACGTCAGCAACGGTGTGCACGGGTGGTCTGCGCCACATCAATACCGTAAACAGCGTGGCCAATGCCACTTCAGCACTACAGACAGTTGGTCTGCGCCACATCAGCAAATGTGCACAACGTGGCCAATGCCGCGTCAGCAACAGATAGGCAGCATGCACCACATTGGCGATGTAGACCGGTGGCAACGCTACATCACCACTACAGACAAGTGGTCTACGCCACGACAGCAATGCAGACAAATGGCAATGCCACACCAGCATTGCAGACAGATGGCCGACACCAGATCAACAGTATAGACTGATGACCTGTGCCAGCACTGTAGACATGGTGGCCAATGCCGCGTCAGCTGCAGAGATAGGCGGCAGCGCCACAACAACTGAAACTAGTGGCAATGCCACATGAGCAGTAGAGACAGGTGGCAGGGGCCACATCAACAACGTAGGCAAGGGGCTGCGCCACTTCAACACTATAGACTGATGGTAAGCGCCACATCAGCAATGTAGATCGATGAGTTGCGCCACATCAGCAAGGTCGACAGATGACCTGCGCTACATCGGGAATGCCTGGCGCACAGAGTAGACAGCGTCAGCATGTAGCCACAGTCCGGCGTCATCCGCAGTACCGGCGCACAACGAGCGTCAAACCGGCGTTAAGGCTGCACAGTTAAGCTCAGAGCCCCGGATGGTTGCGCCCTGGACACACACACACACACTCAATGTGAGACCGGCACATCACTAAGTAACCACGGGCAATGAGAATGCAGCATTGCCGTTACATCCGCCCCGCAGTCCAATACAAATATAGCAAACATTTAGAACATGGATAGATCTGAGTGTGCCCGACTGCGAAGGGCCCGGGCCTTCAACTGTAGACATGGGCCTAGGCGCAGGCGCTGGGACCCAACCGGAATCTACCGAAAACTTCCACGGTAAGGCCCAAACAGTCTAGCAACAACAGCAACACCTCCCATATAGGGAGGGAGCCAGATAGTCCAAGGCGTTCTGGCAACGGCAAACAAAGTGAATACACTGCTGCGACACTGCACAAGTGTCTGCATGTGCGCAGGCTAGCCTAGGGTACTCGCAGGCATTGAGTAGTGTGGGGTGCAACAACGCTGCAGTACAACAAGGCATTAGGAGCCATAGGCGGACTGCAACCGCTAGGCAGAAAAGAGCGACATTGAACAGTGCAAGGATATGACCTGAAGGGTTTGAACGTTGGCGCTCTCATTTGAATGAAATTTTGGTGCATTTCAGCTCTCTACTCGTTACATGACTTTCTAGACTTCCACATGATTGATCGTGACTTAGACCTTTGCGTATCGCGTTCATTCATTTTCTTGTATTATTATTATTATTATTATTATTATTATTATTATTATTATTATTATTATTATTATTATTATGATTATTATTATTATTATTGTTATTATTATTATTATTATTATTAATTATTATTATTATTACTATTATTGTTATTTGTTGTTGTTACTATTTCATTGCCTAGACCGTCTGTTCTGATCTGATTGCCAGTACAAGCAGACATATGCATGTGAATCAGTACCTAGCTAGAGCCATTGCCTAGGTTCGCGCACGCGGGCCTTGATCAAGTGTAAGTGCAGATTGATTGATGAATGGATGTAGGACGGGTGACAGGATACGGCTCCGGGGTGAGGAACATCTTATTACTCGTCTCTACATGCATACATATCTTAGATAGTTAGGTTGACAGACTAGATGTGGGGTACTCCTGTGCGGGTCATTCCATGGTCTGTCTACGTTTAAACCAGTTAGACTAAAACAGGTGGTGGGATACTCATGTCTGAGTTATCCTACTACTTAAGTATGAGATGAATACTTCTGTCGGGGTCTTCTTATTTCATACTTACATTTGATCGGACTATATTGTAGTCCACTGATAGAACTGAAGTTCACATCGCTGAACTTCATGTGGGGCGATAGTGAGGGAGGTGTTGAGATCTTGTGGCCTGTGTGTGATTGCAGGTCATCCTGATGAAGAAGACTCATTATGAGTCTATACGAGACCACATACTGTTGCCTTATGGTAACAGGTTGGTCATCCAACTCAACCCTCACTCACCTTCTACACCCACACTTTGCATCAACCGTTGCACTAAATGACATTTCTGTTTCGGGTCATCTTGTCTAAAGAGTCTGTGTTTGGTCAAAAGAGGTCATTGAATGATTAAGTCAAAAGGGGAATGTTTGGTTAAAAGGCTTGGAAGAATAAGTGTGATGTGTGTGAAAGTGAATGAATGGTTGACTCTGCTAGGACTGTGTAATGTGATTGACTCTTGTCTGCAGGTCAGTAAGAAGACCAACCACGTGCTATTCACTCTATTCGCATCGCTGAACTTATGCTGAGCCTCGACTCAGACATTCCGTCAAACTCGTAACCTTTGTACATTTGGTTTGGGTTTCCGACTTTTACCCCCTTGATGTTGAATAGATTAGGACAATTGGCAAAGGCCGAGAGCCTTATTCATATCATTCTTCTTTGACGGGACATGAGCCTATCTTTTATTTTCGGTACATATTTGATAGGTCATGAACCTACTTTTATCTGTTAAATTTGTTGAAAGGCCAAGAGCCTAATAAGTATTTTCTTTTTCAAAAGTCAAAGCTTCGTTCATTCTGATGTTTGCCTCTGTTTTTGTAAAATGTAAAAGACATCTCCTCGCCTTATTTCTCAGCCTTATCTCACTTTACATGTATGTATGCTATGGTTAAAGAGTTTCATAAAGAGATATGTCGAATGAACTTAATCACAAGGTAGGAAGGGTAGGTGTCTTATACGCAGCCCCTGATAATTTAAGTACTGAGAAGGGACCCTGCTTTGAAAATGGGATAGATTATGAGTCATAGCTACTGAAACTATTTATATGCAAAGAGTAGTATGCGCGAACGTTCGTCAGTCAAGTCGACCTGATTTGAAAGTCGGTCCGGGAGATCAACACCCCGATGCCCGACGTGTATACGGGTCAGTCTTAGGCGTTCAACCGCTCGTATACGTATGCTACGGTGATCGAGAAAACGTCATCGGCTGGACTACCTCTGTGATTGCATATAAAAGCCTTCGCACGTGGGTCAGTAGCTCAGCAGGGATACGCCCACCTAAGGGATGGTGACAACTCCCGCAGGTGGAGGTATGTTGTACCTCGCGGGATCCCTAACCTGTCGTAGGGAGTCACGAGAGGTATAGCACGCGCGCACGGTCGGAGTTGGTCTTTACGCTGAAACCCTTATAAAACTCCTGCGTGATACGACCGTGAGGTTCAACACCAAAAACTACTTTACGTCTGGGTGTCGAATCCCCGCGCGCGACAGGTGGCGCCGTTGCAGGGGATGACGGTTGCCTACCGTTGTCCCTGGTGGAACGACACTCGGGTTCGGTAATAGGAAATTTAGGCAAACTGAAAAGTTATCATTAGATGTATATGGTTGACGACTTGATACCTTGACTATCGTTGGAGATGTCCTAAGACTGTTGCTTGGGTGTGAAGTCCCTCGACAACGGCGACAGGTGGCGCCGTTGCCGGGGATTTCGCTTTCCAGTCGAGGTCCTCAGTGAACGAACTCGGGTTTGGTAAAACGATGATCGCGGCAAAACGACAACCTTTAAACAAGCAAATATAGCTTGTGATATGTCAGTTGAGTTACTGTAGGATAGACGCTTAAAATGTTACACGCATGAAGAAAATGTGAGGTCACGTCGGCGATGCCAACAGATGTCGCATTGCCCGGTGGTTCGGCTATCTACCTAGGTCCATAGAAAATAAACTATGACATAGGACAGCTGGCAAACAACGACTAGTGAATGTAACACATTTTGAAAAAGTTTGAATTGTAGATAATCTAAAGGAGATATTTATACTAGGTTTCTTATCGTCATAGCTAGGCAGCTTACTCTGCACTTGTCTATATTTATCTTAAGTTGTTGGGAAGTTAGCACTTATTTCCTTGTTTGTATCTCTGTAGTCATATCTAAGTTGTAAGGTTATGTTAGAGTTTCATTCTTTGTCCAGCTGAACTATCTATTCAAATATGTTGCATACCACCTTAGAAGGTAGAGAACTCTCTACACCCTTAGTTAGTGTCGATAGTACAGACAACGAGACAACTTGTTTAATGTAAAGTCTGCAGGTCTTAGCGCATAATCTCATCAAGTCTCGATTTTTAATGCAGGATCGTCATGAATAGTCTTACTATCAGGGTCGTATCTTAATGTTGCCCTTTGACAGGTGAGGTATAATGTCAAATCCCTTTTGAAGTTGAATAACGTGTGTAAATATCAAATAGGCATTTTAGGCCCTGGAAGAGTATATGTGTGTTAGACTACCTACTTGAGGACTATATACGTTGCAATGTCATTTGTCATATAGTCTGAGTACGAGACTGTAAATAAACTAACTCTAGTAGTCATTGCTTACGTAGTCTAACCAGATCGTCAGATTCTTGGAGTTATGAGATATAGGTCCTAATAATAGACTCGGTCTCTCAACGGTTGCCTAACTTTTGAGGTTGTATCATGTAACATCCGTGTGATATATGCATTTAAGCGATAGTGAGCGGTTGTATATTAGGTCCTATCAAATTACAAAAGGAGTCTTAGCATTTAGCATATGTTTTCAACGAACAAAGTTTGAGGTATATGTGACATTGTAGCCTTAGAAACCCGGTTATAGTCATATTGAGGGATGGATAGATAATAAAGTGAGTGATATTGTGCTTAGTTGTCTTGATAGCTAGGGGGTCAACTATTTAGAAGAGATCTGATTAAAATATTATGCTAATCTGGTACGGGATCTGATTGATGAGGTTGCTTATTAAAAAATATAATTTAACCCTTAGAGGATCATGAGATACAAGTTAATTATCCACTTAGTGATTAACTAATCATTAAGGGACAAATAGTATAGTAAACGTAATATCAGGTCCTCTACGTGAAAAGTAGGTGTTTGTTTGATGTTGTATATGATAGAGTACGATGACGACTTAGCTTTAGGAGTCATTGCATAGAGAGTTTAATTATATCTATCTTGTTTTTTTGGAGCTACTCGGACTATTATAGATTGGAGTATGGGAGTGTCCACTTTAGGACAACCCGACCCCTCAAACTTCAGTTTTATATAAAGAGTGATAAAATTACTTATTCACACAATGGTAAATGTATATGACATGGTATGAATGAATGTGTGTGAGAATGACTGATATGTGTTTCAAGTGACATATCATTGTATGTTTTTGTTCTTGGTTAAGAGAAGTTGAATATATTATGTATATAATTGATTGCTTGACGATTGTTTGCGTCTGCCAGTATATGTTTATGAATTGCTTTCGTCAATAAGGATAGGCAAACTGTGTGAAATCCACGTTCGGCATGGGACCGAAGGTGAATGGAGTGACCAACCCTTGA
Source organism: Chara braunii (assembly GCA_003427395.1). NCBI lineage: Eukaryota > Viridiplantae > Streptophyta > Charophyceae > Charales > Characeae > Chara > Chara braunii. The sequence continues at coordinate 5,884,178 of BFEA01000004.1, forward strand.
AGAAAAGAAATTCTCTCAAGGGAGGTCAGCATGCACAACCTCTCCTTTTGTGGAATTTCAACGTTGATTGATACCTTGCCGGAGAGGTTTTAAGAGGGTATAGTTAAGTCTTGTAGACGGTAGTGAGACTCACGCCGGAACAATGTTCCTGGTCCATAGTGAGGTGTTGCCATTTTTCCTTGTACAGGAGATATGACTACATTACCGTTGAAAGGGAGGAAGGTGTTGTGATCGTATCAAGACGCTGCTTGTAGAAAAGGCGACTGTTATTCGCCACAAGGAAAGGAGTAGTGACCTAACCGCGTGTCGAGCAGAGTCATCTCACCTTCTTAGTCGAGGTCTCACTAACCACGGCTATGAGAGGTGAGGTTGTCCTACTCTATTAAGTAGTCGATTGATGGGGTCGCAACATCGAAATCGGAGGGAGATGTGGTGAGGCTCAGTCCTAGAAGCGGGGCTCGGGATCTTGGATGTTATCCTTTAATCGGATTACACCACCCTTCAGCACAATATACCCCTGTTAAGCCTGAAGGGGTAGTATATTTTATGTGATCGTTATCATTGTCATTGTAACTTCGTTGTGATTTTGTTCTCGTGCAGTCTCAATTGTGACGATTGTTCTCATTGTTAACGAAGTTACAGTTCTTGTTTGTTTAAATTGATACGACTGATTGTTTTGGTATTGTATGAATTGTGATTATGTTCCTTACAGTCTCAAACATTTTTTCTGCTATTATAAGTTTATATTTCTTCTTTTGGCAGGAGAATGCCATTTACACTTGTATTGTAGAGGTTCGTGAAAACAGGGGGGAAACCATGTATACAGTAAAGAGTTGCTTATGGCATGTTTCTTCGTTGATGATATCGATCTGGATGAATGAGTGTGACTAAGTTTTGATAACTGTCGTCGGAAGGTTTAATCCTTTTGGGGCAGCTTAGCTTAATACTCAGATATGAGTATTATGCGAACATTCGTGCAAAGTGTTATTGATGGCGAAGCCTCAGGAATCGGTATGACGTGACCTAAACTGAGTTCTTGGATCTTGAAATTATTATTTTTAGGCAGACACGATAAGTGTCCTGCTTGCAAAGACATCAAAGGTATGTCTTGAAAGGTCGCCGCTCATTACTCTACGAGGTTAGTCTGAGATAAGTTTGTGAGATCCAAACGAGGAACTCATTCGAATATGTCGATGTTTCGAGAGATATCTTTGCATCAATGGTAACGTGGAAGCCAACATTTTTTTTTATATAAAATAATTTTTTTGTATGTTTTGAAAAGATGTCTGACCGAGCTGTGATCGAGACTTGGAGGACACGATCCCTGAGTGGCAGCCTGACGATGGTCCTTGTTCATCCACTAAGTGGCAACCTGACAAGGATTAAAATATTTTTATGAACATCGTTCATCCACTTCAGGAGGTCAGTCTAAGGGACTTAATTACCAAGCCTATGGTTGAAAATTGACCTCGTTGGGACGTAACTCCCAGCGTGGGTTGCTGACCAAGTATAACCAGGCAGCGGACCTTCTGATTTTGGCCTGGAGTTGATACCTTAGGGGTGGCCACCTTGATGAAGGAATCAACTCAGGTAGTTATCAGAGGGGTCGAATGTAGTCTTTGATGATAGGACTTACCCGTCATTGCGCAACTAATACGGGGACTTACCCGCAGCTCCGGCCTGATCAGCAGGACTGTGGTGGGTCAAGATGGAGACTGTTCGTCCTCCTAGGCTTCGGGCATGACAACTGACAACTTTGGATATTAATATCGAAAGTTTGACATCCAAAGTCTCGGTTAGGACCCCCGTTTGAGGGGTCGAGTTCGCATGCGGACAAGAGACCGTGAAGACAACCAACGATGACCTGACCAAAAGTCTAAAGGTGTGGGGAAAGGAAAGGTGCGTTATCATACTTAACTATTTCATGTACTGTAGTACGGATCAAGTATCCCCACTTCATGTCATATGTGGGAGATCCGGGTTAAAATCCCGGCATTTATAATGAAAAGTGAGGTGATGACGTCAATCCTGAACCACATTTTCAGGGAATCGGATTTGGCTATCCACTTATTAAAAGATGCGTCTTGTTTTGGGAAAGGGACTTACCTCCTCTTCTAAGGAGAAAGAGAGGTGCATGTATTGTTTTGTATTGTATCATCTGTCCAGTGCCATTATCAATCATGTCGTATTTATCAGTTGATTTGATTATAGGGAATGATCAAAAGGGGAATTGTATGAACGATTGTGATAGACATCCCTAGCGACGGGGACGTCGCTTAATAGGGTCTGGGATACTGTCGGACCAAATACCCTTACAAGGGTATTTGGCCATGCTTTTGCATTTGACACGGTGACGGCGTCGGCTACCATGATGGAGCCGATCTGAGATGAAATAGGTGAGCACGCTTTGGCGTGACACTTGAAACGATTTCCTCGACCATTGAGGCCGAGGTGAATCGGTGAGAAAATTTCGAGAGTTTGTGCGCGCGTTGTCTTGACGCGCACTGTGATGGTTAGGATTAGTAGCAATACCCTCGGACCGAAAAGGTCGAGGGGTTGATTGGGTCAGTATCATGTCAGGTAGGCCTATGATACACGCTGAGACTTGGGCTGGTCCCTCTCTACCTACTAGATATTGGGCGTCTAAAAATGCTAACTTTTATCTTCTCCTACTCGGCCTCGAGTACCCGACACATCTATTTCTGCTTGCTGTAGTACCAACCTACCTGCCACTTGATTGTTTTCCCCGCCACGACTTTCAGTGTTGCGACCATAGCTAGGTACCGACTTCTTTGTCCGCCACTTGAGTGTTTTTTCCCGCCGCGACTCTGAATGTCGCAGACACAAGCAACTACCGCCCCTTAGGCCTTTCAAAGCAATCAAGTGTCCGGCGGGTCACACACACACTAAGGCCGACAAGCACTCAGGCAGGCCAGCTGACAAGCGTGTGCGCACTCAGACTTAGAAACGGGCTCAGCCCACTACGAGGACTGAGCCCCACCTCAATATATATCTGAGTTGCTCCTCTTCTAACCGAAGTAGGAACTAGCTCAGTGGGTTACGGTGCAGACTGTCAAGCAGCACATTCGGGGATCAAATTTGCCCGACCCCTGAGCAAACTCCTTTTTGATAACGGACTCACTCATGATTTCATCTTTGTTCCCTTCGGGCGGGACTTGAACCCGTGTCCTCCGACGAGTAGTTAGTTAGTTGGTTCTTTTCGTTTTCTGTTCAAACCCGTGCCCAACAGTTGGCACCACGGGATAGATAGTAGATACTTCATTTTTCGTTATTTATTATTTTATTACTTTTTCTTTCTAATTCGTTAGATTTTTGTTTTGTTTAATTTTATTTTTATTATTATTTTTTTTTTTTTCTTTTCTTTTGTGTATGGCTCGGTACATGCAAACGAGAAGCTCTCCTCCGATGAATCAACCGCGGATCCGGTGTCTGATTCTTACCTGTATAGCGTGCGGTGTGCCAGTCGAAGGAGCTCCGACTGGAGTCTGTCCGACCCCGCCGGGAGTAGGGGAAGGAGATCGTGGAGCCGAATGAACTCGGATATGGGTGCGGGAAAGGAGAACGCAATAGCGCGTGGGGAGCAGCGGAGGTGGTGCGCGGAGAGGAAGAGGATGGCCGCGCGGAAGCGGATGGAACGCGTCGGGAAGGTGGTAGGAGAAGTAGAGGAAAGGTAGAAAGGGAAGGAGAGAAGAAGGATGAGGAAGAAAAAGAAGAACAACAAGAAGAAAAACAAGAAGAAAAAGAAGAAGGAAAGAGGGAGAAGAGAAAAGAGGACCCACCGCGATGGGGTAGACTGTTGTAATTATCGATCTTGAACAAGGTATGCCTAGTAAGCGCGAGTCATCAACTCGCGCTGATTACGTCCGTGCTCTTTGTACATACCGCCGTCGCTCCTACCGATTGAATGGTCCGGTGAAGTGTCTGGATCGCGGTGATCTCGGCGCTACCGCTGGGGAAGGGGTGTTGTGGAAGGTTCATTGAACCTCATCACTTAGACGAAAGAAGAAGGACGAGAAGATGGAGAAGGAGGAGGAGAGAGAGAACGGGGGAGAATAACATTGGATTGCGACGACGACTCCGATGGACTAATGACGACGACGACGACGATGACGGACTGACGACTCCGATAGACAACGACGACGACGAAGCAAGAGGAGTGTGAAGAGGTAAGTCTAAAATTTTGCGACACCTCGACACTATCAATGATCAAAACAAGCAAAATAAATAAACAAATAAATAAAAATATAAGTAAGCAAATAAATAAAATAAAATAAATAAACCTAACGCTAAAAACAGGGAAGATACATTCACTGGAACTGTGGGTGCGTGCGTGCGTCCGTACGTGTATGTATGTGCGTGCGTCCGTACGTGTGTGTATGTGCGTGCATCCGTACGTGTGTATGTGTGTATGAAAGGGAGAGAGAGACGGGTTCGTCGTCTGACTGATTGGATGCGATGGCAGCCTTGACTTCGAATGCCTCAGCGGTGTCGTCTGCACAGTTATCGGAAGGAATCCATCTCGGGGGGGGAAGGTGCGCAGCAGGAACTCGATCGCCAGCTGAAAATTGGCTATGCATATCCCTTCTACCCCCACCCCCCCGTTCTGCTTCTTTTTTTCACATGCAATCAATGGATTGCGATTACGTGAGTATGTAGGCCTTCGTGTAGCCATGGCGGATGGACTGGAGGCATCGGCCCGGCCGACCTTGATTGAGCGCGAGAAAAGTGCGTGTGCTTTCCGTGTTCATCAGGAGCTTACACCCCAAGACTAGCCGCACACTACTTGGATCGGAAGATTCATTCTGTTTTTGCTCATCCTATCGATGGAATGTGTGTGTGTGTGCGCGCGCGCGTGTGTGTGTGTTTGTGAGAGAGAGAGAGAGAGTATGAGAGAAAGAGAGGGCTTTACTTGGGCTGCATGCATGCTACACCGACGAATCCAGCGGTTGCTTGCCTGGATTGGAAGGTCTGGGTAACCTTCTTAAGGTTCATCGCGATGGGGGTAGAGTGTTGTAACTATCGATCTTAAACGAGAGTGTCAGAAAGCGCAAGTCATCGGCTCGTGCTGATTACTACCCTGCCCTTTGTACTCACCATCCGTAGCTCCTATCGATTGATTGGCCTGGTGAAGAGTCGGGGTCGTGATGATCGTGGCGGTAACCACCGAGGGTGTTGTGAGAAGTYCGTCGGACTTCGCCATTTGGAGGGAAGAGAAGTGAACTGCGCTGTAGGAGAAAACGGAGAGGAAAGAAAAAGAAGAAGAAGAAGAAGAAGAAGAAGAAGAAGAAGAAGAGGAGGAGAGGAAAGGGAGCTCATCATGAAGTAGATAGATTGTTGTAATTATCGATCTTGAACGAGGAATGCCAATTCATCGTGAGTGGTCAGCTCACGCTGATCATGTTTCTGTCCTTTCTACACACTGTTGTCGCTCCTACCGATTGAATGGTCCGGTGAAGTGTCCGGTCGCATAATCTTGGCGGTTTGCCGCCGAAGGGGGGGGGGGCTGTGGAAAGTTCACTGAACTTTATCATTTAGAGGAAGAAGAAGAAGAAGAAGGAGAAAGGTGGGGGGGAGGCGAGAGAGAAACTTACCAGTGGTCTCTTCGTCCACGAGGTACCTGCATCAAAACGCCACCTTCGGAGGTTAGTACCTGGTACAGGAAGAGAGAGAGAGAGAGAGAGAGAGAGAGAGAGAGAGAGAGTCGTATAACTTCGTATAATGTATGCTATACGAAGTATTACGACTATCGATTGATTGGCCTGGTGAAAAGTCGGGGTCGTGATGATCGTGGCGGTAACCACCGAGGGTGTTGTGAGAAGTCCGTCGGACTTCGCCATTTGGAGGGAAGAGAAGTGAACTGCGCTGTAGGAGAAAACGGAGAGGAAAGAAAAAGAAGAAGAAGAAGAAGAAGAAGAAGAAGAAGAAGAAGAGGAGGAGAGGAAAGGGAGCTCATCATGAAGTAGATAGATTGTTGTAATTATCGATCTTGAACGAGGAATGCCAATTCATCGTGAGTGGTCAGCTCACGCTGATCATGTTTCTGTCCTTTCTACACACTGTTGTCGCTCCTACCGATTGAATGGTCCGGTGAAGTGTCCGGTCGCATAATCTTGGCGGTTTGCCGCCGAAGGGGGGGGGGGCTGTGGAAAGTTCACTGAACTTTATCATTTAGAGGAAGAAGAAGAAGAAGAAGGAGAAAGGTGGGGGGGAGGCGAGAGAGAAACTTACCAGTGGTCTCTTCGTCCACGCGGTACCTGCAGCAAAACGCCACCTTCGGAGGTTATTGACTGGGACAGGAAGCAAGAGAGAGAGAGAGAGAGAGAGAGAGAGAGAGAGAGAGAGAGAGAGAGAGAGAGAGAGAGAGAGAGAGAGAGAGAGAGAGAGAGAGCGGGCGAAAGTACACAGAGAGAGAAGGCGAGAGAGAGGGTATGCTAGACTCTAGAACTTGCACCCATTCGCTGATCTATCTCACTCTCGCTCTCTCTCGATCTGGTGTGCTGTTCTATTCGGGGGAAGACAGGTGACGCATGGATCTTTCGCTTTCTCTCTATTGTTTTGACCGATCGACGTGGAGATTGACGTGGCATGTGTTACAACACGAAGTGCGTGTGAGAGGGGGAGAGATGAGAGAGAGAAAGAGAGGGAGTACTTCGAACCATTCGTTGAGTAACTTACCTGGGCGATTCGCCTTTGAGGCCGTGGCTGGGTTCGCGCAGCTTCCATCGAAGTGATGAGCAAAAATCGATCGGATTTCCTGCTGCAACGTTCAAGATACCCACTACTATACTATGTATGTGTGTATATGTGAGAGTGTAGGTGTGTGTGTGAGTGTACGATCGTGTGTGTGTTTGTGTATGTGAGAGTGTATGTATGTGTGCGTGTGATTGTTTGTATGAGTGTGCTCCAATCACACGGGCTGATCGAGTGTTGCTTCGATCGATAGGAAGAGCGACAACGAATGGATCTACATTTCTACTATGTGTGTGTGTATGTGTGAGTGTGTATGTGTGTGCATGTGTATGGGTGCATGTGGCATCGCTGTGTTGGGGGATCGGGTTGTGAGTGATACGGGAAACATACCTGGTGCTTGAGGCGAACAGCATTGGCCGAGATCTGCTCGTACTTCGGGGATCTGTTGACGTCATCAGCGGCATTGTAGATAGGCTAGATAGGATTTGCTATCTGTAGTCTGGGCGCTGGGCGCCAGATAGGATATCGACATGGGTTCTTCGTTGATGATGATGATGAGACTATTCCGGCATTGTTAATTATGAGCATTTGGTGTGCTCTTATTTGGCGAAACTCGTGATGCGATTCTGCTCTTGGTTCGAGATCATGACTATCTGGTCTTATGTGTATGTTGCTGCTTGGATTCTGAAGTCTGCTGTCGCTCATTTTCTTTTCATAATGATTATTATTATTATAATTATAATAATAATTATTATTATTATTATTATTATTATTATTATTATTATTATTATTATTATTATTATTATTATTATTATTATTTCATCCTAGTAAGATAGCAGCTACGTGTGTTTGAAGGA